>JASTWF010000045.1:893294-1079320 GCA_030390025.1 Squalus acanthias
CAAACTGTTTGTTTTTGCCATATCGGGCGGGGGAGGTGTGTAGGGAACGCCAAATGCACGCTTGGTCAATACCAGAACAGATACCATAAAGTCCATCGCAAATACCTAACCCAGCAACGGTTACCCTTCACTTTGGGATACGGTGCTGCCCGAGAGACAATACTGATGGCAGAGCAGCTACACCCAGGCCCTGAACGAGCTCGTTTTACAGAGATCTGACTCGGTCAGAGGCTTCTCAGGCCAACTGCGGTGGTACATTAAACATCCCAAAGCCCCCTGTAAATCTCGTATCACAGCCTCTGGGGAGCTACAGTCCTCAAGCTCTCCTAAACCACCACACTAAAACGGAATTGTTTTTTTTTGCATTCATTTTTGGGCGTCACTGCCGAATCCGACATTTATTGCCCCATCCCCCGTTGCCCTCGAGAAGGTGGCGGTGGTATTGATACAATGGAGTGGCTCGCTAGGCCACTTCAGAAGGCAGTTAAGAGTCAACCACCTTGGTGTGGGGACTGGACTCGCATACAAAATAAACCTTACATTTATATAGCGCCTTTCGCGACCACCGGATGTCCCAAAGCGCTTTACAGCCAATGAAGTACTCTTTTGAAGTGTAGTCACTGTTGTGATGTAGGAAATGCAGCAGCCAATTTGCGCACAGCAAGCTCCCACAAACAGCAATGTGATCATGACCCGATAATCTGTTTGAGTGATGTTGATTGAGGGATAAATTTTGGCCCCAGGACACCGGGGAGAACTCCCCTGCTCTTCTTCAAAATAGTGGCCGTGGGATCTTTTACGTCCACCTGAGGGGGCAGACGGGACCTCGGTTTAACGTCTCATCCGAAAGACGGCACCTCCGACAGTGCAGCGCTCCCTCAGTACTGCACTGGGAGTGTCAGCCTAGATTTTTGTGCTCAAGTCTCTGGAGTGGGACTCGAACCCACAACCTTCTGACTCCGAGGCGACCCACTGAGCCACAGCTGACATTAGAGGCCAAACCGGGTAAGGAAGACAGGTTTCCTTCTCTAAAAAAGGATATTGGTGAACCAGTTTGGGTTTGTACAACAACCCAACAACTTCATGCTCACTCCATCCCTCTCCAACATCTGTCTGAGGCTGAACCACACTGCTCACAACCTTGGTGTCATATTTGACCCTGAAATGAGCTTCTGACCACATATCCGCAGCATAACTAAGACCGCCTATTTCCACCTCCGTAACATCGCCCATCTCCGCCCTTGCCTCAGCTCATCCGCTGCTGAAACCCTCATCCATGCCTTTGTTGCCTCTAGACTTGACTATTCCAACGCACTCCTGGCCGGCCTCCCACATTCCACCCAACGTAAACTTGAGGTCATCCAAATCTCGGCTGCCCGTGTCCTAACTCACACCAAGTCCCGTTCGCCCATCACCCCTGTGCTCGCTGACCTACATTGGCTCCCGGTTAAGCAGCGCCTCGATTTCAAAATTCTCATCCTTGTTTTCAAATCCCTCCATGGCCTCGCCCCTCCCTATCTCTGTAATCTCCTCCAGCCCCACAACCCCCGCCCCGAGATATCTGCGCTTCTCTAATTCTGCCCTCTTCAGCATCCCTGATTATAATCGCTCCACCATTGGTGGCCGTGCCTTCTGTTGCCTGGGCCCTAAGCTCTGGAATTCCCTGCCTAAACCTCTCTACCTCTCTCTCCTCCCTTAAAACCAACCTCTTTGACCAAGCTTTTGGTCACCTGCCCTAATTTATCCTTATGTGGCTCGGGATCAAATTTGTTGTCCTGTGCAGCGCCTCGGGGACGTTTTACTACGTTAAAGGCGCTATATAAATACAAGTTGTTGTTGTTTTACCAACACCAGTTTGGTTTTTTGCAGATTTTTTAAACTGCATTGAAATTCTCAAATTGCCATGGTGGGATTTGAACTCACGTTTCTCTGGATTATTATCCAAGCATCAGAATTACTAGCCCAGCAACATAACCACTAAGCAACTGTCGCCCTAACGGTGCTTCCCCCGCCTGAGTTCATCCTGCAATTGCTGCTGTTCATTTACTTCCCATTTTGAAATCTGTGACTGCACTCTGACTGTTTTGCTTCTCATTTCCAAATCGCTCCCCGTATCCGCTAGCCGGTTCCATCGCTTTTAATTTTGCAATTTGCAACTGCGCCCTCTGACCAGTCTGCGCTTCTCATTATGAAATCTGTCTCCAGATTCTGCAACCAGTTCACTTCTTCTCAGTCTGAAATGTGACTGCATCCTCTAACCTGAGGGGCCGAGATAGAGTGGATAGGGAGGACCCATCTCCCTTAGCAGAGAGGTCAATAACCAGGGGGCAGAGATTTAAAGTCATTGGTGGAAGGATTAGAGGGGATTTGAGGTGAACTTTTTTCACCCAGAGGGTGGTGGGGGTCTGGAACTCACTGCCTGAAAGGGTGGTAGAGGCAGAAACCCTCATCACATTTAAAATGTACTTGGATACGCACTTGATGCGCCGTAACCTGCAGGGCTACGGACCAAGAGCTGGAAAGTGGGATTAGGCTGGAGAGCTCTTTGTCGGCCGGCACAGACACGATGGGGAAGAAAACCTCCATGGCGTCAGCCGTGGCTCAGTGGGTCGCACTCTGGCCTCTGAGTGAGAAGGTCGTGGGTTCAAGCCCCACTCCTGAGACTTGAGCACAAAAAAAAAAATCTAGGCCGACACTCCCAGTGCCAGTACTGAGGGAGTGCTGCACTGTCGGAGGTGCCGTCTTTCGGGTGAGACGTTAAACTGAGACCCCGTCTGCTCTCTCAGGTGGGCGTTAAAAGTCCACTGGCGCTAATTCGAAGAGGAGCAGGGGGGGGGGAAAGAGTGCTCCTCGGTGTCCTGGGGCCAATATTTATCCCTCAATCAACATCACTAAAAAACAGATTATCTGGTCATTATCACATTGCTGTTTGTGGGAGCTTGCTGTGCGCTTTAGGACGTCCCAAGGTTGTGAAAGGCGCTATATAAATGCAAGTCTTCTTATGGCATCGAGCCCGCCCCACCAAGACAACCACAGCCTAATGTATCAACACCCGTCCCCCCCACCTCTCTGCTGCGGACCAATCAGTGAGGAACTGGGATTGCACTGTGTCAAGAGTACCGCGGGGAGGGTCCGAATCCTGTTGCTGAATCGAAGAGTTGAAGGGGCCTTACTGAAGGGCATTAGAAGCGATGTGTCAAGTTATTGGCGGCGATTTTAATCCCAGAGAGTCACCGGTGGCCAAGAAATGCATCACATTTTCCGTAGCACAACCAGGAAGACTTCACAACTGGTGTAAGATTTGAGCATCCTTCTCGACGTCTGAGCATAGTCTCAGCCCCATTCTGTGCTGCAGGACAGCCTCTGTGAGCGTGCACACACGGGAAACGCACGCACGAGAGTCTCAAGTCTCCGGTCCTGAAGCAACAGCAACAACTTGTATTTATCGAGCGTCTTTAACATAGTAAAACGTCCCAAGGCGCTTCACAGGAACGATTACCAAACAAAATCTGACCCCGAGCCACATAAGGAATATTAGGGCAGGTGACCAAAAGCTTGGTCAAAGAGGTCGGTTTTAAGGAGCGTCTTAAAAGGAGAGAGGGAGAGGTTTAGGGAGGGAATTCCAGAGCTTATGGTCTAGACAACTGAAGGTACGGCCGCCAATGGTGGAGCGATGAAAATCGGGGATGCACAAGAGGCCAGAATTGGAGGAGCGCAGAGATCTCGGGAGGGTTGTGGGGCTGGAGGAGGTTAGAGAGATAGGGGTGGGGTGAGGCCACGGAGGGATTTGAAAATGAGGAGAAATCAGCCCATTCCTTGACTCATTGGCAGATTCAACAAGTTTAGTTTTATAT
This sequence comes from Squalus acanthias, assembly GCA_030390025.1. Taxonomy (NCBI): domain Eukaryota; kingdom Metazoa; phylum Chordata; class Chondrichthyes; order Squaliformes; family Squalidae; genus Squalus; species Squalus acanthias. The sequence continues at coordinate 897,149 of JASTWF010000045.1, forward strand.
AAAAGGCCCTGCTCTCCTCTTCCGCACCCACCCTCCCCCCTCCCCAATACTGGAATCTATTCCAGTCAACCTTAATTGAACCGTGCTGCCAAGCAACTTGCAGGTTGCTAAGCAGTAGCAAAGCCAGTGACAAATCACAGTTGAAAGGAGGGCGCGGGCGCGACAGAGGTCCTAGCACCGACACTTGCATCCACTACCAGGGTCCGCCATTAGACATAGGAACAGGAGGCGGCCGTTCAGCCCCTCGAGCCTGTTCCGCCATTCAATCAGATCCTGGCTGATCTGTATCTTAATTCCTTTTACCCGCCTTGGCTCCGCAACCCTCAATACCCTTGCCCAACAAAAATCTAGCAATCTCAGTTTTGAAATTTCCAATTGACCCCCCGCCGCCCCCACCACCCCCCAGCCTCGACAGCTTTTTGGGGGAGAGAGTTCCAGATTTCCACTACCCTTTGTGTGAAGAAGTGCTTCCTGACATCACCCCGAATGGCCTGGCTCTAACTTTAAGGTTATGCCCCCTCGTTCTGGGGTAATTTCATGACATATACATCCTTTCTGACTGGAGGCTCTTGTCGGGCTGCAGTTCCACGGATGCCAGCAGCCGCGCCGCGCCCGCGCCCCCCCCCCCCCCCCCCCAATACCTCGCTCGGGATAACAAGTGTACCACATCGCAAGTCTAGGGGCATCACCGCCGAGCCCCGATCTGGTCCACACTCACCTGCACAGCCCAGTAAGGGATAGTGACAACGAGTAGGAACTCTGGCTGGTTTCCCCCCTGCCCCAGCCCAGGAACACCAATGTGCGATCATAGCTTTCCCTACTACCCCCCCACCACAGAACCGACTACTCCGTAAAGAGATCAAAGCTGGAGCTACCCCCCGGTCTGTTTGATCACTGCCACACCAGCTAGAGGCCACTTAAAACAAAAGAGTTCATTCCAATTGCTTCCTCAACTGGTCCTTCGACTCATACCTGTATAATTCTAGGTGTCAGCCGTGACTCTCGCCTCGGAGTCAGAAGGTTGTGGGGCTCGAGTCCCACTCCAGAGACTTGAGCCCATAATCCAGGCCGACACTCCCAGTGCCAGTGCTGAGGGAGCGCCGCACTGTCGGAGGTGCCGTCTTTCAGACGAGACGTTAAACCGAGGCCCCGTCTGCCCTCCCAAGTGGACGTAAAAGATTCCCAAGGCCATTATTTCGGAGTAGAGCAGGAAGAGTTCTCCCTGGTGTCCTGGGGCCAATATTTATCCCTCAATCAACATCACTAAAGACAGATTAGCGGGTCATTTATCACATTGTGGGAGCTTGCTGTGTGCAATTTGGCTGCTGCGTTTCCTACATTTACAACAGTGACTACACTTCAAAAACAAGCAATTAATTAGCTGTAAAGTGCTTTGGGACGTCCCGAGGTTATGAAAGATGCCGTATAGAGGCAAGTCCGCTCGGTCTCTAAACGCTGGATATAAATAGCTGTGCGCCTTCCTATCTGCGGACCGATTCCGACCCCTCGCGTTGCACTGGCTTGCTTAGCCCTTTACCTGTGGAAGAAGAGTAGGAGCGACAGGAGGTTTGTGTCCACGTTGCGGTTATAGCTCTTGCTTCTCGCTTGGCTGAGGCGGTCCGCACCGACGGTCGGGCTGGCCCGGCCCTCGCGCCCTCGCTGGCGGCGGCTCGGGGACGACGCCCTCAGGTGGTTGTTGTTGTTGTTGTTGTTGGAGACGCAGCAGCCGCGGAAACGAGGGTCGGACATCTCGCGGGCCGACAGCATGGTCTTCCCCAACGGGGTGCCCAGGAAGGCTTCACCGGGAACCTACCCGCGTGGAGGGGGGGGCTTCGCCCAAGAGTCACTGCGGCTTCGACGGAAGGGCAAGCTTCCCAGGACGATCGCAAGCCGGGGCGCGTCCGCAGATGGACGCCCACTCCTGCCGTCGGCGGGACAGTCGGGCGCGGCTTTTCACCGGGAGACCTTTGAACACACGGGGCCCTTCTCCCCTCGCGCCCCGTCGCAGTCTGGCACCACGGCGCGATTGCAATCGGGTTTTCTGCACTGCGACTCGGAGGCTTTTGTCCTGACTCTACCAGTCCAGGTTCCCGCACTCTTAATATTCACAGCAAGCACGGCCCCGTCAGCCCACGCTTTTCATCGTGACTGGCTGGCAAGGAACAAGATACTCCCACCGTCTTCTGTGCTGACTCTGTGCCAAGCTGCAAGATCTCTCCAAACCCGTGCATGTGTGTGTGTGTGTGTGTGTGTGTGTGTGTGTTTTTAATAAAAGGAGCCCTACATTCAAAAACATGCTATTGATATTGAAAGGAATATAGGACCAGGAGGCGGCCATTCAGCCCCTCGAGCCTGTTCCGCCTTTCAATTAGACCATGGCAGATCTGTATCTCAACGCCATTCACCTGCCTTGGTTCCGCATCCCTTCATACCCTTACCTAACAAAATTCTATCAATCACAGTTCTGAAATTTTCAATTGACCCCCCCAGCCTCCACAGCTTTTGGGGGGGGGGGGGGGGGGAAGGGGCGTAAGAGCGTTCCAGATTTCTACTACCCTGTGTGTGAAGAAGTGCTTCCGGACATCACCCTGAACGGCCTGGCTCTAATTTTAAGGTTATGACCCCTTGTCCGCTCTAAGCTGCGTGGCCACGCTAACTCGGCCGGTCCTGTGCAGCCCGGGACCGGCTTTTCCGATGTGAAGTTCCGCGCGAGCTCGAAACTGCGAACGGGCCGCTCAAAAAAAAAAATGAAGGGGAACATTGGTTCTGCCCCTTGTTCTGGACTCCCCCCACCAGAGGAAATAGTTTCTCTCCATCTACCCAATCAAATCCTTTAATCATCTTAAATACCTCAATTAGATCCATCCCTTAATCTTCTATAGTCAAGGGATTACAAGCCTAGTCTATGCAACCTGTCCTCGTAATTTAACCCTTTTAACCCCGGTATCATTCTGGTGAATCTGCGCTGCACCCCCTCCAAAGCCAGTATATCTTTCCTGAGGTGGGGAGCCCAGAACTGAACGCAGTTACTCCAGACGGGGTCTGACCAGAGCTTTATATAACTGTAGCATGACTCCACCCCTTAGTACTCCAGCCCTCTTGAGATAAAGGCCAACATCCCATTAGCCTCCGATTGCTTTTTGTACCTGTCCATTGGCTTTAGTGATTACTGTACTGACACTGTAATCTCGCTGCTCCTCCAGAGTTCCTAGCATCTCACCATTTAGAAAATACCCCGATCTATCTCTCTCAGCCGTGTGATCTCTGAAGACTGCGCAAAGGGGGTTAAGCATGAATGTTTTGTCGTCGTTCTCCTCCCCTGCTGGACTTGCACTGGGTTATGGTCCACGACCACCAGTGGGGCTCTGGTACCGAGCTCAATGGGCCGTTGCAGCACATGCAAACTTAAGACAGCGAGGGGAGCAATTTTAGTCTCTGTTTAAGTTCCACCCGATCCCATGGGATTCCCGCCCGGGGAGTTGGATTAAAATTATCTCCCCGGAGCGTCAAAAAGGTGTATTCCACTGTGCGTCAGCCGTGCCTCAGTGGGTGGCACTCTCTCTCTCGCCTCGGAGTCAGAGGGTTGTGGGTTCAAGTCCCGCTCCAGAGACTTGAGCACAAAAATCCAGGCTGACACTCCCAGGGCGGTGCTGAGGGAGCGCGGCACTGTCGGAGGCGCCGTCTTTCGATGAGACGTTAAACCGAGGGCCCCGTCTGCTCTCTCAGGTGAGCGTAAAAGATTCCACGGCCACTGTTGGAAGAGGAGCAGGGGAGTTCTCCCGGGTGTCCTGGGACCAATATTTACCAACATCACTAAATCAGATGATCTGGTCATTATCACATTGCTGTTTGTGGGAGCTTGCTGTGTGCAAATTGGCTGCCGCGTTTCCTACATCACAACAGTGACTACCCTTCAAAAAGTACTTCATTGGCTGTAAAGCGCATCGGGACGTCCCGAGGTGGTGAAAGGCGCTGTAGAAATGCAAGTCTTTGTTTTCCAAGACAGAGGGGGGTACACGAAGGATATCCAACTCACTGATCGGTGCAGTGGGATCGGTGGGCCCCGGGAAGGTGTGGGATCGCCGGCATAGGACGACTCGGCTCCAAAACAGCCCAGCCGGTATAACCGAGTACTTTCCACCCCGCACCAAGATACAGGCATCCTTGCGGCGGAAGCCATTTCGGAAGCTCCGTCAACGCACGCTGCTGGACTTGTGCCGCAGCCATTCGCAGGGTCACGGGCCAGGCTAACTGACGGGGGGGTCCGCGATCGGAGTCAAAAACTGTACCCTTCTACAGCCCAGGAAGCGACAAAAGACGGGCATCCGACAGGTCAGGTCAGGTCAGTAATTTGACTTTCAGTAAGAATGGCCTGTCCCCTGCGCTGTAGATTCTATGTAAATGGATTAACGACTGCCCTCCGCTAGCTCACTCGATGCTAAAAAACACATTAACCAGCGCGCCAGAGGACGAGAAAGCCCACCGCACTCCGCCCTACCACACGGTTTGGATCACATTGCGTTTAGCGTGGGTTTAAATCTGCAAGCGGCTTGAACGCCCCTCCATGCAGGAGTTAACCGAGTCTGCAGTAAACAACTTTCCTGCTTACCACCAGTGACATTTGAGTGCACAAAAGAGCCTTGGCCCGGTCCCTTTGAAATGGTAATGGAGCTCATTAGAAGTGGCTGTTCTTGAGCATCAGTGGGTCGTGACGCAGCCAACAAATAAGGGGGCCCGGCCCGGCCCGGCCCAGCCCGCCAGAGAGCTGGTATGCTGATCAATGGAGGGAGCATCCAGAATCACACCCAGGGAGGGGCTCGCCAAAGAGACTACTTCAAAAAAAACTTTGAATCCAGAACTTTAAAATTAAATCAAGGTAACCCCGCAGTTAGTTGCAGAGCGCTGGTGGCAAGTTCCAGCAGCCTCATCTCTTCCGCGCCCTCCAGCCCCGCCACTCCCCCACCCCGCAACGTTTTCCTCCAGAGACTCGAGCGCAAACATCTAGGTTGGCACTCGGTGCAACTGAGGGAGTGCATTGCTCAAGACTGCCCAAAGCATTTCGCGTCCTATAAGGTAAGTGTCAGCCGTGTCTCAGTGGGTAAGCACCCTCGCCTCGGAGTCAGAGGGTTGTGGGTTCGAGTCCCACTCCAGAGACTCGAGCACATAAAGGTAGGCTGGCACTCCCGGTGCCAGTGCTGAGGGAGCGCTGCACTGGCGCCTTCCGGATGAGGCGTTAAACCGAGGGCCCCGTCTGTCCTCTCAGGTGGACGTTAAAAAATGAGACGCGGCCACTATTGGAAGAAGAGCAGGGGAGTTCTCCCCGGTGTCATGGGCAATATTTATCCCTCAATCAACATCACTAAAACAGATTATCTGGTCATTATCTCATTGCTGTGTGTGGGAGCTTGCTGTGCGCAATTTGGTTGCCGCGTTTCCCACATTACAACAGGGGCTACACTTCAAAAGTACTTCATTGGCTGTAAAGCGCTTTGGGACGTCCTGAGGTGGTGAAAGGCGCTGTAGAAATGCAAGTCTTTCTTTTCTTTCGACTTCTTGAAGTGCAGTCGCTGTTGTGTAGGCAAACACAGCAGTCAATTTGCACACAGCAAGGTCCCACAAATAGCTATTTAAGGAATGGCCAGTTTGTCTCTTTTTGAAGGTGCTGGCTGAGGGAAGAAGGTTGGACAAGACACAAGGAGATCTCCCAGCTCTTCATCAAAGGGTGCCGAAAGGGACTCAAGCATCCAGCCTGAACCACTGGATCGGGCACCTTGGTTTACCATCTCATCCAAAGGGATGGCACCTCTAACAATGCATTAGATCATCTTAGACTCTGCGTTCAAGTGGGGCTTAAGTAAAGAGTTGCATTTCCTGGAATTTAGAAGGTAAGGGGAACGGATAGGGTAGAGAGAGAGAAACTATTTCCGCTGGTTGGGGAGTTTAGGACTCGGGGGTATAGCCTAAAAGTTAGAGCCAGGCCTTTCAGGAGTGAAGTTAGGAAACACTTCTACACACAAAGGGTGGCAGCAGTTTGGAACTCTCTTCCGCAAACAGCAGCTGATGCTGGGTCAATTGTTAATTTAAAATCTGGGATTAATAGATTTTTGTTAACCAAAGGTATATGGGGCAAAGGCGGGTAAATGGAGTTAGGTCACAGATCAGCCATGATTGAACTGAATGGTGGAACAGGTTCTAGGGGCTAAGTGGCCTCCTCCTGATCTGATGTTAAACCCACAAACCCAGAGCCGAGTGGAGTACCGAAGGAGTGTTGCACTTTCCGAGGTGCCGTCTTTCGGATGAGACGTTAAACCGAGGCCCTGTCTGCCCTCTCGGGTGGGCATGAAAGATCCCACGGCCACTATTTCGAAGAGGAGCTCGACTCAGCTACCGAATGAGCCAAGCTTGATGACACTTCCTTCCTTCTGTGCCATAAGTTTCTTTGATTCTCTGACAAAAACTCAATCACAGGCCAAAAAAAAAACCCCAATGGGATTGGAGAACTGACCTGCCCAAGCACCAAACAATAGGTGAGCCTGCCCCGAACACGTGCAGCTCACGAACCCTCCACGCTGAAACCACCCCAAGCAAAGCAGATGCGCCGAGTGAAAAACTTACTGAGTATCAGGTTCAGGTGCAGTGTCGGAAGGACGAACAACCCGAGGAAGGTTGAATATGTCAAGAACTGATCATGAGAGATTCCAAAAGCAGATTGGCCTCATGTACCATGGGGGGCATTTTACAGGAGGAATGGAACTTGTTGGAGTCCCAAAGACTCAGGACGTCCCAAAGCGCTTTCCAGCCAATGAATTACCTTTGAAGTGTAGTCACTGTTGTAATGTAGGAAACGCGACAGCCAATTTGTACACAGCAAGCTCCCACAAACAGCAATGTGATAATGACCAGATCATCTGCTGCTTTTTTTTTTTAAAGTGATGTTGATGGTAGGTAGAGGGGAACCACAGCTGAATGCCAGTCTCCCTCATAATCCATAGTAGTTGGACAATAGAAGCCGCTCTTTGGATGTTTTAGCAACTAACTAGAGAACTCTGATTATTCAGCAGGGTAAGGGTCACTCACTAACTGTACAGAGACACTGTTTATTCAGCAGGGTAAGGGTTACTCACTGCGTAACTGTACAGAGTCACTGTTTATTCAGCAGGGTAAGGATCACTCACTAACTGTACAGAGTCACTGTTTATTCAGCAGGGCAAGGATCACTCACGAACTGTACAGAGTCACTGTTTATTCAGCAGGGTAAGGGTCACTCACTGCGCAACTGTACAGAGACACTGTTTATTCAGCAGAGTAAGGGTCACTCAGTGCGTAACTGTACAGAGACACTGTTTATTCAGCAGAGTAAGGGTCACTCACTGCGTAACTGTACAGAGTCACTGTTTATTCAGCAGGGTAAGGGTCACTCAGTGCGTAACTGTACAGAGACACTGTTTATTCAGCAGAGTAAGGGTCACTCACTGCGTAACTGTACAGAGTCACTGTTTATTCAGCAGGGTAAGGGTCACTTACTGCGTAACTGTACAGAGTCACTGTTTATTCAGCAGGGTAAGGGTCACTTACTGCGTAACTGTACAGAGCTGCTGCCTGTATGAAATGTCAGGTTGAGTTTTGCAAAGGTCTGCTTGGAAGGGTTAAAACTGTCAAGTTTCCCCCCCCACCCCCAAAACTTGTGTTTGTGCTTACGAGAACACGAATATTAATGTTACACAACCGCGGGAATAGAATGTTCCGGAATTACTCAAAGGTTGCAGACACTAACGTAATGTTCGCGAGGACATGGGGGTCTTTGTTTTTGAATTCCAGCCGGCTTATTCTGCCCACTTCCACAGTGTTGCAGAACAGGCGTAGGAGCAGCACAAAAGGCTTCATTTTTCAATGAAGACACACACAGAATGCCAACCGAACCAGCGGTCACCTGACTGTTGGAGACCCCGGGGTCCCGCACCTCAGGAGGCACCTGCATTTCATCAAGGGTACAATAGAGGTTCGTTCCGCCAGCCGGAGGGGAAAGGAACCTCTCGGCAGGACCTCCATCTGATTTCAAGGGCAGTCATCACAGTAGAGCCAGTGTGCGAGCGTAGTTCAGGACAAACAAGTTTCGCTCTCAGTCAGCACACACAGAGACGTACTGTAGTGCCCTTCCTGCTCAGCCCCGAGAGACACGGTAATTCTAGCCCGTGACACTGAACCTGCATTGGTGGCAACGGTGACAATTTAGGAACACGAGGCGCCATCAACAGACACGCAACAGCTCCAAGTTACGAAGCCGCACTTCTGAGCTCCGCTGCAGCAAAGGTTATTCACTTAGGAACAGCAGAACTGCCTTCTTCCCCTCACTGTGATTCACCTCGCCACTTCACTCATTCCCCTCACTGACTCTCCTCCCCCTTCACTCATTCCCCTCACTGACTCTCCCCCTTCACTCATTCCCCTCACTGACTCTCCTCCCCCTTCACTCATTCCCCTCACTGACTCTCCTCCCCCTTCACTCATTCCCCTCACTGACTCTCCCCCTTCACTCATTCCCCTCACTGACTCTCCTCCCCCTTCACTCATTCCCCTCACTGACTCTCCTCCCCCTTCACTCATTCCCCTCACTGACTCTCCTCCTTCACTCATTCCCCTCACTGACTCTCCCCCTTCACTCATTCCCCTCACTGACTCTCCTCCCCCTTCACTCATTCCCCTCACTGACTCTCCTCCTTCACTCATTCCCCTCACTGACTCTCCCCCTTCACTCATTCCACTCACTGACTCTCCTCCCCCTTCACCCATTCCCCTCACTGACTCTCCCCCTTCACTCATTCCACTGACTCTCCTCCCCCTTCACTCATTCCCCTCACTGACTCTCCCCCTTCACTCATTCCCCTCACTGACTCTCCTCCCCTTCATTCATTCCCCTCACTGACTCTCCTCCCCCTTCACTCATTCCCCTCACTGACTCTCCTCCCCCTTCACTCATTCCCCTCACTGACTCTCCTCCCCCTTCACTCATTCCCCTCACTGACTCTCCTCCTTCACTCATTCCCCTCACTGACTCTCCCCCTTCACTCATTCCCCTCACTGACTCTCCTCCCCCTTCACTCATTCGCCTCACTGACTCTCCCCCTTCACTCATTCCCCTCACTGACTCTCCTCCCCCTTCACTCATTCCCCTCACTGACTCTCCTCCCCCTTCACTCATTCCCCTCACTGACTCTCCCCCTTCACTCATTCCCCTCACTGACTCTCCTCCCCCTTCACTCATTCCCCTCACTGACTCTCCTCCCCTTCACTCATTCCCCTCACTGACTCTCCTCCCCCTTCACACATTCCCCTCACTGACTCTCCTCCCCCTTCACTCATTCCCCTCACTGACTCTCCCCCTTCACTCATTCCCCTCACTGACTCTCCTCCCCCTTCACTCATTCCCCTCACTGACTCTCCCCCTTCACTCATTCCCCTCACTGACTCTCCTCCCCTTCACTCATTGCCCTCACTGACTCTCCCCCTTCACTCATTCCCCTCACTGACACTCCTCCCCCTTCACTCATTCCCCTCACTGACTCTCCTCCCCTTCACTCATTCCCCTCACTGACTCTCCTCCTTCACTCATTCCCCTCACTGACTCTCCCCCTTCACTCATTCCCCTCACTGACACTCCTCCCCCTTCACTCATTCCCCTCACTGACTCTCCTCCCCTTCACTCATTCCCCTCACTGACTCTCCTCCCCTTCACTCATTCCTCTCACTGACTCTCCTCCTTCACTCATTCCCCTCACTGACTCTCCCCCTTCACTCATTCCCCTCACTGACACTCCTCCCCCTTCACTCATTCCCCTCACTGACTCTCCTCCCCTTCACTCATTCCCCTCACTGACTCTCCTCCCCTTCACTCATTCCCCTCACTGACTCTCCCCCTTCACTCATTCCCCTCACTGACTCTCCTCCCCCTTCACTCATTCCTCACTGACTCTCCCCCTTCACTCATTCCCCTCACTGACTCTCCTCCCCTTCACTCATTCCCCTCACTGACTCTCCTCCCCTTCACTCATTCCTCTCACTGACTCTCCTCCCCTTCACTCATTCCCCTCACTGACTCTCCTCCCCCTTCACTCATTCCTCACTGACTCTCCTCCCCTTCACTCACTCTCCTCCCCTTCACTCATTCCCCTCACTGACTCTCCTCCCCTTCACTCATTCCCCTCACTGACTCTCCTCCCCTTCACTCATTCCCCTCACTGACTCTCCCCCTTCACTCATTCCCCTCACTGACTCTCCCCCTTCACTCATTCCCCTCACTGACTCTCCCCCTTCACTCATTCCCCTCACTGACTCTCCCCCTTCACTCATTCCCCTCACTGACTCTCCCCCTTCACTCATTCCCCTCACTGACTCTCCTCCCCTTCACTCATTCCCCTCACTGACTCTCCTCCCCTTCACTCATTCCCTCACTGACTCTCCTCCCCTTCACTCATTCCCCTCACTGACTCTCCTCCCCTTCACTCATTCCCCTCACTGACTCTCCCCCTTCACTCATTCCCCTCACTGACTCTCCCCCTTCACTCATTCCCCTCACTGACTCTCCTCCCCTTCACTCATTCCTCTGACTGACTCTCCTCCCCCTTCACTCATTGCCCTCACTGACTCTCCCCCTTCACTCATTCCCCTCACTGACTCTCCCCCTTCACTCATTCCCCTCACTGACTCTCCTCCCCTTCACTCATTCCTCTCACTGACTCTCCTCCCCCTTCACTCATTGCCCTCACTGACTCTCCCCCTTCACTCATTCCCTCACTGACTCTCCCCCCTTCACTCATTCCCCTCACTGACTCTCCTCCCCTTCACTCATTCCTCTCACTGACTCTCCTCCCCCTTCACTCATTGCCCTCACTGACTCTCCCCCTTCACTAATTCCCCTCACTGACTCTCCTCCTCCTTCACTCATTCCCCTCACTGACTCTCCTCCTTCACTCATTCCCCTCACTGACTCTCCTCCCCCTTCACTCATTCCCCTCACTGACTCTCCTCCCCCTTCACTCATTCCCCTCACTGACTCTCCTCCCCCTTCACTCATTCCCCTCACTGAATCTCCTCCTTCACTCATTCCCCTCACTGACTCTCCTCCTTCACTCATTCCCCTCACTGACTCTCCTCCCCCTTCACTCATTCCTCTCACTGACTCTCCCCCTTCACTCATTCCCCTCACTGACTCTCCCCCTTCACTCATTCCTCTCACTGACTCTCCCCTTCACTCATTCCCCTCACTGACTCTCCTCCCCTTCACTCATTCCCCTCACTGACTCTCCCCCTTCACTCATTCCCTCACTGACTCTCCTCCCTTCACTCATTCCCTCACTGACTCTCCCCTTCACTCATTCCCCTCACTGACTCTCCCCCTTCACTCATTCCTCTCACTGACTCTCCCCTTCACTCATTCCCCTCACTGACTCTCCTCCCCCTTCACTCATTCCCCTCACTGACTCTCCTCCCCTTCACTCATTCCCTCACTGACTCTCCTCCCCTTCACTCATTCCCCTCACTGACTCTCCTCCCCCTTCACTCATTCCCCTCACTGACTCTCCCCCCTTCACTCATTCCCCTCACTGACTCTCCTCCCCTTCACTCATTCTCCTCACTGACTCTCCTCCCCTTCACTCATTCCCCTCACTGACTCTCCTCCCCTTCACTCATTCCCCTCACTGAATCTCCTCCCCCTTCACTCATTCCCCTCACTGACTCTCCTCCCCTTCACTCATTCCCCTCACTGACTCTCCTCCCCTTCACTCATTCCCTCACTGACTCTCCCCCTTCACTCATTCCCCTCACTGACTCTCCCCCTTCACTCATTCCCCTCACTGACTCTCCTCCCCTTCACTCATTCCCCTCACTGACTCTCCTCCCCTTCACTCATTCCCCTCACTGACTCTCCTCCCCCTTCACTCATTCCCCTCACTGACTCTCCCCCTTCACTCATTCCTCACTGACTCTCCCCCTTCACTCATTCCCCTCACTGACTCTCCCCCTTCACTCATTCCCCTCACTGACTCTCCTCCCCTTCACTCATTCCCCTCACTGACTCTCCTCCCCCTTCACTCATTCCCCTCACTGACTCTCCTCCCCCTTCACTCATTCCCCTCACTGACTCTCCTCCCCTTCACTCATTCCCCTCACTGACTCTCCCCCTTCACTCATTCCCCTCACTGACTCTCCCCCTTCACTCATTCCCCTCACTGACTCTCCTCCTTCACTCATTCCCCTCACTGACTCTCCCCTTCACTCATTCCCCTCACTGACTCTCCCCCTTCACTCATTCCCCTCACTGACTCTCCCCCTTCACTCATTCCCCTCACTGACTCTCCTCCTTCACTCATTCCCCTCACTGACTCTCCCCCTTCACTCATTCCTCTCACTGACTCTCCTCCCCTTCACTCATTCCCCTCACTGACTCTCCTCCCCCTTCACTCATTCCTCACTGACTCTCCCCTTCACTCATTCCCCTCACTGACTCTCCTCCCCCTTCACTCATTCCTCACTGACTCTCCTCCCCTTCACTCATTCCCCTCACTGACTCTCCTCCCCCTTCACTCATTCCCCTCACTGACTCTCCTCCCCCTTCACTCATTCCCCTCACTGACTCTCCTCCCCCTTCACTCATTCCCCTCACTGACTCTCCTCCCCCTTCACTCATTCCCCTCAGTGACTCTCCTCCCCCTTCACTCATTCCCCTCACTGACTCTCCTCCCCTTCACTCATTCCCCTCACTGACTCTCCCCCTTCACTCATTCCCTCACTGACTCTCCCCCTTCACTCATTCCCTCACTGACTCTCCCCCTTCACTCATTCCCCTCACTGACTCTCCTCCCCTTCACTCATTCCCCTCACTGACTCTCCTCCCCTTCACTCATTCCCCTCACTGACTCTCCCCCCTTCACTCATTCCCCTCACTGACTCTCCTCCCCCTTCACTCATTCCCCTCACTGACTCTCCTCCCCTTCACTCATTCCCTCACTGACTCTCCCCCTTCACTCATTCCTCACTGACTCTCCCCCTTCACTCATTCCCCTCACTGACTCTCCTCCCCTTCACTCATTCCCCTCACTGAATCTCCTCCTTCATTCATTCCCCTCACTGACTCTCCTCCTTCACTCATTCCCCTCACTGACTCTCCCCCTTCACTCATTCCTCTCACTGACTCTCCCCCTTCACTCATTCCCCTCACTGACTCTCCCCCTTCACTCATTCCCCTCACTGACTCTCCCCCTTCACTCATTCCCCTCACTGACTCTCCCCCTTCACTCATTCCCCTCACTGACTCTCCTCCCTTCACTCATTCCCCTCACTGACTCTCCCCCTTCACTCATTCCCCTCACTGACTCTCCCCCCTTCACTCATTCCCCTCACTGACTCTCCTCCCCTTCACTCATTCCCCTCACTGACTCTCCTCCCCTTCACTCATTCCCCTCACTGAATCTCCTCCTTCACTCATTCCCCTCACTGACTCTCCTCCTTCACTCATTCCCCTCACTGACTCTCCTCCCCTTCACTCATTCCCCTCACTGACTCTCCCCTTCACTCATTCCCCTCACTGACTCTCCCCCTTCACTCATTCCCCTCACTGACTCTCCCCCTTCACTCATTCCCCTCACTGACTCTCCTCCCCCTTCACTCATTCCCCTCACTGACTCTCCCCCTTCACTCATTCCCCTCACTGACTCTCCTCCCTTCACTCATTCCCCTCACTGACTCTCCCCCTTCACTCATTCCCCTCACTGACTCTCCTCCCCCTTCACTCATTCCCCTCACTGACTCTCCTCCCCCTTCACTCATTCCCCTCACTGACTCTCCTCCCCTTCACTCATTCCCCTCACTGACTCTCCCCCTTCACTCATTCCCCTCACTGACTCTCCTCTCCCTTCACTCATTCCCCTCACTGACTCTCCTCCCCCTTCACTCATTCCCCTCACTGACTCTCCCCTTCACTCATTCCCCTCACTGACTCTCCTCCCCTTCACTCATTCCTCACTGACTCTCCCCCTTCACTCATTCCCCTCACTGACTCTCCTCCCCCTTCACTCATTCCTCACTGACTCTCCTCCCCTTCACTCATTCCTCACTGACTCTCCTCCCCCTTCACTCATTTCCCCTCACTGACTCTCCTCCCCTTCACTCATTCCCCTCACTGACTCGCCTCCCCCTTCACTCATTCCTCACTTACTCTCCCCCCTCACTCATTCCTCACTTACTCTCCCCCCTCACTCATTCCTCAGACTCTCCTCCCCTTCACTCATTCCCCTCACTGACTCTCCCCCTTCACTCATTCCTCTCACTGACTCTCCCCCTTCACTCATTCCTCTCACTGACTCTCCTCCCCCTTCACTCATTCCCCTCACTGACTCTCCTCCCCCTTCACTCATTCCTCTCACTGACTCTCCTCCCCCTTCACTCATTCCCCTCACTGACTCTCCTCCCCTTCACTCATTCCCCTCACTGACTCTCCTCCCCCTTCACTCATTCCCCTCAGACTCTCCTCCCCCTTCACTCATTCCCCTCACTGACTCTCCTCCCCTTCACTCATTCCTCACTGACTCTCCTCCCCCTTCACTCATTGCCCGCACTGCGAGACGTTCCTCGCCCCTTCCCATATTCCCTTGTGAGCATGGAATTCCCCCACTCCCACCCTAGCTGTAGGAGACTCCGCTTCATCTCTGCTGCTCACCATGAATTAGTGACAAATCATTAAGTTAACGGCTTGAATGGACTGCGCAGTCGTAAAAGATTCAATGCAGGGCGCCATTGCGCTGTGACGCAGCTCCTGTGAGAGGCATGGACGTCAATCGTCTGTGAGCCGGCCTCGACTTCAAGAAAGACCTTGGTAAATGAAAGCACGGTGTCCAACCTCACTGCTAATCGTATAAAAGCTTATGGGGCTGAAGTCAATGCTGCACTTTTATAATACGTTTATTACCTTGTTTGCCTGGTACGAGGTGTCATTGGACAACATCAACACAGCAGGTCTGTCGACTCCACCTTTAAAATGGGGATTGAATAGGGGGTCTGTGGGCCTGCAGAGATAGGGAGGGGGAAGAGGTCCTGGAGGGATTGAAGAGGGGGTGAAAGCATCCGGGTGGCTTTCCAACCTCAGATGTGGGACCAAATCCGGTCCAGATTGATGGGATCAAAGTCTCTGCTGGCTGCAAGGGCCCTCGGCAGAGGAACTCTGGAGCAGGTTCATTCTTGTCCCCACTTCGCAAGGGGCGGGGTCACAGCTCAAATCTGCCAATAATTCAGCACTCAGAGGCCACAGATGGCAGGAGCGGAACGTGGAAAGAAGTGCCACACTAGTCCAGTAGGAGGCACTCGAAGTTGGCACTGAGGGATGTTATTGTGCAGTCTGAAGGGAGCTTTACTCTGTATCTAACCCGTGCTGTACCTGTCCTGGGAGTGTTTGATGGGACAGTGTAGAGGGAGCTTTACTCTGTATCTAACCCGTGCTGTACCTGCCCTGGGAGTGTTTGATGGGGCAGTGTAGAGGGAGCTTTACTCTGTATCTAACCCCGTGCTGTACCTGCCCTGGGAGTGTTTGATGGGACAGTGTAGAGGGAGCTTTACTCTGTATCTAACCCGTGCTGTACCTGCCCTGGGAGTGTTTGATGGGACAGTGTAGAGGGAGCTTTACTCTGTATCTAACCTGTGCTGTACCTGTCCTGGGAGTGTTTGATGGGACAGTGTAGAGGGAGCTTTACTCTGTATCTAACCCGTGCTGTACCTGTCCTGGGAGTGTTTGATGGGACAGTGTAGAGGGAGCTTTACTCTGTATCTAACCCGTGCTGTACCTGCCCTGGGAGTGTTTGATGGGACAGTGTAGAGGGAGCTTTACTCTGTATCTAACCCGTGCTGTACCTGCTCTGGGAGTGTTTGATGGGACAGTGTAGAGGGAGCTTTACTCTGTATCTAACCCGTGCTGTACCTGCTCTGGGAGTGTTTGATGGGACAGTGTAGAGGGAGCTTTACTCTGTATCTAACCCGTGCTGTCCCTGCTCTGGGAGTGTTTGATGGGACAGTGTAGAGGGAGCTTTACTCTGTATCTAACCCGTGCTGTACCTGTCCTGGGAGTGTTTGATGGGGACAGTGTAGAGGGAGCTTTACTCTGTATCTAACCCGTGCTGTACCTGCCCTGGGAGTGTTTGATGGGACAGTGGGTGTCTGAAATAGAAAATTGTCTCTCTCCAGTAATAACATTCCTCATCTTGAAGAGCACAAAACTCCCATATTCTTTTGATAAACTAGACTATACAAGATAGGACCGATGGGGTGGACACACTCCAGAGTGCTCGATCTTTATACAAAGCCGAGCAAAGCAATGGAGCTCCACCATGTGGTCACAAGCAGTCAACATCCTGCGGTCCAGCACAAATCCCACACCGGATTCCCCAGAGACACCGATTACGTCGCAATGTAAATCAGAAGCGCCGTTTAAATGCTCGTGTGGTCAGGCGCAGACAAGTAGCCAAACATATGGCATGCCCACAATCCCTTAAAAGGCTTGTCGAAGAGATTTAAAATAAAACCGCAAATCCGTAATAAAGCTGGAGCCCACTTGAAAACTGGAACGGTTAGAGACCTTTTCTTCAGAACTGGTTCTGACTCAGTGTGTCGGCCGTGGCTCAGTGGGTCGCTCTCTCTCTCTTGCCTCGGAGTCAGAAGGTCGTGGGCTCAAGTCCCACTCCAGAGACTTCAGCACAAAATCTAGGCTGACACTCCAGTGGAAGTGCTGCACTGTCGGAGGTGCCGTCTTTCAGATGAGACGTTAAACCGAGGCCCCGTCTGCTCTCTCTCAGATGGACGTAAAAGATCCCGCGGCCACTATTGAAAAAAAAAGGGCTGGGGCGTTCTCCCCGGTGTCCTGGGCCAATATTTATCCCTCAATCAACATCACTTAAACTGGTCATTATCACACTGCTGTTTGTGGGAGCTTGCTGTGTGTACATTGGCTGCCGCACTTCCCACATTACAACAGCGACCACACTTCAGTAAGTACTTCATTGGCTGTAAAATGCTTTGGGACGTCTGGTGGTTGTGAAAAGCGCTGTAGAAATGCAAGTCTCAATATAAATTATAAAAAAGGCCTTCAGACCGGGGTGGCTCCGTTTGGGCCACGCGATGCTCTCATGAACCCACACAAAGTGAGCGAAGATGGAATATTACGTTACATGACAATAAAGTCACGATTATCGCCATGCAGCTTGAACACTGGCCATTTAGCCTACTGGTACGATACGTTAGAGGAAACAATGGGCTTAAGCCAATAAAAAGACTTGCATTTATAGAGCGCCTTTCACGACCACCGGACGTCTCAAAGCGCTTTACAGCCAATGAAGTACTTTTTGAAGTGTAGTCACTGTTGTAATGTGGGAAACGCGGCAGCCAATTTGCGCACAGCAAGCTCCCACAAACAGCAGTGTGATAATGACCAGATAATCTGTTTTTGTTATGTTGGTTGAGGGATAAATATTGGCCCCAGGACACCAGGGAGAACTCCCCCCCTGCTCTTCTTCGAAATAGTGGCCCTGGGATCTTTTACGTCCACCTGAGAGAGCAGACTGAGAGAACATACTTCAATCCTGTGTGACACTTCCATTCAACCTACCACTGACTGATGTGTAATAAATAATACTTCGCCCCAGTGTTCAACAGCTCAAGACAGAAGCCAAGTTCGAAAGGACGGAGTCTGTAATCATACTCTTAAGTGCTTGCCACACTTCAAGTGCTTGAAGATTGGAAACAGCCACATCCTCAGCAGTACTAGCGTGGTGACAACCTGCAACAAGTTGTTTTCAAAGTTGTGAATGGCTTGATTACGGGACCGAAGACAAATCGCACTGACCCACCCAAACACAACAACATAAGAAATAGGAGCAGGAGTCGGCCATTCGAACTTCGAGCCTGCTCCGCCATTCAATAGGATCATGGCTGATCTTTGACCTCAAATCCACTTTCCCGCCCGATCCCCATATCCCTGGATTCCCATAATATACAAAAATCTATCAATCTCGAACTTGAATATACCCAATGACTGAGCATCCACAGCCCTCTGGGGTAGAGAATTCCAGAGATTCACCACCCTCTGAGTGAAGAAATTTCTCCTCATCTCAGTCCTGAATGGCCGACCCCTTATTCGGACAAAAATGAGAAGTCGCACAACACCAGGTTATAGTCCAACAGTTTTATTTGAAATCACAAGCTTTCGGAGCGCTGCTCCTTCGTCAGGTGAAGTGAAGGAATACAAATCAGCAAAGCATATATAGACAGAGAACAATGCCTGTGCAGCGTACAATCTCAGATTTGTATTTCTTCACTTTACCTGACGAAGGAGCAGCGCTCCGAAAGCTTGTGATTTCAAATAAAACTGTTGGACTATAACCTGGTGTTGTGCGACTTCTCACTTTTGTCCACCCCAGTCCAACACCGGCATCTCCGCATCATGGCCCTTATTCGGAGACTGAGCCCCCTAAACATGCCCCTTTCCCCATCTATTTTACTCTCCTCTGGTTCATGGGAGCTACCCAGCCTCCTGTGTCTTACCCATTTCTGTGTGTGGGAACCACACCACCCAGTCACGGCAGGCTATTCGACTGCAGGAGGGCGCGCGCTCAAGCCCCCATCCTGCTGCCAGCTGGTGTCTGCGTGCGCACTCTCTCTACCAAGAGCCAGTCAGGACTGTGGACCCTGGCCAATTTTCTCTTCTGCCCCTCCCAGTGCAAGAGGAGTGCCGAAGCCAGCTTTAGTGTCCTCATCACGATGCCAGCTGTGACCACATAAACTGGCACCGACCTGCCCGGTCAGTATGGTTCAACGACGTACCTGTTAAGTGCACTTCTGTTCCAAACAGTCGCACGCGAGCCATCTACCCATCCTACACCAAGAGCGTTCGCCGCTGGCAACAGGCAGCACCCACTTAAGACTCCGTGCCAATTGGCAATGCCCAGCACTGGCCCTCCAACAATGTGCCCACTCAGTTTGAGGGTCTCACAGCTGGTCCCCCCCATGGTCCTCCCCAAGGCACTGATTGCTCAATACTACAACATTTTGCATTATTCTAGCGCCTTTAATGTGGTAAAACATCTCCCAAGGCCTTTCACAAGAGCGATTATCAAACAAAATTTGACCCCGAGCCACATAAGGAGATATTAGGGCAGGTGACCAAAAGCTTGGTCAAAGAGGAAGGCTTGAAGGAGCGTCTTAAAAAGGGAGGAGAGAGGGGTTTAGGAAGGGAATTCCAGAGTTGGGGGCGTAGGCAGCTGAAGGCACGGCTGCCAATAATTAAAATCAGGCACAAGAGGCCAGAATTGGAGGAGTGCAGAGGTCTGGGAGGGTTGAGGGCTGCAGAAGGCTACAGAGATAGGGAGGGTCGAGGCCGAGGAGCGGATTTGAAAACACGGATAAGAATTTAACATTTTAAACAGCAGAAATGTACCCCGACAACCTGGCCTAATGCAAAGTGCGGGTGGGCGGGTTTTCTGCAGAAGGAGTGCGGTTTTCCTTCGGGTGACTGGTGTGCTGTGTTTTGCAAGTTAGGACGGGATTGCTGGGAGTGTGGGAGTACTGATATGGGAGGGAGGGGGCTCTCCGGGGGCATCTGTCGACTTCCAGGAAGTCAGCGAAGGTGCCGGTTCACTGCAGCCCGACGCGCTGGCAGAATTCTCGGAAAAGGTTTTTCAAACAGCTGTTCGAGAACATGTAAATCTGGGCCGATACTTTAAGGTAAACTGGACAGTAACACAAAGGGGAAACAAGTTCAGACTCGCAAAAAGGAAAATTTAGGAGCGATGAAAGCAAGAGCTTCACACGTGACCGGGAGTCGGTTTCTGGGTTTTACATTACATCGGATATATGGCACAGAAACAGGCCATTCGGCCCAACCAGTCCGTGCCGGCGTTTATGCTCCACTCGAGCCTCCTCCCGTCTTTCCTCATCGAACTCTCTCAGCATAACCCTCTATTCCCTTCTCCCTCATATGCTTGTCCAGCCTCCCCTTAAATGTATCTATACTATTCGCCTCAATCACTCCCTGTGGTAGCGAGTTCCACATT
Organism: Squalus acanthias; assembly: GCA_030390025.1. Lineage (NCBI taxonomy): Eukaryota > Metazoa > Chordata > Chondrichthyes > Squaliformes > Squalidae > Squalus > Squalus acanthias. The sequence goes on from JASTWF010000045.1 coordinate 917,236, forward strand.
CTCAACACTCTCTGGGGAAAGAAGTTTCTTCTGAATTCCCTATTGGATTTCTTGGTGACTATCTTATATTGATGGCCTCTAGTTTTGCTCTTCTCCACAAGTGGAAACACTCTCTCTGTATCCACTCTATCAAAACCTTTCATAATTTTAAAGACCTCTATTAGGTCACCCCTCAGCCTTTTTTTCGAGAGAAAAGAGACCCAGCCTGTTCATCCTTTCCTGATAGGTGTACCCTCGCATTTCTGGTATCATCCTTGTAAATCTTCTCTGCACCCTCTCCAGTGCCTCTATATCCTTTTTATAATATGGCGACCAGAACTATTTGCAGTAGTCTGTGTGGTCTAACCAAGGTTCGATACAGGTTTAGCATAACTTCCCTACTTTTCAATTCTATCCCTCTAGAAATAAACCCTAGTGCTTGGTTTGCTTTTTTTTTTTAAATGGCCTTGTTAACCTGTGTCGCAACTTTTAATTTGTGTATTTGTACTCAGAGATCCCTCTGTTACTCTACCCCACCCAGACTCGCACCCTCCAAGTGATAAGTGACCTCCCTATTCTTCCTACCAAAATGTAATACCTCACAGTTATCTGTGTTGAACTTCATTTGCCAATTATATGTCCATTCTGCAAGTTTACTAATGTCCTCCTGTAATTTGTTGCAGTCCTCCTCAGTATTGACTATTCCCCCCCAATCTGGTGTCATCCGCAAATTTAGAAATTGTGTTTTTGATTCCAAAGTCTAAATCGTTAATATAAATTGTGAACAACAATGGTCCCAGCACTGATCCTTGTGGAACACCACGACCCACCTTCTGCCACTGTGAATAGCTACTCTTTACCCCTACTCTCTGCTTTCTGTCTTGAAGCCAGCTAGCAATCCATTCTGCTACTTGTCCCGACTCCACATTCTCTGACCTTGTCCACCAGTCTACTATGGGGTACCTTATCGAAGGCCTTTTGAAAATCCAGATAAATTACATCTATTGCATTACCATTGTCTACATAAGAACATAAGAAACAGGAGCAGGAGTTGGCCATACAGCACCCCCCGAGCCTGTTCCGTCATTCAACAAGATCATGGCTGATCATCCACCTCAACTCCACTTTCCCGCCCGATCTCCATATCCCTCGATTCCCTTAGAGTTCAAAAATCTATCGATCTCAGTCTTGAATATACTCAACGACTCAGCATCCACAGCCCTCTGGGGCAGAGAATTCCAAAGATTCATCACCCTCTGAGTGAAGAAATTCCTCCTCATCTCAGTCCTAAATGGCCGACCCCTTTTCCTGAGACTATGCCCCCTAGTTCTAGACACTCCAACCAGGGGAAACAACCTCTCAGCATCTACCCTGTCAATCCTCTTCAGTGGCCATGATGCAGAGATGCCGGTGTTGGACTGGGGTGGACAAAAGTGAGAAGTCGCACAACACCAGGTTATAGTCCAACAGTTTTATTTGAAATCACAAGCTTTCAGAGCAGCCGCTCCGAAAGCTTGTGATTTCAAATAAAACTGTTGGACTATAACCTGGTGTTGTGCGACTTCTCACTTTAATCCTCTTCAGAATCTTGTATGCTTCAATGAGATCACCTCTCATGCTTCTAAACTCGAGAGTATTCTACACAATCTCTCATCATAGGACAGCCCTCTCAACCCAGGAATCAATCTAGTGAACCTTTGTTGCACCGCCTCCAAGGCAAGTATATCCTTCCTTAGATAAGGAGACCAAAACTGTGCACAGTACTCCAGGTGCGGTCTCACCAAGGCCCTGTACAATTGTAGTAAGGCTTCCTTCCTCTTATACTCCAACCCCCTTGCAATAAAGGCCAACATGCCATTTGCCTTCCTTATTGCTTGCTGTACCTGCATGCTAGCTTTCTGTGTTTCTTGCACAAGGACACCCAAATCTCTCTGAACACCAACATTTAAAAGTTTCTCACCATTTAAAAGAGTCTGTTTTTCTATTCTTCCTACCAAAGTGAATAACCTCACATTTCCCTACATTATACTCCATCTGCCACCTTACTGCCCACTCACTTAGTCTATCTATATCCCTTTGCAGACTCTGTGTTCTCCTCACAGCTAACTGTCCCATCTAACTTTGTATCAGCAGCAAACTTGGATACATTACACTCGGTCCCTTCATCTAGGTCATTAATACAGATTGTAAATAGCTGAGGCCCCAGCACTGATCCTTGTGGCACCCCACTAGTTACAGCCTGCCAACCTGAAAACGACCCATTTATCCCTACTCTGTTTTCTGTCCGTTAACCAATCCTCTATCCATGCTACCATATTACCCCCAACCCCATGAGCCCTAATCTTCTGTAATAACCTTTTATGTGGCACCTTATCGAATGCCTCCTGGAAATCCGAATACACTACATCCACTGGTTCCCCTTTATCAACCCTGCTAGTTACATCCTCAAAAAACACTAATAAATTTGTCAAACACGATTTACCTTTCATAACATGATTAGGCAGAGTCAACATGGTTTTATGATTTTCTAAGTGCCCTGATACCACTTCCTTAACAATGGATTCCAGCATTTTCCCTACTACTGATGTCAGGCTAACTGACCTATAGTTCCCTGTTTTCTCTCTCTCTCGCTCTCATTTCTTGAATAGCGGTGTTATATATTTGCGACCTTCCAATCTGCTGGGACCATTCTAGAATCGAGGGAATTTTGGAAGATCAAAACCAATGCATCCATTATTTCTGCAGCCACCTCTTAAGGCTGTGGAAGGGAAAAGGGCAGGAGTACGTCAGGAGACATTCGGCTGCTGGGGTTGGCCTTTTCGGTCGATGTGGTCAGACAGGCCGAATGGCCGCCCCCACTGCTATTTCTCTGGTTACTAGGGTGGTGGTGTTACTGAGGCCCAGGTTTTCCGATTGCGACAGCAGCCCCGGTCCATTCTTACGGGTTACAATCGGGGAGTCCAGGCACGCTCGAGGTCGGTGCTGCCCCGTTGGTCTGTCCCGCGCGGATTCTGGGCCACTCGCTCTCTGGCCCGGCAGGGCTGCTGCCGCAGGACGGTGACCCGTGCACCGGGACTCGGCGAGCTGCAGGCAGGGGGGGGGGTCGCTCCCGGTTCAGCACCGGGCTCTGTGCTACAGTATCCGCACGCTCGGGATTTGTTACCGGGTTGTGTTTGAGCTCCTGGCCGGTTTGGGCTACTGCAAGAAGCTTGTACAGATTTTAGAGAAGAACTTTATCCGCGAGCTTTGGGTCTCCCCACCCCTGATTCTCCAAATTTAACCCGTTAAATAGTATAACTTAACGGGACTGAGTGTGTGTGTGCAGGAACTGTTACGCAAAAGAAAGACTTGCATTTCTATAGCACCTTTCAAGACCTCAGGATGTCCCAAAGCGCTTTACAGCCGATGAAGTACTTTTGAAGTGTGGTCACTGTAGGAAACTAGCTGTTGGTGTCAGTGCTGAGCAATTCCCTACCTTACAACAGTGACTACACTTCAAAAAGTACCTCAATGGCTGGGAAGTATTTGGGGTCATGCCGAAGTCGTGCAAGGATGCAATGGTAGGGCGATGAAAATTGGGGGGGGGAGATGCGCAAGGGGCCAGAATTGGAGGAGAGCCAGCTTCCAGATAGAAAAACTTGCCCGTTAAAGGGGCCAAAAAATTAGAGGGAACATTGGTTGTAGGGCTGGAGGAGGTTGCAGAGATAGGGGGGGGGGGGGATGAGACCATGGAGGGATTTGAACACCAGGATGAGCATTTTAAAAATGGAGGCGCTGCCGGACCGGGAGCCAATGTCGGTCAGCGAGCACAGGGGGTTGGTTAATGGGTGAACGGGACTCGGTGCGAGTTAGGACACGGGCAGCAGAGTTTTGGATGGGCTCAGGGTTACGGAGGGTGGAAGGTTGGAGGCTGGCCAGGAGAGCGTTGGAATACTACATTCAGTGATTAGCAAAAAAAACACAAACAGGTGCAAATGTTGGGAGTGGAAAAGCAAACAATTCACCTCGTGCTGAACCTGCTTTGAAAGGCAATCTTTCTTGTCCAACCTGCCCTCCAACTCCAAATATCACCCCCCCCAACCCCCACTGTAGAAATCCTCCATCGCAACAGGAACCAAGGGCAACGAAAATTACAAGTTGCGGGGCGGGGGCAAACGAGGACGTTTCTACCAACGTCCGTTCGGCTAGAGTCCTGCACAGACCCCCCCCCTCCCCAAAGACAGCAACACGCTGCAACCAGAGTCACCTTGAAGCGAGAAACAGCCTCTCGTCAAACATTTCGCTGACTGACTGACTGTTATTAATTGGATTTTATTGAAAGAAACCTACTTCGGAGACAGACTCAACCCAGTCCTGATGAAAGTCAGCGACCTGAAACTTTAACTCGGTCTCTCTCTCTCTCTCTCTCTCGGATGCTGCCTGACCTGCCGAGTGGTTTTTTTCCCCCCAGCATTTTCTGGGAGAAACTCGCCAGATTTCACTTCCGGGCCGCGCTCACGATGCCCGCCGCTGTGTCCCAAAATGAGAACAACTTGCCTTTAATACAGCACCTTTAGTTTAGTAAAACGTCCCAAGGCGCTTCACAGGAGCGTTACAGAATCATACAGATGAGGCCATTCGGCCCATCAAGTCTGCGCCGGCTCTTTCGAAGAGCAATCCAGTTAGTCCCACTCCCCTCGCTCTTTCCCCATATCACTGCAATTTTTTCTCCTTCCAGTATTTATCCAATTCCCATTTGAAGAATACTATTGAATCTGTATCCACCGACCTCTCAGGCAGTGCCTGCCAAATCCTAACCACTCGTTGCGTCAAAAAGTTTTGCCTCATGTCACCTCTGGTTCTTTTGCCAATCACCTTAAATCTGCGCCCTCTGGTGATCGGCCCTTCAACCACTGGAAACTTTCTCTTTATTTACTCGATCTAAACCCATGATTATAAACAATCTCCTCTTAGCCTTCTCTGTGCTAAGGAGAACAACCCCAGCTTCTCATGCCTATCCACGTAACTGTAACCCCTCATCCCTGAAATCATTTTAGTAAATCTATAAATCGGGCAAAATTTGACACGAGTCACATAAGGAGATGTTAGGACAGGTGACCAAAAGCTTGGTCAAAAATCTTGAGAGAGAGAGAGAGAGAGAGAGAAAAGAGGTTTGCGGAGGGAGTTTGAGAGATTAGGGCCCAGGCAGCTGAAGGCATGACCGCCTACGGTGGAGCGATGGAAATCGGGGGATGCGCATGCAGCCAGAACTGGAGGAGTGCAGAGATCTCGGAGGGTTGTGGGGCTGGAGGAGGTTACAGAGATAGGGAGGGGGGCGAGGCCATGGAGGGGTTTGAAAACCAGGATGAGGATTTTAAATTCGAGGCGTCGCTGGACCGGGGAACCAAAGCAGGTCAGCGTACGCAGGGGCGGGGGACTTGGTGCGAGTTCGGACATGGGCAGCAGAGTTTTAATTAGGTTTCAGATAATCCCACCTCGAGGAGATCAACTGAATGTTAAAGGCAAACGGCGAGTCCTTTTGAGGTGCGAGGCCGAGCCCATTGTGCATCCAGCAGCCTTCACAATGTTACTGGCGGGCAAGAGCTTAGTCTGCCTCAATACAGACTGCAGGAGATTAACATTCGTGCACCAGGCCAATGGCAGAATTGCAGGCTGGTTGAGCTGGCTCAGTGTATTTATTGGTGAAATCTCAATCCAAGGTCCTGCGGCGTTAAGAAGAAAGGATTTGCATTTCCATAGCGCCTTTCACGACCTCAGGACGCCCCCAAAACGCTTTGCAGCCAATGAAGTACGTTTGAAGTGTTGGAATGTAGGGAAATGCTGCATCCAATTTGCGCACAGCAAGCTCCCACAAACAGCAATTTAATAAACGACCACATAATCTGTTCATTTCAAAGGGCTGCCACAGGTTTTATTGGCCTTGGAGGGGGGCGTGCAGCGCAGATTGACCAAAATGGGAGTCAAGGGTTACGGGGAGCGGGCAGGGCAGGGAAGGGGAGTTGACGCCAAGATCAGGTCGGCCCAGCCGTGATCTTATTGAATGGCGGAGCAGGCTCGAGAGGCCAAGTGACCGACTCCTGCTCCTACGTCTTATGTTATGATACCAGGACGAAAAGGGGTTAAATTAGGAGGACATGTCGCATAGACTAGGGTTGTTATCCATTGCGTATAGAAGAATAAGGGGTCATCTAATTGAGGTCTTTTAGATGATTTAATGGAGTTGAGAGGGTAGAGAGAGAGAGAGAAACTATTTCCTCTGGTGGGGCGAGTCCAGAACAAGGGGACATAACCTTAAAATTAGAGCCAGGCCGTTCAGGGGTGATGTCAGCAAGCACTTCACACAAAGGATGGTGGAAATCTGGAACTCTCCCCCCTAAAAAGCTGTTGTGGCCAGGGTGGGGGGTCAATTGAAAATTTCAAAACTGAGAGTGATAGATTTTTGTTAGGCGGCAGGTGGACGGGAGTTAAGATACATATCAGCCATGATCAAATTGAATGGTAGCACAGGCTCGAGGGGCTGAATGGCCTCCTCCTGCTCTTCTAGTCCTTCCGCCATTACTAACTGACCACAACACAATGGGGGCAGTGAAAGCCCTTTCAAGAGACAAGGCTGAGGCAAGCCGGAGCTGATGCATATCTTCGCTGACGCAAGCAGTTGCAGACTCGGGACTCGGTGTACAGTTAACAGAGAGAGAGCGGCCGCACAGTGAGGACACTCTATACACCCACAGTGGAAGTCGAACAACCCAGCGACTCATATCTCCCAATAATGCAATTTTAATCAGCCTTTGTTCTCAATGTAGCGCCTTGTCCTGTTTCGTAAGGGGGAAGCAGGGAGGCATTTTAGCTCATTAACAACTAGAAAGAAAGACTTGCATTTCTCCAGCACCTTTCACAACACCAGGACGTCCCAAAGCGCTTTACAGTCAGTGAAGTACTTTTGAAGTGTAGTCACTGTTGTAATGTAGGAAACACGGCAGCCAATTTGCACACAGCAAGCTCCCACAAACATCAATGTGATGATGACCAGATCATCTGTTTTAGTGATGTTGATTGGGTGATAAATATTGGCTCCAGGACACCGGGGAGAACTCCCCCTGCTCCTCGTCGAAATAGTGGCCGTGGGATCTTTTACGTCCACCTGAGAGAGCAGACGGGGCCCTCGGTTTAACGACGGCACCTCCGACAGTGCAGCACTCCCTCGGTACTGGCACTGGGAGTCAGCCTAGATTTTTGCGCTCCGGGGAGTGGGGGGTCGAACCCACAACCTTCTGGCTCAAGAGGGGAGGGTGCTGCCCACTGAGCTACGGCTGACACGAGGGGCTCCTTCCGCGCCGGTAGTCCCAGAGCGACCTGCGAACGGAGCGGAGCCGAGTAAAACCCACTTGACGCAGTCGATCTGGGAACGCTGCGACGCAAGAGCAGATTAGTCTGCTGTAATCCACGGCCCATCCCTACCGTTGCAACCACGAGGCTCGCGCGACCATCACTGCTCGATCTCTACATGCTGAGACCAGGGAACAGCTCCAGGCAATTGCGGTAAAAATTAAACCAGACACACACACAAAAAAAAGGGAGCCTCGTTCCCCCTGCACGAACTGGGCATCATTCACACACAGAATGTGCCGCGCAGAAATAGGCCATTCGGCCCCAACAGATCCACGCCGGTGTTAATGCTCCACACACGCCTCCTCCCGCCTTACTTCATCCAACGCTATCAGCACATCTTGTTATCTTACAAAAATCACTGACCTCACCTTACAATTGTGTCTGCTCTCCCCGCCATGTTACACAAGCCAAGAGCCAGTTTTTTCTCTCAACCACACGAGCGCAGCAAAGGCCGTTCCTCACCCGCTACACGGTCTGCGGTCAAGAGCATTAACCTTTGCACTTTTGAGTGGCCAGTTTCTACAGGGAACCATTTCCCGCGAGGTCAAGAAATGATTCAAGATCACAAAAGCAAGAGAGAAAGGCGGCACACTGCCCGCTAAAATGACCCTCGCCAACTCGCGATAACGCGCTATCTGTCCACTCCACTGTGGCCCCCACTACTGCCCTAGTTGGCCAACATTCAAATGCTCTTTAAGCCAAATCGACCAACCAACTGCAACCGTGGGCTTTGGACATCGAGCCCACGCAGCCTGAACAATTTTTTATTTTACTTCCACTGCACCTTTCCAGCCCTACCACCGGGCAAGGACCAGAGCCGCCTGATCACGGGGAACGCCGTTGCCTCCGAGTCACGCGCCACCGCACTGGCGGAGGCGCTGTCTTTCCGGACGCGGCGTTAAACCAAGGCCCCATCTGCCCTCTCGGACGGACGCAAAAGACCCTGCGGCCACGAGTTCGTGGAGGAGGGGAAGTTCGCTTCCCTTGGGCGTCCTGGGAGCAATATTTAATCCCTCAACCGCCATCACGAAAAGAACAGACTATTGCGTCATTTATCTCACTGCTGCTTGTGGGAGCTTGCTGTGCGTAATTTGGCTGCTGAGTTTCCTACGTTACAGTGACTGCACTTCAACAAAAAAAAGGTACATCATTGGCTGTGAAGCGCTTTGGGACGTCCTGAGGATATAAATGCAAGCTTGTTCTTTATTTCTCTATTGAGTGACTGACTGGTTTGTCTGGGAGCATCTGGGCTCCATCTGGCATCTTGCTGTTGACGCTGAGAACTAAGTAACAGAGAGGGGGGGGGGGGGGGGGGGGAGAGAGGAGGGGGACTAACCCAGCTGTTTACCATGCCAGGGCACTGAGCGTTGGTGCCCCCCCCCCCCGCCGCCAGCTGACTGCCTCACTTGAAGCTGGAATGCTCTTGCTCAAAGCCGCCTCGCTGTGTTTCCCCTTTTGCTCGGTTTGCCTCATGGTGTGCAGGAAAGGCACCGTCTGAGCTGCGGGTTAACCATGGTGACACAGTCTGCAGCAGTTCCTCAGGCGAGCTTCGCAATCCTGTATTGCGCTCGCATTATACCATCCACCAGAGCGGGTTTATATTGCAGTCGTCTAGCGCACGCCCCGCTGTACGGCTGCAAATGGCGCTGGGGTGGGTTTACTTTCTCCTGATAACCAGTGGGGCAGATCTCCCTCAGGGCGGACCTCTCCCCCTCCCCCTCACAATTAAAAACAGAACTTGGGTCCAGGTAACTCGTGAAACAAACCGCACAGACTGACCGTGTGCAGGGTGCCGAATTTGTACATTTAAGCCTGCAGGAGTGGCGCCTGAAGGATTCCTGCCAATCCCACCACCTCACACAGATGTTTCAAAGAACCCCACAGGGACCCCCCCCCCCCCCCTACTCCCTGCTCCAAGACCAGCCTCCAGAAACAGCCCCTCATGGGCCCCTAAAGCCCTCCGGACATTCCCAGAGGGACACCCTACTCAAAGACCAGCCTGGGCCTCTCCGGACACAGTCCCACAGGGGCCCCCCTCACCCCTTCGATATGCCCCACATAACTCCGCTTGTATAAAACCATTTCTTCTCAGTGCCCGGCGATTGCCAGGTCATACACGCATCATGTTTACAGACAGCAAGGGGCGCCAACGCTTGCTTCGGGGAATTGGGGAAGAGGAAGAGAGAGTAGGCACAGACGCAATGGGCCGAATGGCCTATGAATTCTGTAAATTTCTATGATTTGATGAAGTGCTTGCAGTAATCCCTGGCCGTTTGATCCAGCTACCCTGTAAAAGGAGATTGAAAGAATGCCGCCCCTGGCTCGCTCCACTGAGCCACATGGACCAGGACGGTGCCAGCTTCGATCCATGGTCTGTGCTGAGTTAGATACTCAGACAGGACGGTGCTGGCATTGGGGAGAGGAGGAGGAATAAAATTCTACCAGGGTTTCACCCCTCCCTCCCCCGCTGGAGGTGTGCACGAAAGCAGATGTTGTTGGGGAAGACTAAAATTAGGCATAGCTGTGATACCCCACCCAGTCGAATAGCCCACTGCTGGGGGTGGCTCAGGCGTTGATGGTTGCTTGCGCCCAGCATTGGAAGGCGCCCGTTTGCTCTGGATCGCTCCCCTCCAGCTGAGGAGCTGTCTCTGTGTGCACGCCGTCCTCCCTCCCATCACCAATGGTAATGCCCCCCCCCCCCCCCGGTCCCCCCTTCCCCGTGTGATCCCGCCCAGTCCACTCCCACCACGCGTGCCTGCACCCCGTGCCCGCCCTGCCACTCCGAAACTGGGACAGGCTCACCCTTAATGTTACTGCAAGTGGAGGGGGGGGCTCTGCAGCTTAAAACCATATTAGTCTGCGATTAGAAACAGGCTCCAAGCACCCTGCCACAGTCTTGGGCCGGGGGGGGGGGGGGGGGGGGGGGGGGAGCTAACTGCTGGCAGAAACAGCTTACAGCCCAGCGCCCTGTGAAAAGCGACCGTCTCACCTCTAAAGAGCCAGATGAAACACTGGCTCGCGACACCGCAGAGGAGAAGTGAAGTTTCAATCGTGTAATCCTCGACAGCAAGGTCACCATGCCTGGGGCTGGGTTCTTTCATTTGGAACACAGTGACCTCATTATCACAAGATGCAGAGAAGTGCACACACACACACACACACACACACTCCTAGAAGCATAGAAGATCGGAGCAGGAGTAGGCCATTCGGTCCCTCGAGCCTGCTCCGCAATTTAATGAGATCATGGCTGATCATCCAAATTCAGTACCCTGTCCTTGCTTTCTCCCCATATCCCTTGATCCCTTTAGCCTTAATAGAAGCATAGAAGCTTGGGAGAGGTACAGCTCCCAGGCCCTGCAAAAACCTCTTCACAGACAACGGTGCTGTGCTGGTGAGGCCACCAATTTCAGGCGGTCTTTCCGTCTCCCGTCCGGCACCATTCCTGCGCAACCTCCCCCTCCTGTCCCGCGAAGGAGCGCATCACAGAAGCACGCTCCTCGCTGGGGAGGGCAGACGCCAGCGAGGAGCCCAACTCAAACGGTGTCGTGCCGCGCTTCTATAGAAGGCGACATTTGGTTTTATAAGCGCCCTTTCTTTGCAAAAGTAGATTGAGTTTATACTCTTTGGCGTTTAGAAGAATGAGAGGTGATCTCACTGAAACAGAGAAGAATCTGAGGGGGCTTGACCAGGTAGATGCTGAGAGGTTGTTTGCCCTGGCTGGAGAGTCAAGAACCAGGGGTCACAGTCTCAGGATAAGGGGTCGGCCATTTAGGACTGAGATGAGGAGGAATTTCTTCACTCAAAGGGCGGTGAATCTTTGGAATTCTCTGCCCCAGAGGGCTGTGGAGGCTCAGTCGTTGAGTATATTCAAGGCTGTGATCGATAGATTTTTGGACTCTTGGGGAATCAAGGGATATGGGGATCGGGCAGGAAAGTGGAGTTGAGGTCGAAGATCAGCCATGATCTTACTGAGTGGCGGAGCAGGCTCGAGGGGTCGTATGGCCGACTCCTGCTGCTCTAATGCAAAGGGCCTAAACAATGCACCTTTCTGAGATCAGAATCTCAGGGCTTTGGAATCAATCAGCTTAATTGCTACAAGACAGAGGGCTCAGAAACTTATTCGCAGCCTCACAAAAGGAACAGAGCTATTTGCTCACAGCAAAGAAATACTGTTTGTAGGCTGGGGGGGAAGGGAGGTGTGTACACAGTGGATTAGCAATTAGTCTGATCCACATTGCTTGCATAGAGATCTATCCCATCGGCAGTGAAGGCTATGAACATCCCTGTGTGACTCCAGCTACCTGCAGAGCGGGTATGCAACCAGGGGCGACCCCCAGCCACAGCCGCTGCTGTCCTCCGTGCACGGCACGCACGCCCCAAGGTTTTGTTCAGGTCTTTCTGCATTTATACAGCTCCTGGCACGACCGCGGGATGTCCCAGAGCGCTTCACAGCCAATGAGGTGCTTGTTGAAGTGTAGTCACTGTTGCTCAGCACCGTGACACTAACGCATGCACAGCAGGCACCTCAAAGCACTGGAGAGGTGCCACCAACGCTGCCTCCGCAAGATCCCGCAAATCCATTGGCAGGATAGGCGCACCAACATCAGTGTCCTCGCTCGGGTCCAACATCCCCAGCATCCAAGCTCTGACCACGCTCGATCAGCTCCGATGGACGGGTCACATCGTCCGCATGCCCGATACGAGACTCCCAAAACAAGCGCTCTACTCGGAGCTCCGACACGGCAAGAGAGCCCCAGGTGGGCAGAGGAAACGCTTCAAGGACACCCTCAAAGCCTCCTTGAAAAAGTGTAACATCCCACACCGACACCTGGGAATCCCTGGCCCAAGACCGCACAAAGTGGAGGAGAAGCATCCGGGAAGGCGCCGAACTCCTCGAGTCTCTTCGCCGGGAGCAAGCGGAAGCCAAGCGCAAACAGCGGAAGGAGCGCGCGTCAACCCAAGCACCCCACCCACCCGCCCCTTCAACCACCATCTGCCCCACCTGTGACAGAGACTGTAGGTCCCGCATTGGACTAATCAGTCACCTGAGAACTCATTGTTAGTGTGGAAGCGAGTCATCCTTGGTTCCGAGGGACTGCCTAAGAAGGAGGAACTAACGCACAGCTAGTTTCCTACAATGACCACACTTCAAAAAGTATTTCATTGGCTCTAAAGCGCTTTGGGACATCCTGAAAGGTGCTATATAAATACAAGTCTTTCTTTAGCGTAACAGTTCCTGCACACACACACTCAGTCCCGTTAAGTTATACTATTTAACGGGTTAAATTTGGAGAATCAGGGGTGGGGAGACCCAAAGCTCGCGGATAAAGTTCTTATCTAAAATCTGTACAAGCTTCTTGCAGTAGCCCAAACCGGCCAGGAGCTCAAACACAACCCGGTAACAAATCCCGAGCGTGCGGATACTGTAGCACAGAGCCCGGTGCTGAACCGGGAGCGACCCCCCCCCTGCCTGCAGCTCGCCGAGTCCCGGTGCACGGGTCACCGTCCTGCGGCAGCAGCCCTGCCGGTCCGGAGAGCGAGTGGCCCAGAATCCGCGCGGGACAGACCAACGGGGCAGCACCAACCTCGAGCGTGCCTGGACTCCCCGATTGTAACCCGTAAGAATGGACCGGGGCTGCTGTCGCAATCGGAAAACCTGGGCCTCAGTAACACCACCACCCTAGTAACCAGAGAAATAGCAGTGGGGGCGGCCATTCGGCCTGTCTGACCGCACCTACCGAAAAGGCCGACCTCAGCTGCGGTTTGTCTCCTGACGTACGCCTGCTGCCCTTTTCGCCTTACCCAGAAACCGACGTGTGAAGCTCTTGCTTTCATCGCTCCTAAATTTGCCTTTTTGCGAGTCTGAACTCGTTTCCCCTTTGTGTTACTGTCCAGTTTACCTTCAAGTATCGGCCCAGATTTACATGTTCTGGAACAGCTGTTTGAAAAACCTTTTCCAAGAATTCTGCCAGCGCGTCGGGCTGCAGTGAACCGGCACCTTCGCTGACTTCCTGGAAGTCTACAGATGCCCCTGGAGAGCCCCCTCCCTCCCATATCAGTACTCCCACACTCCCAGCAATCCCGTCCTAACTTGCAAAAGACAGCACACCAGTCACCCGAAGGAAAACCGCACTCCTTCTGCAGAAAACCCGCCCGTCCCGCACTTTGTATTGGGCCAGGTTGTTGGGGGTACATTTCTGCTGTTAAATTCTCATCCTGGTTTTCAAATCCCTCCATGGCCTCACACCCTCCCGATCTCTGTAACCTCCTCCCGCCCGGCAAACCTCTGTGATCTCTGCCTCTGGCCTCTCGTGCATCCCCGATTTCCATCGCTCCACCATTGGCGGCCATGCCTTCAGCTGCCTGGGCCCTAAGCTCTGGAATTCCCTCCCTAAACCTCTCCGCCTTTAAGGTGCTCCTTAAAACCGACCTCTGACCAAGGTTTTGGTCACCTGTCCTAAAATCTCCTTATGTGGCTCGGTGTTGAAAAGAATGTTTTTTGATAGCGCTGCGGTGAAGCGCCTTGGGACGTTTTACTATGTTAAAGGCGCTGTATAAATTACCATCTGTAATTACCCACTGTACCTGACGAAGGAGCAGCAGCTCCGAAAGCTCGTAATTTCAAATAAAACTGTTGGACTATAACCTGGTGTTGTGCGACTTCTCAAATTACCATCGCCAGTGATCTAAAATTGCAACACATTATTCGTGCTACGTAACGACATGACGCATGTGCAAAGCCAAATATACGTCAGGCCGTTCAGTCGCAAGCTGATTCACTATCTTGTGCACATAAAAGAGAGAGAATGGAGCCATCGCCAGTGTGAAACCAGAAGCAGCGCGATATCACTACCTTGACATAACCCCATGCTGTGCCGAGTTTGGCTTTTCCCACCCCCCCCACCAGTGCTGTACAAAAGGCATCAAGCCATGGTTTACACACACTCGCCTCCGAGTCAGAAAGTCGTGGGGTCGATTCCCACTCCAGAGACTCGAGCACAGACCGACACCGCCGGTACCAGGACCGAGGGAGCGCGGCGCCGTCTTTCGAACGAGACGTTAAACCAAGCCTGTCCTCTCGGGTGGACAGAAAAGATCCCACGGCGGCTACTGGAAGAGGAGCAGGGGGGAGTTCTCCCCGGTGTCCTGGGCCCAGTATTTAGACTAAAACAGATGATCTGGTCATTATCGCATTGCTGGGCGCAAATTGGCTGACCGCGTTTCCTACATTACAACAGTGACTACACTTCAAGAAGTACCTCGTTGGAATGTCCTGCGGTGGTAAAAAGGCGCTGTAGAAATGCAAGTCTTTTTTATCCCATTGCTATTTGTGGAAGCTTGCTGTGCACACACTGGCTGCCACATTACAAGAGTGACTACACTGCCAAAACATACTTCATTGGCTTTAAAGCGCCTCGGGACATCCTGAAGTCACTATATAAAGTAAATCCTCTCTTTACCCACATTCCCAGTCAATGGTCCACAACACTCAGCAGTTTATACACAGGGAGCCAACTGTAAACATAGAAGATAGGAGCAGGAGTCGGCCATTCGGCCCCTCGAGCCTGCTCCGCCATTCGATGAGATCATGGCTGATCATCCAAACTCAGTACCCTGTCCCTGCCTTCTCCCCATATCCCTTGATACCTTTAGCTTTAAGAAATATATCTAACTCATTCTTCAATATATTTAATGATTTGGCCTCAACTGCCTTCTGTGGTAGAGAATTCCACAGGTTCACCACTCTCTGGGTGAAGAAATTCTTCCTCATTTCTGTCCTAAATGGCTTACCCCTTATCCTTAGATTATGACCCCTGGTTCTGGACTCTCCGACCATCGGGAACATTCTTCCTGCATCTAGTTTGTCCAGACCTGTCAGAATTTTATATGTTTCGATGAGATCCCCTCTCATTCTTCTATACTCCAGCGAGTATAAGCCCAATTGACCCAATCTCTCCTCATACGTCATTCCTGCCATCCCAGGTATCAGCCTGGTGAATCTTCGCTGAACTCCTTCCATGGCAAGAACATCCTTCCTCAGTAAAGACAGACAGCACCATTACAAATTATCCGCTGGTGTTCATCGGCTAATTGCGTCCTATAGGAGAGTTTCTTTCGATTGGAACAGATAACAGGGGGAAGTGCAACGAGACCTGGGAGTCCTTGTGCACCAGTCGCTGAAGGTAAGCATGCATGTGCAGCAGGCGGTTAAGAAGGCAAATGGTATGTTGGCCTTCATAGCGAGAGGATTCGAGTACAGGAGCAAGGATGTCTTGCTGCAGTTGTACAGGGCCTTGGTGAGACCACACCTTGAGTATTGTGTGCAGTTTTGGTCGCCTTATCTGAGGAAGGATGTTCTTGCCATGGAGGGAGTGCAGCGAAGATTCACCAGGCTGATACCTGGGATGGCAGGAATGACGTATGAGGAAAGATTGGGTCGATTGGGCTTGTATTCGCTGGAGTATAGAAGAATGAGAGGGGATCTCATTGAAACATAAAATTCTAACAGGACTAGACAGACTAGATGCAGGAAGGATGTTCCTGATGGCCGGGGAGTCCAGAACCAGAGGTCACAGTCTAAGGATAAGGGGTAAGCCATTTAGGACTGAGATGAGGAGGAATTTCTTCACCCAGAGAGTGGTGAACCTGTGGAATTCTCTACCACAGAAGGCAGTTGAGGCCAATTCATTAAATATATTCAAGGAGAGAGATATATTACTTAAGGCTAAAGGGATCAAGGGATATGGGGAGAAAGCAGGGACAGGGTACTGAATTTGGATGATCAGCCATGATCTTATTAAATGGCGGAGCAGGCTCAAGGGGCCGAATGGCCTACTCCTGCTCCTATCTTCTATGCTTCTATAACGTCCCACTAATTGATTCCTGTGATGAGAGGGTTGTCCTATGAGGAGAGACTGAGCCTTATACTCTCTGGAGTTTAGAAGAATGAGAGGTGATCTCATTGAAACATATAAGATTCTGATGGGGGATTGTCAGGGTAGATGCTGAGGTTGTTTCCCTTGGCTGGGGAGTCTAGAACTAGGGGGCACAGTCTCAGGATAAGGGGTCGGCCATTTAAGACTAAGATGAGGAGAAATTTCTTCACTCAGAGGGTGGTGAATCTTTAGAATTCTCTACCCCAGAGGGCAGTGGATGCTCAGTCGTTGAGTATATTCAAGACCGAGATCGATGATTTTTGGACTCTAGGGGAATCAAGGGATACGGGGATCGAGCGGGAAGGTGGAGTTGAGGTCAAAGATCTCTTATTGAATGGCGGAGCAGGCTCGAGGGGCCGTATGGCCTACTCCTGCTCCCATTTCTTATTTTATGATCTTACAAAAGATGTGCTTGCATTGCTTTTGAATACACCCGAGGGCGTGAAGCACTAAAAGTTTGCCTGCAGCTATAACGGGTTGCAGAACGACACACATACACCGAGTCTCTGCATATCAAGGGGGATCGCACAAAGTGGAGGAGAAGCATCCGGGAAGGGGCCGAACACCAAGTCTCTTCGCCGGGAGCAAGCGGAAGCCAAGCGCAAACAGCGGAAGGAGTGCACGTCAACCCAAGCACCCCACCCACCCACCCGCCCCCTTCAACCACCGTCTGCCCCACCTGTGACAGAGACTGTAGGTCCCGCATTGGACTCACCAGTCACCTGAGAACTCATTGTTAATGTGGAAGCGAGTCATCCTCGGTTCCGAGGGACTGCCTAAGAAGATATCAAGGGGAATGCTATCAACAGCAAGGCATTCAGTCTCCATCTGATCATGCTGCTCACACAGGAAGATTCAAACGTCTGAGGACCAAGGACAGATTAAACCCCTCAGGCCAACTCCCACCTCTCCCAAGAAAAAAGCACTGACCCATTCCCAAGTCCCCCAGTCACAAACGACCCACCATTAGCAGCTGGTTATGGATCAATTTAAACAGGCCAAGGAATGCCTCAAGAAAAGAAAGTCTTGCATTTCTCTAGCGCCTTTCACCACCACCGGACGTCTCAAAGCACTTTCCAGCCAATGAAGTACTTTTTGAAGTGGAGTCACTGTTGTTAATGTGGGAAACGACGTCGCTAAGGTAGCGACGGCTCAACTAAACTGAAAACAGGGCGTTCCTGCGCGCAGAGATTTCCCCCCCGCGATGCAGGAGAAACTCCGAGCTAAATAGAACCAAGTGCCTTCGGAATGTCTGCCTGATCCACAACGGAGAGCTCAAAAGGGGAATAAAATGGGCTGATGACTGCGCTTTCAGCCGATATCACCCACTCCGCAGACTCGAGCACATAACCCAGGCCGACACTCCCGGTGCCAGTGCTGAGGGAGTGCCGCACTGTCGGAGGTGCCGCCTTTCGGAGGAGACGTTAAACCCAGGCCCCGTCTGCCGTGGCTCAGTGGGTCGCACACTCGCCTCTGAGTCAGAAGGTTGTGGGTTCGAGTCCCACTCCAGGGACTTGCGCACATAAAGCTAGGCTGACACTCCCAGTGGCAGTACTGAGGGAGTGCTGCACTGTCGGAGGTGCCATCTTTCGGATGAGACGTTGAACCGAGGCCCCGTCTGCTCTCTCAGGCAGAGGTAAAAGATCCCATGGCACTATTTCAAAGAAGAGCAGGGGGAGTTCTCCCCGGTGTCCTGGGCCCAATATTGCTCCCTCAACCAACATCATAAAAACAGATGACCTGGTCATTTTCACATTGCTGTTTGTGGGAGCTTGCTGTGCACAAATTGGCTGCCACATTTCCCACATTACAACAGTGACTGCGCTTCAAAAAGTGCTTCTTTGGCTGTGAAGCGCTTTGAGACGTCCAGTGGTGGTGAAAGGCGCTATAGAAATGCAAGTCTTTCTTTCTTTTGCCCTCTCAGGTGGGTGCAAAAGATCCCACGGCCGCGGTTGGAAGAGCACGGGGTGCTCTCCTGACCAAGATTGATCGAGCTTAAACCCCCCCCCCTGCCCCCCTCGGGCCAACTCCCGCCTCTACAGAAAACACTGACCCGTCACCAAGTGCCCAGGGCCCAAACGACCCGCCAGTAGCAGCAGATTACAGCTCATTTTAAACGGGCCACAAGGGAGCGATGCCTCAACTAAACTTAAAACAGTGCATTCCAGCGCGCAAAGATTTCCCCCGCTTATTAGTACAGTGACCGACACAGCCTTTAAAGAGACGGTGACGCGCGCTTCCACAGCATTACGGTTTCAATCACTTCCCGCCCCGGTCAAGCCCCCCCACACCCCCCGCAGAAATTGAAGGCCGTACCTGTCGTCGTCGCCATCCTGTTGCGTCCCGACCGACAGCATGGACTTGGCGAGGGTCTGCATGGGCGAGACGAAGCGGAGCGAGCTGGCGGCACTGGCTTCCGAGGCGCGAGCCTTCCTGGAAGGGCTGCCATCCTGGGCCAAGGGGCCCGGCGAGGCGGGTGTGGATCGAGGCTCAGAAAACTGCGAGGTGGGAGAGAGAGAGAGAGAGAGAGAGACAGACACACGGAAGAGTTTAAGCCAGGGTTACTTTACAAAAGCAACACTGACAAACAGGTCACAACTAGAGCAATGTTCTTCAGTTTTTTTTGGGTGCACGGCCCCTTTAAAGGGGCTGCACGGCCCACCAGTTTCTCACAAGCGCAAAATTTAACATTCGAAAAGCTGGCTGCATGGGACCTGCTGAGAATTGCGCAGCTTAGATGGAACATTGATCTAGAGCACAAAAGCATGGAAGTTATGCTAAACCTTTATAAGTCACTGGTTAGGCCTTAGCTGGAGTATTACATAGAATGGACAGAAACAGGCCATTCGGCCCAACCAGTTCATCGCAGCGTTTCCGCTCCCCTCGAGCCTCCTCCCAGCCTTGCTCCGCTCAGCCTATCTTTCTATTCCTTTCTCCCTCATGTGCTTGTCTAGCCTCACCTTAAATGCATCTATACTATTCGCCTCAACCACTCCCTGTGGTAGCGAGTCCCACATTCTCACCACTCTCTGGGTAAATATTCCCCATTTGATTTCTTGATAGTGTGTCCAATTCTGGAGCACCGCACTTTAGGAAGGATGTCAAGGCCTTGGAGAGGGTGCGGAGGAGATTTACCAGAACGGTACCGGGGGATATGGGACTTCAGTTATGTGGAGAGACTGGAGAAGCCTGGGGTTGTTCTCCTTAGAGCGGAGAAGGTTAAGGGGAGATTTAAGAAAAGTGTTTAAAAATTACGAAGGGTTTTGGTAGAGTAAATAAGGAGAAACTGTTTCCACTGGCAGGAGGGTCGGTAACCAGAGGACACAGATTGAAGATAATTGGGACAAGAACCAAAGGGGAGGCGACATTTATTTACACAGCGAGTTGTTGTGATCTGGAATGCGCTGCCTGAAAGGGCGGTGGGAGCAGATTCAATAGTAAACATTCAAAAGGGAATTGGATAAATACTTGAAAAGGAAAAATATGCAAGGCTATGGGTAAAGAGCGGGACTAATTGGACAGCCCTTTCAAAAAAACTGGCACAGGCACGATGGGCCGAATGGTCTCCTCCTGTGCTGTACGATTCTGTAATTCTCGAGGGATCGCGCTAACTGCAGCTACGATCTAGGGAAATCTTCCTCGTCAATGGAAGAGATTGAGGAGAGAAGGGAATGTGGGGGGGGGGGGGGGGGGGGAGAAAGATGCTACAGAACTCTAACTGCCCCTTGGTCTGGGGCGATAACACCATCTCACTTGGGTTTCGTGGCAACACAGTGTGCCGCTTCTTTCAACCGTCCGTGCCTCCCCCACCCCCCAAGAGGCACCAAGAGCCCATTCAGCTCCGCTGCCCAGAAAGCTTTGGCAAGACAGCAATGTCAATATTTTAAATAGACACAAGCAGAGGGTTTTAACAGGCTGCAAAGCACCCATGGGGTTCATCCAGGAGCATCCCTTGAGAAACAGTCTCGTCAAGCTTGTGGGCATCAGTTGGAGCGAGCAGCCATTTCGAAGGGGAGGGGGGAAGGATTGGGTAGAGAGTGGAATACCAGTGACCTCCCACTAATATCGACAGATGGAAAATGATACCCGTCAGTGACCCTGGTGATCAGAAAAAAAGACAGACTTGCATTTCTATAGCGCCTTTCATGACCGCAGGATGCTCCAAAACACTTTACAGCCAATGAAGTGCTTTTGAAGTGTAGTCACTGTTGTAATGTAGGAAACGCGACAGCAATGTGATAATGACCAGATCATCTGTTCTTCTTTAGTGATGTTGATTGAGGGATAAATATTGGCCCCAGGACACCGGGGACAACTCCCCCCCCCCCTGCTCTTCTTCAAAAGAGAGACATGGGGGGTGGGGGGGCTAAATTTGGTTGATTTGCCCCTCCCGTTAGCGGCCTACGGCGGCGCTAACGGGGCGCAAATCAACCAGCACCTGGGCGTGGCACCGCTAACATCATGACATCATCGCCGTGCACAGCCCCCGCTCGCGCCCCGGCTCTAACATTGGGTGGCGCCCCCTGACCTACGTCTGACGGGGTCGGGGGGGGGGCCTACCTGCGGTCGGGGCGGCGCTAGTTAAAGGGAAGGTGGCGCGCGGCCATTTTTGTTGCTGGCCGCCTGCCAGCACCTGCCCCCGTTGCTGTCTCCAGCCCCCAAAGTGCGCCCCCCCCCCCCCCCACCCCGCGGGGTGCCGGCTGCTCTCCGTCAGC
Source organism: Squalus acanthias (assembly GCA_030390025.1). NCBI lineage: Eukaryota > Metazoa > Chordata > Chondrichthyes > Squaliformes > Squalidae > Squalus > Squalus acanthias. The sequence continues at coordinate 938,255 of JASTWF010000045.1, forward strand.
CCAGCACTCCTCGAGTGCTGGGCTCTTTTGCCGGCACTCCCGATCCCTGGTGGCCCAGCTGGGTGCCGGGATGCACTGCGCCAGGCCCCTCCCCTTTAATAAGGGGCGGAAGGCCTGCAGTACCGTGGCGCGACGTGCCGCAGAGCCGCCATATTGGCTCGCAGCGCCCCAAGAGGGAGGCGGGGCGCTTCCAGTAGCACCCCTCCTCCCTCTCGGGGCTCTACCTGGGAAAATCGGCTGCGGGGGCGCTAAGATTAGCACCCCAGAGAAGGGGGCACTACCCAATTTTTACCCCAGGATCTTTTACGTCCGCCTGAGCGCGCAGACGGGGCCCTTGGTTGAACGTCTCATCCGAAAGACGGCACCTCCGACAGCGCGGTGCTCCCTCAGTACTGGCACTGGGAGTTTCAGCCTGGATTTTTGTGCTCAAGTCTCTGGAGTGAGACTCGAACCCACAACCTTCTGACTCAGAGGTGAGAGAGTGCGAACCACTGATCCACGACTGCACCACAAAAAAAAACACAAACCGGTCGGAAAGAGCTGTGCTGAGGGAGGTGCCCTCAGGTGGGCGCTATTTCGAAAAAAGAGCAGGGGAGTGCTCCCCGATGCCCTGGAGCGATACTTATCCCTCCATTCCTAACAACAGCGCCTACGCCAAAAAAGTGCGTCATTGAAGTGCTTTGGGACATTCGGAGGTGCTGTATAAAGGTCTTTCTTTCAAGAAAAATAGGGTACAATGCACAGCAATAAATGGCTGCTTCGCTAAACATCGCAGCCGGGGATGGCTGGAAGACACCTTTGCCCACACAGACTGGCACAAGTCAAGCAGTAATTATCGGCCGATGGCATTCCAACAGTGACCACACTTCAAAAGTACTTCATTGGCTGTAAAGCGCTTTAGGGCGTCCCGAGGTCGTGAAAGGCTCGATGTGAATACAAGTTTTTCTTTGACACACACACCACACGTTTATTGAACTTGCCTTTCTTAGTCCTCCCTGTTCTCCAGAGGGCTGGCTCACATTTGGCGATTGCTGCTTCAAAGCACTCTTTGATGTCACAGTAAGTACGCTGCTGTCGCTTTTGGAGACCACAGTCTCCTTGGGCATCACAGTCACACTGACGCTGGGCACACTGGAGGCCGTGCCCGCATGGCCCCTGCCAGCCGGGACTTGGGCGGAGTGCCGCGGAGGGCTGGCGGGGGCCGGCGGGCCGTGCTGGCGCGGGTGATCGGCGCCGGCTGGCCCGGCCAGACTCAGAGTCCTGGCTGCCTGAAGGAGCATGTTCAAGGTGTTGCCGGGAGCGGCGGGCTTCCCTCGCGGCGTGTCGGCCTGGCACGGCAGGGGCGGCGACCCTTGGCTCTTGGGCGCGTGCAGCTTGGGCCGCAGCTGGCTGACGGCCTTGTGGGTGAAGCTGCTGAGCTCCAGGTGAGAGTCCAGCGAATTGACGTGCCTGCCGGCGCCGTCCAGAACTTTGGCCAGCGCGTGGCCGTCCAGGTCCTTGTCGTACAAATCCACGCAGGACCAGCGGCCGCGGCGGTACGGCTCGCCCAAGCCGTGGTCCAGCTTCACCACCCGGAACCGAGAGCTGCACGAGTGGTGCCCACCGCTCCCGGGCGGGCAGCCTGCCTTCAGGGGCGACTTGGTGCCCGCCGGGGCGGCGTCGGCCTCCTGGGCAGCCGGCAGGTCGAGGGGGCCGGCCCTGGCGTCGCGAGAGGCTCCTTCCCCGCTGGCCGCCTCCACCACGGAGGATGGCGGGGTGCGATCGGGGGCCGGGGCGGGGGGCTGCCCGCCGGCCCCGTAGCCCGGCCCCCCATTCACCAGGGGAGCAGCGAAGTTCCCGCTGAGCTCCGCCTCCCCGTTCGTCGTCTCCTTCAACCCTTCGCCACTGCCGCCGTCGTAATCCGAGGTGACGCTGGTGATCTGGAAACCGCTCTTCTTCTTGCCAATCATTTCTGCCGGTGGCGGAGTTACCCTCGGTTTTGCAACAAAAAAAAAAAGCACCTCCCCGGCGACGTCAACCCTGGCCGCTCACTTCCTCAGTTCCCCCATCTCGGTCCGGTTAATTCTCGAAAGACTCTCGCCCGCTTCCAATAAAAAAAAGTCAAACAGCGCGGGGAGGGAGACTGGAGCGAGGGACGCCTCGGTTAGGAGGCGCCAGTCTCGCTGTCCACGACCATCCTGCAAAGCGAAGGAAACCGTCCGCGTCTCTGGGAGAAGGTGCGGCCGGAGCCGGGAAAAGATCAGCCAACAGTCCTCCAGCTGGGATAAGGTGCCATGGGGTCGGCTTGCAAGCTGACAGCTCGGGCTTCCCACAGGTAGCGCGGCGGCAGGAGTCTCCTTTCGAATTTTAAAGCAGGGTGCTGAACAGTCACATAACCTGTAAGTTAAATGGAGAGAAAAACGCATGAGGTCCGTCATCCATACACGCACACCCCCCACCCAAAAAAACAAACTTAAAAAGCATGATTCAAATATCACAGCATCATACAGCACAGGTGGCCAGTCGTGCCTGTGCCAGCTCGTTGAACGAGCTAGCCTATTAGACCCACACTCACTCCCCCCCTGCTCTTTCCCCACAGCCCTGCAAATTTTTCCTTTTCAAATATTTACCCAATTCTCAGTTGAAAGTTACTATCGAATCTGCCTCTTTCAGGCAGCGCATCCCAGATCATCAGAACTCGCTACGTTAAACATTTCTCAACATCTACCCTCGGCTTTTGACAATTATCTTCAAATACCCAGTGTCCTCTGGTTACCGACCCTCCTGCCAGTGGAAAACAGTTTCTCCTTATTACCAACATCTCCAAAACAGATTATCCGGTCATTATCACATTGCTCATTTATGCGAGCTTACCATGTGCCTCAGTTACCAACCCAACATCAGTGGCCACACTTCAAAAGCATTTACTTGGCTGTAAAGCCTTTTGGGACGTCCTGAGGATAATAAATGCAAGCCTAGCTATTATATACGCGATCAAAACCCCTTCATGATTCTGAACGCCTCTATGAAATCTCCCCATTAACCTTCTCAGCTCTAAGAACAACTCCAGTTTCTCAAGACTCTCCACATAAATGAAGTCCCTCGTCTCTAATTCAAATGCAATAAAAATTAAGTTAATCTCAACAAGTTTCTCAACCCGAAATAACAAGAATTAAGTCAATTTTAACCAATTTTTCATCTCTAATTCAAACGGAACAAGAGCAGCTAATTTTAACAAGTTTCTCAACCCGAAAGAAGTGGTTAATTTTAACAAGTTCTTCATCTCTAAATTCAAATGAAATGCAAATTAAGTTAATTTTAACACGTTTCAGGTCCCCTCTCAACCCTAAATATTAAAAACGAAGTCAATTTTAACCAGTTTCAGGCCCCAATTCAAATGGAGTAACAATCCAGCTAATTTTTTCACAAGTTTCTCAACACTGAATAATACGAATGGAGTGAATTTTAGCAAGTTTCTCAACACCAAATTAAAAGAATTGAGTCAATTTTAAACAAGTTTCTCAACCGTAAATATTAAGAAGTTAGTCAATTTTAACAAGTTTCAGGCCCCAACTCAAATGGAATGACAAGCCAGGTAATTTTTAACAAGTTTCTCAACACTGAATAATACGAATGGAGTGAATTTTAGCAAGTTTTTCAACACCAAATTAAAAGAATTGAGTCAATTTTAGCAAGTTTCTCAACCCTAAATATTAAGTGAGTCAATTTTAACACGTTTCAGGCCCCAATTTTCAAATGGAATGACAATCCAGCTAATTTTAACAAGTTTCTCAACCCTGAATATTAAGAACCGAGTGAATGTTCACAAGTTTCAGGTCCCCTCTCTTCCCCAATTCAAATGCAAGAGGAACTGGGGGTGAATCTGAGCCAGTTGCAGGCATTGGAATGGCTCCAGCTCTGGGCCTCCACTCACTCAGAGAAACTTTCTGCAGCCTGTGGCCTCACTCACTGCACACCAACCAACCCTGCCTCAATTATTGCAGCAGAAGGCCTCAGGCCTCGGACTGTCCTGCTGCCGCCGCCGCCTCAGGCGCCTTCTGACAGCGGCCAGCTCCCACCGTGTCAGGCCGCGGGCTCACCTCCAGGCCACCCTCTTGCCGCGGGGGGGAGGAATAGGTTGCGTGGCTCGGACTGTGGCCGACGCCGCCGAATGTCTTTCGCCTCGCCTCCCCCCCCCGTCAAGACCGCGCCGCTCGGCTTCTCGCCGCTGTTGACAACTTTCCACCGGAGGCGGTGGGCAACGGCCCCGCCTCCTTCCTCAAAGCCGATTGGCCCCTCTTCCGCCGCTGCTTTCTTTTCATTGGCCGGCCGTCGCGTCACTCAACCGCCGCTCTCCATTTCTATTGGTGAGCGCCGCTGCCACTCATCCGTCTCCCCCCGAAGCCCCCGCCCCCTTCACTTCTCATTGGCTGAGGGACAGCTGTCAGTCAGAGGGCGACCGGCCGCGCCCACATTCACACGACCTGCCCAAACCCCGCTCGAGGCGACCCACGTGCCGCTGTCAATAAACGCCGACGGCGGCTGCCATTGGTCCACTGCTGATTGACGGATGACTAATTCGCCGCCTGCGGCCTCTGATTGGCTATACGACCCGCCCCACCCACCCACCACACCCGCCCCCTTGATTGACGTCTGGTCCCGCCTCCCTCCGCCAGCTGGGCGATTGTGCACCCCAACAGCTCGCGGCCAGCAAGCCAATCAGACGCGGGCTTCCACCGTCCGGCTGGGCCCTGCGGCGTGCAACTAGCGCGCTGATTGGTCACTTCTACAGCAAGCGCTGAGGGTCCAGACTGCGCCTGCCTGGAAATGATCCGTCCTTGCAAAATGTTGACGTGCCCTTTCCTTCGTACACATTGCAAACCGCCCCCCGCTCTCACCACCCTTAATATACCCCGCATTCCTGCAATCCCTCCACCCCCTGCAATCTCTCCATTCCTGCAATCCCTCCACCCTCTGCAATCTCTCCATTCCTGCAATCCCTCCACCCTCTGCAATCTCTCCATTCCTGCAATCCCTCCGTTCCTGCAATCCCACCACCCTCTGAAATCCCTCCGTTCCTGCAATCCCTCCGTTCCTGCAATCTCTCCGTTACTGAAATCCCTCCGTTCCTGCAATCTCTCCATTCCTGCAATCCCTCCATTCCTGCAATCTCTCTGTTCCTGGAATCCCTCCGTTCCTGCAATCTATCCGTTCCTGAAATCCCTCCGTTCAAAAAACTGTCCAAAAATGTGCGGGTTAGGTTGATTTGGCTATGATAAATTGACCCTTAGTGTTAGGGGGGGATTAAATATGTGGGGTTATGGGGATAGGATGGGATATGTTAGGGGGAATTAAATACGTGGGGTTACGGGGGTAGGGTGGGATATGTGTACTGTGGGGATTAAAGCAGGGACAGGGTACTGGATTTGAATGATCAGCCATGATCGTCCTGCTCCTAGATTCTATGTTTTTCTATGTTCCTGCAATCTCTCCATTCCTGCAATCTCTCCATTCCTGCAATCCCTCCGTTCCTGCAATCTCTCCGTTCCTGCAATCCCTCCATTCCTGCAATCTCTCCGTTCCTGCAATCTCTCCTTCTCAGGAACGGAGAGATTGCAGGAAAGGAGAGATTGCAGGAAAGGAGAGATTGCAGGAATGGAGAGATTGCAGGAAAGGAGAGATTGCAGGAATGGAGAGATTGCAGGAACGGAGAGATTGCAGGAATGGAGAGATTGCAGGAACGGAGAGATTGCAGGAATGGAGAGATTGCAGGAATGGAGAGATTGCAGGAATGGAGGGATTGCAGGAACGGAGAGATTGCAGGAACGGAGAGATTGCAGGAACGGAGTGATTGCAGGAATGGAGAGATTGCAGGAACGGAGAGATTGCAGGAATGGAGAGATTGCAGGAACGGAGAGATTGCAGGAATGGAGAGATTGCAGGAATGGAGGGATTGCAGGAATGGAGGGATTGCAGGAATGGAGGGATTGCAGGAATGGAGAGATTGCAGGAAAGGAGAGATTGCAGGAATGGAGAGATTGCAGGAAAGGAGAGATTGCAGGAATGGAGAGATTGCAGGAACGGAGAGATTGCAGGAATGGAGAGATTGCAGGAACGGAGAGATTGCAGGAATGGAGAGATTGCAGGAATGGAGGAATTGCAGGATTGCAGTGACTTGGCCTCCACAGCCTTCTGTGGTGTAGAATTCCACAGGTTCACCACCCTCTGAGTGAAGAACTTTCTCCTCATCTCAGTCCTAAATGTCCTACCCCGTATCCTGAGACCGTGACCCCTGGTTCTCGACCCCCCAGCCAGGGGAAACATCCTCCCCGCATCCAGTCTGTCTAGCCCTGTCAGAATTTTAAACGTTTCAATGAGATCCCCTCTCATTCTTCTAAACTCTAGTGAATACAGGCCTAGTCAACCCAATCTCTCCTCATACAACAATCCTGCCATCCCAGGAATCAGTCTGGTGAACCTTCGCTGCACTCCCTCTATGGCAAGTATATCCTTTCTTAGGTAAGGAGACCAAAACTAAAACTGCACACAGTACTCCAGGTGTGGTCTCACCAAGGCCCTGTATAACTGTAGTAAGACATCCTTGCTCCTGTACTCAAATCCTCTTGCAATGAAGGCCAACATACCATTTGCCTTCCTAACTGCTTGCTGCACCTGCATGTTTGCTTTCAGTGACTGGTGTACAAGATGTACAAAGGGAAGCATAGAAGCATAGAAGATAGGAGCAGGAGTAGGCCATTCGGCCCCTCGAGCCTGTTCCGCCATTTAATGAGATCATGGCTGATCATCCAAATTCAGTACCCTGTCCCTGCTTTCTCCCCATATCCCTTGATCCCTTTAGCCTTAAGAAATATATCTATCTCCTTCTTGAATATATTTAATGAATTGGCCTCAACTGCCTTCTGTGGTAGAGAATTCCACAGGTTCACCACTCTCTGGGTGAAGAAATTCCTCCTCATCTCAGTCCTAAATGGCTTACCCCTTATCTTAGACTGTGACCTCTGGTTCTGGACTCCCCTGCCATCGGGAACATCCTTCCTGCATCCAGTCTGTCTAGTCCTGTTAGAATTTTATAAGTTTCAATGAGATCCTCTCTCATTCTTCGAAACTCTAGCAAATATAAGCCCAATCGACCCAATCTCTCTTCATAGGTCATTCCTGCCATCCCAGGTATCAGTCTGGTAAATCTTCGCTGCACTCCCTCCATGGCAAGAACATCCTTCCTCAGATAAGGCGACCAAAACTGCACACAATACTCAAGATGTGGTCTCACCAAGGCCCTGTACAACTGCAGCAAGACATCCTTTGCTCCTGTACTCGAATCCTCTCGCTATGAAGGCCAACATACCATTTGCCTTCTTAACCGCCTGCTGCACCTGCATGCTTACCTTCAACGACTGGTGCACAAGGACACCCAGGTCTCGTTGCACTTCCCCTTCTCCCAATCTATTGCCGTTCAGATAATAACCTGTCTTCCTGTTTTTGCCACCATAGTGGATAACCTCGCATTTATCCACATTATACTGCATCTGCCATGCATCTGCCCAATCACCCAACCTGTCCAAATCATACTGGAGTTTCTCTGCATCCTCCTCACAGCACACACGCCCACCCAGCTTTGTGTCGTCTGCAAACTTAGAGATGTTACATCTAGTTCCCTCGTCTAGATCATTAATATATATTGGCCCAGAAATTAAAGATGGACCCTTCCTGCGGGGGTAAGGCTTCCCCGCGATATCTCACTGTGCGCCTGCCTTTTCCTTCCGAGCTCGCACGAACTTTAGTTTCAAGGCTGCAGCTGTGCAGTGTGTGCGTATTCCACAGACGCAGTTAATTCGTGCGAGCTGTGGGATCACGTGATTCAGTTACAGCCAATGGCAGCACACCATCATTCATTCATAGTTTTCACAGCAAGGGCTGTGAAAGCTATGAATACTATACCCCCCCCCCAAAGAACAGCTAAACCTCAATTAAATTTTTTAAAAAAAACCATCACATTAATAAAATAAGTATAGTTAAATAAATTAACCACTTTAAACAAAAAATTAAATTTTTGAAAATATTTAAAATCTTTTTAAAAGTTATAAAAATAAACTTACATTTCTTTAAAGTCTCTAAAAAAGATATACCTGTTGAAAAAAATTCAAAATAATACTTAATTAACTACTTACCTTGTTAAAAGAGGGTCTTACGCCTCAATTCTTTATGTGCAAAATCTTCCATGCTTACCTGCGCGTTCAAAGCACTAAGTGCACTGCGTGTGCGCAGCCTGTAGCGCGCACGCGGTTCACTTAGGAACCGCCCCCTTTTGAAATCACCAAGTGCCGGTTTTCAGCGCATGCGCAGTGCATGCAGAAAACCGGCAATTGGAGACAGAATACGCGAGAGTACACAGTGCGTACTCTGACTAATTTTTGGGCCATTGTGTATATTGTGAGTGAGGCCATGGAGCGATTTGAACACAAACATAGAAACATAGAATCTAGGAGCAGGAGTAGGCCATTCGGCCCATCGAGCCTGCTCCGCCATTCAATACAATCATGGCTGATCATCCAAATCCAGTACCCTGTCCCTGCTTTAATCCCCACAGTACACATATCCCACCCTACCCCCGTAACCCCACGTATTTAATTCCCCCTAACATATCCCATCCTATCCCAGTGACCCCACGTATTTAATCCCCCCCTAACACTAAGGGTCAATTTATCATAGCCAAATCAACCTAACCCACACATTTTTGGACTGTGGGAGGAAACCGGAGCACCCGGAGGAAACCCACGGGGAGAATGTGCAAACTCCACACAGACAGTCACCCGAGGTCAGATTCGAACCCGGGTCCCTGGCGCTGTGAGGTACCAGTGCTAACCACTATGCCACCGTGTTGCACAAGGGTGAGAATTTTAAATCTGAGGCGTTGCCGGACCGGGAGCCAGTGTAGGTCAGCGAGCACAGCTGGGTGATGGGTGAACAGGACTTGGTGCTGAGTTAGTTAGGACACAGGCAGCCGAGTTTTGGATGAGCTTAAGTTTACAGAGGGTAATTTGGCCCATCTTTGTTCATCCCGAATGACCTGACAATTCCCCCCCTTGGCAGCATTGATTGTTAAATAATTCCTCGGTTTTCACACTTCCATTGCGTTCTACCTGCGAAGGTCTTAAAGCTTTATTGAAGGTTATGCTGAGAAGCGACAGCCAAACTTTATCTTAACATCTGTGGAAGGGGGAGGCAAACCCCCCTGAAAATACAACTCGAGCAAACAGCCGGCCTGTGAACATAAAGGATAAACCAGTTTAAGGCAAAAAAGGATGCCAGAGAGCAGCGACGTATCACATGATCTACGGGTCGTGACCCTGTGCAAACAAGGTAAAGGCCAAGCAAGGGTCGTAAACTGTGCTGGTGGAGTCAACGGGTTCGGCACCTGTTCAACATTGTGTTGGAAAGCACAGATAAACCAACAAAGGACTTCCGAGCTCTTTTCATTGATGGGAGGATTTCAAGTCGAGGGTTTTTTTTTATTCGCTTATGGGATCAGGACGTCGCTGACAAGGCCAGCATTTATTGCCCATCCCTAGTTGCCCCTTGAGAAGGTGGTGGTGAGCCGCCTTCTTGAACCGCTGCAGTCCGTGTGGTGAAGGTCCTCCCACAGTGCTGTTAGGGAGGGAGTTCCAGGATTTTGACCCAGCGACGATGAAGGAATCGGCCGATATATTTCTAAGTCAGGATGGTGTGTGACTTGGAGGGGAACTTGGAGGTGGTGGTGTTCCCATGCGCCTGCTGCCCTTGTCCTTCTAGGTGGAAGAGGTCGCGGGTTTGGGAGGTGCTGCCGAAGAAGCTTTGGCGAGTTGCTGCAGTGCATCTTGTCGATGGTACACACTGCAGCCACGGTACGCCGGTGGTGGAGGGAGTGAATGTTTAAGGTGGTGGATGGGGTGCCAATCAAGCGGGCTGCTTTGTCCTGGATGGTGTCAAGCTTCTTGAGTGTTGTTGGAGCTGCACTCATCCAGGCAAGTGGAGAGAATTCCATCACACTCCTGACTTGTGCCTTGTAGATGGTGGAAAGGCTTTGGGGAGTCAGGAGGTGAGACACTCGCTGCAGAATACCTAGCCTCTGACCTGCTCTTGTTGCCACAGTATTTACGTGGCTGGTCCAGTTAAGTTTCTGGTCAATGGTGACCCCCCCAGGATGTTGATGGTGGGGGATTTGGCGATGGTAATGTCATTGAATGTCAAGGGGAGATGGTTAGACTCTCGCTTGTTGGAGATAATCATTGCCTGGCACTTCTGTGGTGCGAATGTTACCTGCCACTTATCAGCCCAAGCCTGAACGTCGTCCAGGTCTTGTTGCATGCGGGCATGGACTGCTTCAAATAATGAGGAGTTGTGAATGGCGCTGAACACTGGGCAGTCATCAGCGAACATCCCTATTTCTGACCTTATGTTGGAGGGAAGGTCATTGATGAAGCGGCTGAAGATGGTTGGGCCTGGGACACTGACCTGAGGAACTCCTGCAGCGATGTCCTGGGGCTGTGATGATTACCCTTCAACCACCACAACCATCTTCCTTTGTGCTAGGTATGACTCCAGCCAGTGAAGTGTTTTCCCCCTGATTCCCATTGACTTCAGTTTTACTGGGACTCCTTCATGCCAGACTCGGTCAAATGCTGCCTTGATATCAAGGGCAGTCACTCTCACCTCACCTCTGGAATTCAGCTCCTTTGTCCATGTTTGGACCAAGGCTGTGATGAGGTTGGGAGCCGAGTGGTCTTGGCGGAACCCAAACTGGGCATCAACAGCTTTTGTGGGGGAAGAGTTCCAGATTTCCACCACCCTTTGTGTGAAGAAGTGCTTCCTGACATCACCCCTGAACGGCCTGGCTCTAATGTTAAGGTTACGCCCCCCTTGTTCTGGACTCCCCCCACCAGAGGAAATAGTTTCTCTCTATCGACCCGATCGAATCCTTTAATCATCTTAAACACCTCGATTAGATCACTGCTTAATCTTCTATACCCGAGGGAATACAACCTGTCCTCGTTAATTTAACCCTTTTAGCCCCCGGGCATCATTCTGGTGAATCTGCGCTGCTCCCCCTCCAAGGCCTTCCTGAGGTGCGGGGCCCAGAACTGAACGCTGTGCTCCAGAGCCGATCTAACCACAGCTTTACACAACTGCAGCATAACTTCCTCCCCTTTATATGTAAGTTGCTATCTTGTGGTGAACCTTGTAACTCCAGATTCAGATTGGCGATCAGCTCCTTCTGTTACCTCATCGAGCCGTCTTATTTTAGAAGCACTTCCCCCGCAACACCTCACATATGTTGCAATGAACCCAGCAAGACGTTATTATGGGCAACGGGACCAAACTAGCATCAAATGTCATCTCGAATATTATTCCGGTCTCTTGCGCATCCCCCGATTTCCGTCGCTCCACCATTGGCGGCCGTGCCTTCAGCTGCCTGGGGCCCTAAGTTCTGGAATTCCCTCCCTAAACCTCTCCGCCTCTCTCTTCCTTTAAGACGCTCCTTAAAACTTTTGACCGAGCTTTTGATCGCCTGTCCTAATATCTCCTTACTTACCTCTTTGGCTGCCCGTGCTTGCAAGCATCGCACCACCACACCTACGCCACGAATACGCAGTCTCCAGAGAATACAACCGCTACACATGCCGATCCAGGCCCACTTGGCCCACCTACCGCCGAAGCCCTTCAGCGATCTCTCCTCAGCCTTGATGACCGACGGAGAAATGCTTGGAAGAACTGCGACATATGGAGTGGATTCCTTATAGAGGAGCCCACAGTACAACCTGAAGGATCAAACCTTCCTCGCAAACTGTGGACAACCATCAAACCGCCTCAGAACCGGTCATGGTAGATGCTGCCACCTTCTCCATAGATGGAAGATTAAAGCATCCCCATCATGCGACTGTGGAGCTTCTGATCAGAGCCTGGAGGTGCAGCAGGCGGTTAAGAAGGCAAATGGTATGTTGGCCTTCGTAGCGAAAGGGTTCGAGTACAGGAACAAGGATGTCTTGCTGCAGTTGTACAGGGCCTTGGTGAGACCACACCTTGAGTACCGTGTGCAGTTTTGGTCGCCTTATCTGAGGAAGGATGTTCTTGCCATGGAGGGAGTGCAGCGAAGATTCACCAGACTGATACCCGGGATGGCAGGAATGACGTATGAAGAGAGATTGGGTCGATTGGGCTTATACTCGCTGGAGTTTAGAAGAATGAGAGGGGATCTCATTGAAACTTATAAAATTCTGACAGGACAGGACAAACTAGATGCAGGAAGGATGTTCCCGATGGTCGGGGAGTCCAGAACCAGGGGTCACAGTCTAAGGATAAGGGGTAAGCCATTTAGGACAGAAATGAGGAGGAATTTCTTCACCCAGAGAGTGGTGAACCTGTGGAATTCTCTACCACAGAAGGCAGTAGAGGCCAATTCATTAAATAGATTCAAGAAGGAGTTGGATATATTTCTTAAGGCTAAAGGGATCAAGGGATATGGGGAGAAAGCAGGGACAGGGTACTGAATTTGGATGATCAGCCATGATCGCATTGAATGGCGTAGCAGGCTAGAGGGGCCGAATGGCCTACTCTTGCTCCTATCTTCTATGATTCTATGATTCTATGATCATTGCCCTCGGAGGAAATTCGCAGGCAACCTACAAGATATCCACTCTGTTACACCGGAAGCTTTGGCCTGGATATCTGATTTAGATATTGATCTTTGATTTGTTTTGCTACTACCATACGAAAGAAGAAGACTCACATCTTTCTCTAGTTTCTCTCCTAGCTCCCCTCCTGCCCTCTCCAAGCTCACCTTGTCCACAAGACCCACCTCCTGCTCCCTCGACCCTATTCCCACTAAACTGCTGACCACCCAATTTCCCTTCCTAGCCCCCGTGTTAGCTGATATTGTTAACGGTTTCCTATCCTCAGGTACTGTCCCCCTTCCCTTCAAATCTGCCGTCATCACCCCCGCCTCAAAAAAAACAACCCTTGACCAATGTTCCCTCGAATTTTTTTGGCCCGTGTTCAAGGGGCTGCGTGGGCCATTCAAGATTCAAGATTCCGCGCATGCACCATTTTTCTATTCAAAGGCCGGCTCACCGGCTGTGCAGGACCTGCATTGAAGGGATTATTGCCCTTGACCCCTCCGTCCTTGCAAACTACCGTCCCATCTCCAACCTCCCTTTCCTCTCCAAAGTCCTTGAACATGTTGTTGCCTCCCAAATCCGTGCCCATTCCATGTTTGAATCCCTCCAATCAGGTTTCCGCCCCTGCCACAGTACCGAAACGGCTCTCATCAAAGTCACAAATGATATCCTTTGTGACTGTGAGAAAGGTAAACTATCCCTCCTCGTCCTTCTTGACTTGTCTGCAGCCTTTGACACGGTTGACCACTCCATCCTTCTCCAACGCCTCTCCACCATCGTCCAGCTGGGTGGGACTGCACTCGCCTGGTTCCATTCTTATCTATCTAATCGTAACCAGAGAATCACCTGCAACGGCTTCTCTTCCCACTCCCACATCATTACCTCTGGTGCCCCCAAGGATCTATCCTTGGCCCCCTCCTATTTCTCATCTACATGTTGCCCCTTGGCGACATCATCCGAAAACACAGCGTCAGTTTCCACTTGTACGCTGACGACACCCAGCTCTACCTCACTACCACTTCTCTCGACCCCTCCACGGTCTCTAAATTGTCAGACTGCTTGTCCGACATCCAGTACTGGATCAGCAGAAATTTCTTCCAACTAAATATTGGGAAGACCGAAGCCATTGTTTTCGGTCCCCACCTCAAACTCCGTTCCCGAGCCACCGACTCCATCCCTCTCCCTAACATCTGTCTGAGGCTGAACCAGACTGTTTCGCAACCTTGGTGTCGCACTTGAGCTTCCGACCACACATCCGCTCCATCACCAAGAGCGCCTGTTTCCACCTCTGTAACATCGCCCAACTCCGCCCCTGCCGCAGCTCATCCGCTGCTGAAACCCTCGTCTTTACCTGAAACCTTTGTTACCTCCAGACTTGACGATTCCAGCGCATTCCTGGCCGGCCTCCCATCTTCCACCCTCCATAAATTGAGCTCATTGAAAGGAAGGGTGGGGTCGATGAGGGTCCAAAAAGGAGATCTTCCAGTGGAGGCAGAGGGCATGGCTGAGGTACTAAATGGGTGCTTTGCATCTTTCTTCACTAAAGAAGAGGATGCTGCCAATGTCACAGTAAAGGAGGAGGTAGTAGAGAAATTGGATGGGATAAAAATAGATAAAGAGGAGGTACTTAAAAGGTTGGCAGCGCTCAAAGTAGAAAAGTCGCCCGGTCCGGATGGGATGCATCCTAGGTTACTGAGGGAAGCAAGGGTGGAGATAATGGAGGCTCTGGCCACAGTCACATGGAGAGACTGGAGAAACTGGGGTTGTTAGAGCAGAGAAGGTTAAGAGGAGATTTAATAGAGGCGTTCAAAATCATGAATGGTTTCGATGGAGTCAATAAGGAGAAACTGTTTCCACCGGCAGGAGGGTCGGTAACCAGAGGACACAGATTGAAGGTGATTGGTAAAAGAGCCAGAAGGGGAGATGAGGCGAATTAATTTTACGCAGCGAGTTGTTGTGATCTGGAACGCACTGCCTGAAAGGGCGGTGGAAGCAGATTCAACAGTAACTTTCAAACAGGGAATTGGGAGAAATACTTGAAGGGGAAAATTTTGCAGGGCTACGGGGAAAGAGCAGGGGGCAGTGGGACTAATCGGAGAGCTCTTCCAAAGAGCCGGCACAGGCACGATGGGCCGAATGGCCTCCTCCTGTGCTGTGTGAGTTGACGAACCTACGAACAGCGGGAGGCCTCAGCCTGGAGGCCTCGGCCTCGGTTTCCCGTTAGTTGGCTGCCACTCCAGGTCACATGGTGCGAGGCGGTTCAGGCAGGGCGACCAAGGTTCTGCAGCGCGGCAGCGGTCCAGCGCTTTGAAATGGGACCCCCCCCCGCCCCGCCCCGCAGAAGACTGCGGCAGTTCCAAAATTAGGCAATTGTCACGCCTGAGCTGACTGGAAAAGATATTGGGGGCGGGCGGGGGAAGGGAGGAAGGGAAGAAGAGAAAAAAGGAGGGCTTGAAGCTGTGAGGCTGGTGAGAGGTTGGTGAGGTACCCAGATCCCACCACTAGAGGTAGCCAGCGCGCAAGGTACGTCAAACCCAAGCATGGGGGACACTGGGTCGCGCTGAGAGGCGGGCCTGGAATCGGTTCTCAGGATGTGGGCGATGTTGGCAAGGCCACGTTTACCACCTAACTCTATCTGTCCTGCGAAACCTTCTTTTTGTACATGCCAGAAGACTTCAGAGAGAAAGAGAGCAAGGAAGGAAGAAAGGAAAGGAAGGAACAACAACAACAACTTGTATTTATATAGCGCCTTTAACGTTATCCACCTTGGGTGCAGGAACGGGAGGGCAAATTATTATTTAAATGGCAATAAATTGGGAGAGGGGGAAGTACAGAGAGACCTGGGTGTTCTTGTGCACCAGTCACTGAAGGCGAGCATGCAGGTACAACAGGCGGTCAAGAAGGCAAACGGTATGCTGGTCTTCATAGCAAAAGGGTTGGAATACAGGAACAGGGATACCTTGCTGCAGCTGTACAGGGCACTGGTGAGACCACACCTCGAGTACTGTGTACAGTTTTGGTCGCCTCATCTGAGGAAAGATGTTCTTGCCATGGAGGGGGTGCAGCGGCGATTCACCAGGCTGATACCAGGAATGGCGGGATTGACCTATGAGGAGAGACTATGTAGTTTAGGGATGTACACACTGGAGTTTAGAAGATTGAGAGGGGACCTCATAGAAGTGTATAAAATTCTGACAGGTCTAGACAGACTAGATGCAGAAGGAATGTTTCCCTTGGCGGGTGAGAACAGAACTAGAGGACATAATTTAAGGATAAGGGCTAAACCATTTAGGACAGAAATGAGGGGGAATTTCTTCACTCAGAGGGTGGTGAACCTGTGGAACTCATTGCCACAGAGGGCAGTGTACGCCAGCTCATTAAATATATTTAAGAGGGAATTAGATATATTTCTACAGGCAAAAGGGGTTAAGGGTTACGGAGAGAAGGCGGGGACGGGATACTGAATTGGAGGATCAGCCATGATCTCATTAAATGGCGGAGCAGGCTCGAAGGGCCGGATGGCCTACTCCTGCTCCTATCTTCTATGTATCTATGTATCTATGTATCTATGTATCTATGTAGTAAAATGTCCCAAGGCGCTGCACGGACGTGTTATAAGGCATAAAATTTGACACCGAGCCACATAAGGAGAAATTAGGGCAGATGACCAAAAGCTTGGTCAAAGAGGTAGGTTTTAAGGAGCGTCTTAAAGGAGGAGAGAGAGGCGGAGAGGTTTAGGAGGGAATTCCAGAGCTTAGGGCCCAGGCAGCTGAAGGCACGGCCGCCAAAGGTTGAGCGATTATAATCAGGGAAGCTCAAGAGGGCAGAATTAGAGGAGCGCAGAGATCTCGGGGGGGTTGTGGGGCTGAAGGAGATTACAGAGATAGGGAGGGGCGAGGCCACGGAGGGATTTGAAAACAAGGATGAGAATTTTGAAATCGAGGTGCTGCTTAACCGGGAGTCAGTGTAGATCAGCGAGCACAGGGGGTGATGGGCGAACGGGACTTGGTGCGAGTTAGGACACGGGCAGCCGAGTTTTGGATGACTTCACGTTTACGCAGGGTGGAATAGAAGGTAGGTACTGCAGGGAATTCAGGGCCAGCGTGATCTCCTGGACTCATTTCGATCACCTAAAGGGGGTCGGAGAGGAATTTCCCAGATTTATTCCCCCCAAATTGGCCCGGGGCTCTTGTCTGTTTTTTCGCTTCTCCCAGGGGATCAAATTTTTTTTGGGTAGGGTGGGCCGTGGGAGTGTATGTATTCTGATGTACAAGGTATCGCAAATTGTGTGGGACAGGCTGGATGGACCAGAGGGTCTTTCCCTGTCCATCACTGCTGACCACCCAACTTCCTTTTCTGGCTCCCATGTTAGCTGACATTGTTAACAGTTCTCCCTCCTCAGGTACTGTCCCCCTCTCCCTCAAATCTGTCATCATCACCCCTCTCCTCAAAAAAACAACCCTTGACCCCTGCGTCCTTGCAAACTACCGCCCCATCTCCAACCTCCCTTTCCTCTCCAAAGTCCTTGAACGTGTTGTCGCCTCCCAAATCCGTGCCCATCTTTCCCGCAACTCCATGGTTGAATCCCTCCAATTCAGGTTTCCGCCCCTGCCACAGTACCGAAACGTCTCTCATCAAAGTCACAAATGACATCCTATGTGACTGTGACCTTCTTGACTTGTCTGCAGCCTTTGACACAGTTGGCCTCTCCACCGTCGTCCAGCTGGGTGGGACTGCACTCGCCTGGTTCCATTCTTATCTATCTAATCGTAACCAGAGAATCACCTGCAACGGCTTCTCTTCCCGCTCCCGCATCGTTACCTCTGGTGTCCCCCAAGGATCTATCCTTGGCCCCCTCCTATTTCTCATCTACATGTTGCCCCTTGGCGACATCATCCGAAAACACAGCGTCAGTTTCCACATGTACGCTGACAATACCCAGCTCTACCTCACTACCTCTTCTCTCGACCCCTCCACGGTCTCTAAATTGTCAGACTGCTTGTCCGACATACAGTTCTGGATGAGCAAAAATTTTCTCCAATTAAATACTGGGAAGACCGAAGCCATTGTTTTCGGTCCCCGCCACAAACTCCGTTCCCTAGCCACTGACTCCATCCCTCTCCCTAACATCTGTCTGAGGCTGAACCACACTGTTAGCAACCTTGGTGTCTTTTAATACTCCTGTGAAGAGCCTTGGGACATTTTACTACGTTAAAGGCGCTGTAGAGATACAAGTTGTTGTTGTTGTATGTTCATATGCTAACTTGTGCAGGAATACTTAACCCGAGAAATCGGATGCCACTGAGGGAGTGACAAAGTTCAACGGTTTTGGGGGCATTGGAGGGTGACGACGAGGAGGAGCAATCTTTGAGCAGGTCTGTCAATGATTAAGTACAAAGAGTGTTTAAAAGCAAAGAAGGAAAACAGCCCGAAGCCTGCGGCCTACACATCCAGGCGAGCTCCTTAACCAGCTCTGACCCTACACCGCTGACTGGATGGATGAGCCGTGGTTTGCAGTCATCGATCTTTCATCAGCTGAAGTAAAAAAGGGATTGCAGGTTTTAGAGATCTTAACATAAAATGACTGATGTTCATTCACATAAAATGGCTGATGTTCATTCACATAAAATGGCTGACGTTCATTGACATAAAATGGCTGACGTTCATTGACATAAAATGGCTGATGTTCATTGACATAAAATGGCTGACGTTCATTGACATAAAATTGCTGATGTTCATTGACATAAAATTGCTGATGTTCATTGGTATAAAATGGCTGACCTGCATTGACATAAAATGGCAGGCATTCATTGACATAAAATGGCTGACATTATATGCATTATGGGAAAGAGAAGTTAGCCTGAGGGAACGGCACCATAGTGGTTATGTTACTGGACTAGTAACAGTGTCAGCTGTGGCTCAGTTGGAAGCACTCTCGCCTCTGAGTCAGAAGGTTTGTGGGTTCAAGTCCCACTCCAGAAACTTGAGCACAAATCTAGGCTGACACTCCCAGTGCCAGTACTGAGGGAGTGCTGTACTGTCGGAGGTGTCGTCTTTCGGATGCGATGTTAAACCGAGGCCCCGTCTGCTCTTTCAGGTGGACGTAAAAGATCCCGTGGCACTATTTCGAAGAAGAGCAGGGGAGTTAATGATCTAGATAAGGGAATTAAATGTAATATCTCCAAGTTTGCAGATGACACAAAGCTGGGTGGGAGTGTGTGCTGCGAGGAGGATGCCGAGAAACTTCAGGATGATTTGGACAGGTTGGGTGAGTGGGCAGAAGCGTGGCAGATGCAATATAATGTGGATAAATGCGAGGTTATCCACTTTGGTGTCAAAAACAGAAAGGCAGGCTATTATCTGAATGGCAATAGATTGGGAGAAGGGGAAGTGCAACGAGACCTGGGTGTCCTTGTGCACCAGTCGCTGAAAGTAAGCATGCAGGTGCAGCAGGCGGTGAAGAAGGCAAATGGTATGTTGGCCTTCATAGCGAGAGGGTTTGAGTATAGGAACAGGGATGTCCTGCTGCAGTTGTACAGGGCCTTGGTGAGACCACACCTTGAGTACTATGTGCAGTTTTGGTCACCTTATCTGAGGAAGGATGTTCTTGCCATGGAAGGAGTTCAGCGAAGATTCACAAGGCTGATACCTGGGATGGCAGGAATGACATATGAGGAGAGATTGGGTCGATTGGGCTTATACTCACTGGAGTATAGAAGAATGAGAGGGGATCTCATTGAAACTTATAAAATTCTGACAGGTCTGGACAAACTAGATGCAGGAAGAATGTTCCTGATGGTCGGAGAGTCCAGAACCAGGGGTCATAATCTACGGATAACGGGTAAACCATTTAGGACAGAAATGAGAAGAATTTCTTCACCCAGAGAGTGGTGAACCTGTGGAATTCTCTACCACAGAAGGTAGTTGAGGCGAAGTCATTAAATATATTCAAGGTTGAGTTAGATATATTTCTTAAAGCTAAAGGTATCAAGGGATATGGGGAGAAGGCAGGTACAGGGTACTGAGTTTAGATGATCAGCCATGATCTCATCGAATGGCGGAGCAGGCTCAAGGGGCCGAATGGCCTACTCCTGCTCCTATCTTCTATGTTTCTATGTTTCTATGAGTTATCCCCGGTGTCCTGGGGTCAATATTTATCCCTCGACCAGTATAACAGAAACAGATTATCTGGTCATTATCACATTGCTGTTTGTGGGAGCTTGCTGTGTGCAAATTGGCTGCTGTGTTTTCCACATTACAACAGTGACTGTACTTCATTGGTTGTAAAGTGCTTTGAGACATCTGGTGGTCGTGAAAGGCGCTATATAAATGCAAGTCTTTCTTCTTTCTAATCCAGAGGCCTGGGCTAATGATCCGAAGATGTGTTGTCCAAATCTCCACCACGGCAGCTGGGGAATTTAAATTCAGTTCAGGAATAAATCTGGAATAAAAAAGCGAGTATCAGTAATGGTGACCAGGTAACTACCGGATTGTCGTAAAAACCCATCTGGTTCACTGATGTGGTTTAGGGAAGGAAATCTGCCGTCCTTACCCGGTCTGGCCTGAAGGGATATTTACTAGTCCCAGCCCCTTTAGGGCTACCCCAGATCAGGCGTATTTCTCAGACGTTCACTTTCAACTAAAGTTTGAGGTAGCTGAATCCTAAAGACGCTTAATTGGGTCTAAAGGTCCGGGCTATCTCTCCCTAAAGGAAAGGAACAACCCGAGAATGGTACCATCCTCCAGATAGCGCTTTTATCAAGTTTAGCTAGACTGCAACGTCCCGGATATTATGAAGGTCCGGAAAACACCCTCAGAATTCTGCAACTCTTCACCAAAGAGTGTACAGAGATTGAGTTCGCGAGTTATTGATACAGAAGACTGATGTGAGACAATTCTAAAAATATATAGAGATTTATTAAAAGAACCGACATGCAATTTACAGTTGGTGAATCAGTCAATCGCAACATTAACAGTTCTAAAAAGAGAAAAAAATACTATCTTATTATTAACAGAGAAACTTACTTTTAAATCTTAACTTCACTACAGTATTACAGTTCTTAAAGTTTTCTATACAGGATATCCATCAATATCAAAATACCTTTGATCCCCGAGGTACAAAGAATGGTAGACCACAGAGCTGCTTCTGTAGCCGAGAATCGCCTTGCCCGATTAAAGCGACTCTGATATCCCATTTGAGACTTCAATATTTATACCCTTTTCCAGTTGCATTTCCTTTAAAGTTTCTGCTGATGCAAGTTAATCATCCCCTTTGATCTTTCTGCCGACCTCGGCAATTCTCACTGCGACATCAGCTTGTAGCATTCCAGAAACTTGTCTCATCTCCAGGTGTTCTGGGTTGACCCTATAAAAAACGGTGTGCAGGGCAGGTGTTCCTTATTTTATGTCATCTTTACCAGGGCAGATGTTCCTTATCTTATGTACCATCTTTACAAAGTGTAAATTAGAACACCTTATCCAGGGTGAACCATTTGTTTTTGTTCCCAAAGGTCAGCCTGTCGGAGCCATGCACCTTCTGTTTCAATAAGGTTATTGATTCAGGGTCAACAACTTGTCTTATCTCAATAGCCAGAATGCTTTCATAGCTATTTCATAGTTAGGTTTCTAAATTTCCAAACCCAGTTTGTCATGTTTTAATAAGGCCAGAATTCTTTCATAAGATAGTGTATTTTTCTGAATAGGTTATATGGCTTATTCCTTCACAGGCCTATATGTGACTCTAGGCCCTCTGAGATGGTTGCTCAACGTGCACGGGCAATAAATGCTGGCCTTGCCACCGATGCCCACATCCTGTGAATAAATTAAAAAAAACTCAGACAGGCACTTCACTGCAGACAGGCCAGTGTACGGAAAGGGTTCATTAGACTGTCTTGAAGACTCTTTATATTGTGGTAATATTAACTTTTAGCTTTTGCCTGTTAAGTGAGTCTCTGTCAGAAGAATGAAAGTGTAATCATTGCTGTATTTTATTAATTATAGATGCAGTGTAAAGCAACGGTC
The DNA here is from genome assembly GCA_030390025.1 of Squalus acanthias. Lineage (NCBI taxonomy): Eukaryota > Metazoa > Chordata > Chondrichthyes > Squaliformes > Squalidae > Squalus > Squalus acanthias. Next base: position 959,926 of record JASTWF010000045.1, read on the forward strand.
GGTTTAGACAGTAAAGCACTCCCAGTGCTGGTACTGAGGGAGCGCTGCACTGTCGGAGGTGCCGTCTTTCGGATGAGACGTTAAACCGTCTGCTCTCTCGGGTGGACGTAAAAGATACCAGAGACACTGGGCTGGATTTTGTCTTGGGGTCGGGTTGGGGTCGTGTTACCCGCATTTCGTGTTGTCACCCCCCGACTCCAGATTAATGTGGATGAATGATGCAATTTTCACTTAATTGGGCAATTGAGTTCCAGCATGTGGGAACCCATGAACCAATTAGTGGTTTCAGTCTGAAAGTCGCCTCTGATGATGTCATCATTGCAGAGACTGCCTGGTCTCAGAGACTGCCTGGCCTTTGCTGTGAGAGGACCTGGATGCAAAATGAGAGAGAGAGAGAGAGAGAGAGAGATATCTCACAGCAAGGCCAGGCCAGGTGGACCTGCAGCCGATAGTCAGCTATCCACTTGTGCTCCCGCCAGGTTTCACTGGAGTGTTTCACATCAGGCGTACTTCACGTCGGAAAAGGGTTAAACTAGCTAAAACGTTTCAAAATGGCATTACAGAGCCAACTTAAGGCTTGTTAAGGGCTTTAATGGCCTCTCCTGCCTCTTGGAGGCGGGACTGAGTCGGGAACCCCGCGACTGATTTTGTCAAAATTGCGTGGAGGCGGAATGGAGTTGGGATGGGGTCGGGACCCCCGAATCTGCAACTCTAACCCCCCACACGCCTCCATACCCGACTCCACGGGTCAATGAAAATCCAGCCCACTGTCTGAAGAAGAGCAGGGGGGGGGGAGTTCTCCCCGGTGTCCTGGGCCCAATATTTTTTCCCTCAATCAACATCACTAAAAAACAGATGATCTGGTCATTTACCGCATTGCTGTTTGTGGGAGCTTGCTGTGCGCAGATTGGCTGCCGCGTTTCCCACATTACAACAGTGACCCCACTTCAAAAAAGTACTTCATTGGCTGTGAAGCGCTTTGGGACATCCTGAGGGGGTGAAAGGCGCTGTAGAAATGCAAAGTTCCTTCTCTCTTTCTTTAAAGCCTAATTACAAGACATTCCAATCAGAAAGATTTAATTGGTAACAAGTTGTTGCACAGACACAGAACAACAACAACTTGCATTTATATATTTTTTTATTAGTTCCTGGGATGTGGGCATCACTGACAAGGCCAGCATTTATTGCCCATCCCTAGTTGCCCTTGAGAAGGTGGTGGTGAACCGCCTTCTTGAACCGCTGCAGTCCGTGTGGTGAAGGTGCTCCCACAGTGCTGTTAGGGAGGGAGTTCCAGGATTTTGACCCAGCGACGATGAAGGATCGACGATATATTTCCAAGTCAGGATGGTGTGTGACTTGGAGGGGAACTTGGAGGTGGTGGTGTTCCCATGCGCCTGCTGCCCTTGTCCTTCTAGGTGGTAGAGGTCGGGGGTTTGGGCGGCTTTAACGTAGTAAAACGACCCGAGGCGCTTCACAGGAGCGATTATCAAACACAATTTGACATCGGGCCACATAAGAAACATAGAAACATAGAAGATAGGAGCAGGAGTAGGCCATTCGGCCCCTCGAGCCTGTTCTGCCATTTAATGAGATCATGGCTGATCATCCAAATTCAGAACCCTGTCCCTGCTTTCTCCCCATATCCCTTGATCCCTTTAGCCTTAAGAAATATATCTATCTCCTTCTTGAATATATTTATAGAATTGGCCTCAACTGCCTCGTGTGGTAGAGAATTCCACAGGTTCACCACTCTCTGGGTGAAGAAATTCCTCCTCATCTCAGTCCTAAATGGCTTACCCCTTATCCTTAGACTATGACCCCTGGTTCTGGACTCCCCGCCATCGGGAACATCCTTCCTGCATCTAGTCTGTCTAGTCCTATTAGAATTTTATAAGTTTCAATGAGATCCCCTCTCATTCTTCTAAACTCTAGCGAATATAAGCCTAATCAACCCAATCTCTCTTCATACGTCATTCCTGCCATCCCAGGTATCAGTCTGGTGAATCTTCACTGCACTCCCTCCATGGCAAGAACATCCTTCCTCAGATAAGGCGACCAAAACTGCACACAATACTCAAGGTGTGGTCTCACCAAGGCCCTGTACAACTGCAGCAAGACATCCTTGCTCCTGTACTCGAATCCTCTCGCTATGAAGGCCAACATACCATTTGCTTTCTTAACTGCCTGCTGCACCTGCATGCTTAACTTCAGCAACTGGTGCACAAGGACACCCAGGTCTCGTTGCACTTCCCCTTCTCCCAATCTATTGACGTTCAGATAATAATCTGTCTTCCTGTTTTTGCCACCAAAGTGGATAACCTCGCATTTATCCACATTATACTGCATCTGCCATGCATCTGCCCAATCACCCAACCTGTCCAAATCATACTGGAGTTTCTCTGCATCCTCCTCACAGCACACACGCCCACCCAGCTTTGTGTCGTCTGCAAACTTGGGGATATTACATCTAGTTCCCTCGTCTAGATCATTAATATATATTGTGAATAGCTGGGGTCCTAGCACCGATCCCTGCGGTACCCCACTAGTCACTGCCTGCCACTCGGAAAAAGACCTGTTTATTCCAACTCTTTGCTTCCTCTCTGCCAACCAGTTCTCTATCCAAGTCAGTACCTTACCCCCAATCCCATGTGCTTTAACTTTACATGCTAATCTCTTATGCGGGACCTTATCGAAAGCCTTCTGAAAGTCCAAATACATCACATCCACTGGTTCTCCCTTATCTATCCTACCAGTTACATCCTCAAAAAATTCCAGTAGATTAGTCAAGCATGATTTCCCTTTTGTAAATCCATGTTGACTTTGTCCGATCCTGTCACTGTTTTCCAAGTGCACTGCTATTACATCTTTTGTAATGGACTCTACCATTTCCCCCACTACCGATGTCAGGCTTACCGGTCTATAATTCCCCGTTTTCTCTCTACCACCTTTTTTAAATAGTGGGGCTACATTAGCTACCCTCCAATCCATGGGAACTATTCCAGAGTCTATAGAATTTTGGAAGATGACCAGCAATGCATCTACTATTTCTAGGGCCACTTCCTTAAGTACCCTAGGATGTAGATTATCAGGCCCTGGGGATTTATTGGCCTTCAATCCCGTCAATTTCCCTAACACCATTTCCCTACAAATACTGATTTCATTCAATTCCTCCCTCTCATTAGACCCTATGTTCCCTGACATCTCTGGGAGGTTATTTGTGTCCTCCTTTGTGAAGACAGAACCAAAGTATGTATTTAATTGGTCAGCCATTTCTTTGTTCCCCATTATAAATTCCCCTGATTCTGACTGCAAGGGACCTACGCTTGACTTCACCAATCTTTTTCTCTTCACATATCTATAGAAGCTTTTACAGTCAGTTTTTATGTTCCCTGCAAGCTTACTCTCATATTCTATTTTCCCCCTCTTAATTAATCCCTTTGTCCTCCTTTGCTGAATCCTAAACTGCTCCCAATCCTCAGGTTTGCTGCTTTTTCTGGCCAATTTATATGCCCTCTCCTTGGATCTTATGCAATCCTAATTTCCCTTGTTAGCCACGGTTGAGTCACCTTTTTTGTTTTATTTTTATGCCAAACAGGGATGATATTAGGACAGGTGACCAAAAGCTTGGTCAAAGAGGTAGGTTTTAAGGAGCGTCTTAAAGGAGGAGAGAGGTTTAAGGAGGGAATTCCAGAGTTTGGGGCCCGGGCAGCTGAAGGCACGGCCGCCTATGGTGGAGCGATTGAAATCGGGGGATGCGCAAGAGGCCAGAATTGGAGGAGCTGCTCGGTATTAAGGGATGCGTCCTTGTAAATCATAGCTTGGGGAGGTCTCAGCTGTCCTTTCCCAGCTCCGCACCAAAATCAGGCGGAAAGGCTTCCTTTGTTTACGCAAGCCTTGAAAGATAAAGGCTTGGCCTAAGAAAGTTAGGGAGTTGTAGATCTATGGAGGCAAGGACAGGAATATCAAATCACAGATTGAATGATAACTATGGGCGCGATTTTCCCATTGGAGGTGGGTTGGAGGCGGGTTTCAGTTTGGGGGGGTTCCAAACCCGCCTCCACTGTCAGGTGCGATTTTCCCCTCATTGGCCATTTGATTTCAGAGGTGTGAGTTCCCCAGGGCCAATTAGTCTTTTGGGACTGAAACTCGTCACTGCTGACGTCACTTATCCAGCTTCATTTAAGGGCTGCTTGCTGCCTTGGCTCATTCCACTGATTTTTGGTCGATGGTACACCACCTCCAAACTTTTATCTCCTTGGCAGCTCCAAGGCAAGGGCCTCCCCGAGGCTCTCGGATGAGGCGCTGCAAATGTTGTTTGAGGGGGTGAGAGCTAGCAGGGAGGTGCTCTTCCCCTCATCTGGGAGGAAGAGGCCTCCCAAAGAAACCAAGGCTGTGTGGGTCCAGCTGGCAAGGGATATAACCTCCAGATCTATGTGCAGATTGGGAGACTGTTTCTGTTTATTGATGAAATGCCATCCCTGTGTGAATGTATCAAAATTAGGTGATGGCAAACTGTTGGCGTGGTGGCATCTGTTATTTCGGCTTAGGCAGTTCCACGTTGCGGGCTCCGCGACACTTGCGTGGTCAGGTTGGTGGTCAGAGTGAAAGGAGTGAATGGTTGTGTTAAGAAGGAGCCAAGCACATGTGCCACAATGGGCAACCTATGCAAATCTGGCCAGGATGAGGGCATCCCTTGCATCACGGGCAGCCATGTGCTCGCGTGCTGCCGCTGCTGCTGGTCGATACGCCGCCGCTCGGTCCTCCTCCTGCTCCTGCTCCTCCTCCTCCTCCTCATCCTCCTCCTCCTCCTCCTCATCTGAGGAGGCTATGAACTGAGCCACTTGCTCATCAGGAAGCTGCAAGCCACGACGCTGTGCCATGTTGTGCAGTGCACAGCAGACCACAACCATTCTGGAGACCCTGGCTGCTGAATACTGCAGGGCTCCACCTGATCTGTCAAGGCATCGGAATCGCATCTTCAGCAAGCCAATGGTTTGCTCGATGATGGACCTGGTCGAAATGTGGCTGGCGTTGTAGCGCTCCTCAGCCTCGTTAGCTGGCCTCCTGATCGGCGTCATTAGCCACTTCTTCAGGGGGTAGCCCTTGTCACCAAGGAGCCATCCATTAAGTTGGTTTGGTGGATTGAAGAGCGGAGTAACACTATAGAGTTCCGCAGGATGAAAGAGTCATGGCAACTACCACAGAACTTGGCGCAAACATGCAAAAAATCCTTCTTGTGGTTACACACCAGCTGTACGTTGAGGGAATGGAAGTTCTTGCGGTTGACAAAGATAGTTGGGTTTTGATGGGGTGCCCTAAGGGCCACATGTGTGCAGTCAATGACGCCCTGCATCATTGGCAAGCCTATCATATTTGCAAAGCCAACTGAACGCGCGGTCACACTTGCTTGATCCCTTGAGAAGTGGATGTAATTGTGCGCCTTTGCGAAAAGTGCATCGGTAACCTGCGTGATGCAACTGTGGGCGGCCGACTGGGAGATGCCGCTGATGTCTGCTGATGATCCCTGGAAGGAGCCTGAGGCAAAAAAGTTGAGTGCGGTGGTGACTTTGACAGCCACTGGTAAGGGGTGTCCACCCGCTCCTCTGGGCTCCAGGTGTTGGTGCAGCAGTGCGCAGATGTCTCCGACAACCTCTCGCGAAAGTCTCAGCCTCCTTTGGCACTGCTGCTCAGTCATGTTGAGGTAGCTGATCCTCTGCCTGTAAACCCTGAGAGGGGGGTATCTCCTGCGGCGACGTGCTTCCATGCGCTGGTGCCTTCTGCCCTGTGCAGCATCAGGTGGGTGAGCAGGAGGTTGGCGCCCCTGCTGCTGTTGCTGTTGAGCTGCCTGGTTCTGCTGCTGCCGTGGCTGCTCCTCATCCGAATCTGAGGTCCACGGTGAAAGAAAATAAATGGTTCCCATGCTGCTGGCAGATACCTCCGTTGGGGAAGCACTCAGTCCAAGCGGGCAGAGGGTCTTCCAAGGAGGTCCCACAGTTGAGAGATAGAATCTGCAGCACCTCCGACTTCGGTAGGCCTGCTAAAAGTGCTGAAAGACCTGTGGAATAAAAGTTCTGCCACCTGCAACTGCTCCCTGATGAAAGCTCCGTTTTAATGGTGGAGCTGCAGCTGTGAGGAGGCCACCCACTTGTCAACCCGCCGGGATTAGCTGGCGTGGTTTAGGAGGGTCGTGCAACACGCACAAAATGTGGCAAAATAACAAAGGCCTGTCAAAATAGGATTATAGAGGCCCTTAACGACTATTTAAGGGTCTTAACTACCTCTCCCGACTGATGGAGGCGGGACCGAATCGCACCCATCAAACCCGCCTCCGGCAAAATTGCGCGGAGGCAGGTTCCGAACCCACCCTCACTTTTTGCGATTTTGCCAACTGTCCCGCCTCCAAACCCACCTCCTCGGGGCTGGGAAAATCGCCCCCTGAGGGCTGGATTTTCAATGACCCGTGGAGTCGGGTTTGGAGGCGGTGGGGGGGGGGTGCGGTTAAAGTTGCAGATTCGGGGGTCCCGACCCCATCCCGCCTCCATGCCAGTTTCGCTGGCGGCGGGTACCCGACCTGTGCTGGGACCCGACTCCCTGAGGCGGGAAGGGATTAGTGACAATTAACTGCCTGTTAACAGGTAGTAAACAGGCAGTTTTTTGCCTAATCCCTATTTTTAAAGCTGAAATGTGGGCTTCCCGACAGGTCCCAACCACGCCAAGTTATCGGGGCGGGCCGTGGGTCTGCAGGGGTTGGAGGGGTCGATATGTCCGGTGGGCAGGTGAGTGATGGGTGCATGTGTGCAGAGGTAAGTGTGTAAGGTAAGTGCAAAGTGTGGGAAAAAGTTTTACTTACCTTAACTTCCTCCTGCAGGTGTCAGCCCTTCAGGTCTCGGGAGTCAGAAATCTCACCGGCACAGAAAGCACAATGGCCGTGGTTCTGTCAAAAACTGCAGCCTTCTGCTTTCTGTGCTGGAATGATTTCTAACTCAGCCTGAGAGGAAGGACTCAAGTTAGAAATCATATTGTAAGTGTTTGACAGCTTCACAGAGCTGTCAAACGCTGATATTTCATCTGTCAAAAGCTCTTGACAGATGAAATGTCAATCTGTGACATCACCTGTTGCCGGGTGGCCCTTGATTGGCCTGCTAAGCCCACTGGGCGGGTTCAACAAGGTCAATCAAGGGAAAATACAGTGGGTTGGCCACAAGTCGATGGAGGCGGGACTACAACCCAAAAAGTGGGAGTCCCGCCTCCATCACGTCCCCAGTATCAAAATCCAGCCCTCTGTGTCAGGAACATTGTCACATGGCAGGGTTGGGAAAGAAAGGTACAAAGAGTGGGAGCTAGGACAAATATTTGTGGAATTCGTTTAAGGTCAGACCAACTGTAACAAGTTTTGAACTTCCCAGCTAGAACTCGCACCGTTTTATTGTAGTGTTGCTGTTCAATAATAGTTATAACTTTATGCTTTGTTACCTCCAGACTCGACTATTCCGACGCTCTCCTGGCTGGCCTACCACCTTCCTCCCTCCGTAAACTTGAGCTCATCCAAAACTCTGCTGCCCCGTGTCCTAACTCGCACCAAGACCCCTTCACCCATCACCTCCTGTGCTCGCTGACCTGCATTGGATCCCGGTCTGGCAACGCCTCGATTTTGAAATTCTGTTTTCAAATCCCTCCATGGCCACGTCCCCTCCCTATCTCTGTAACCTCCTCCAGCCCTACAACCCTCCGAGATCTCTGCGCTCCTCCAATTCTGGCCTCTTGAACATCCCCGATTTCCATCGCTCCACCATTGGCGGCCGTGCCTTCAGCTGCCTGGGCCCCGAGCTCTGGAATTCCCTCCCCAAACCTCTCCGCCTCTCCGGCTCACTCTCCTCCCTTAACATGATCCTTAAAACCTACCTCTTTGACCAAAGTTTTGGTCACCTGTCATACCACTTATCGCAATGACTCCCACATGCCCAAGACTGGGATTGCTCCACATCTTCTAGACTGCGATCTCCCCACGTCTCCAGGCCTGGGATCACTCCATGTCTCCAGGATTTGGACCTCCCCACGTCTCCAAGACTGGGACCTCCCCACGTGTCCAGAACTGGGACCTCCTCACGGCTCCAGGACTGTGACCTCCCCACGTCTCCAGGACTGGGACCTCCCCAGGTGTCCAGGACTGGGACCTCCCCAGGTGTCCAGGACTGGGACCTCCCCACGTGTCCACGACTGGGATCTCCTCACATCTCCAGGACTGGGACCTCCCTACGTGTCCAGGACCAGGACCTCCCCAGGTGTCCAGGACTGGAACCTCCCCACGTGTCCAGGACCAGGACCGCCCCACGTGTCCACGATTGGGATCTCCTCACATCTCCAGGACTGGGACCTCCCCATGTGTCCAAGACTGGAACCTCCCTACGTGTCCAGAACTGGGACCACCCCCCGTCTCCAGGACTGTGACCTCCCCACGTCTCCAAGACTGGGACCTCCCCCCGTCTCCAGGACTGTGACCTCCCCACGTCTCCAAGACTGGGACCTCCCCACGTGTCCACGACTGGGACCTCCCCAGGTGTCCAGGACTGGGACCTCCCCACGTGTCCACGACTGGGATCTCCTCACATCTCCAGGACTGGAACCTCCCCACGTCTCCAGGACTGGGATCTCCCCACGTCTCCAGGACTGGGACCTCCCCAGGTGTCCAGGACTGGGATCTCCCCAGGTGTCCAGGACTGGGACCTCCCCCAGTGTCCAGGACTGGGACCTCCCCATGTGTCCAGGACTGGAACCTCCCTACATCTCCAGGACTGGTACCTCCCCAGGTGTCCAGGACTGGTACCTCCCTACATCTCCAGGACTGGGACCTCCCCAGGTGTCCAGGACTGGGACCTCCACACGTCTCCAGGACTGGGACCTCCCCAGGTGTCCAGGACTGGGACCTCCACACGTCTCCAGGACTGGGACCTCCCCAGGTGTCCAGGACTGGGACCTCCCCAGGTGTCCAGGACTGGAACCTCCCTACGTCTCCAGGACTGGGACCTCCCCAGGTGTCCAGGACTGGGACCTCCCTACATCTCCAGGACTGGGACCTCCCCAGGTGTCCAGGACTGGGACCTCCACATGTCTCCAGGACTGGGACCTCCCCAGGTGTTCAGGACTGGGACCTCCCCAGGTGTCCAGGACTGGAACCTCCCTACGTCTCCAGGACTGGGACCTCCCCAGGTGTCCAGGACTGGGACCTCCACACGTCTCCGGGACTGGGACCTCCCCAGGTGTCCAGGACTGGGACCTCCACACGTCTCCGGGACTGGGACCTCCACACGTCTCCGGGACTGGGACCTCCCCATGTGTTCAGGACCGGGACCTCCCCAAGTGTTCAGGACGGGGACCTCCCCACGTCTCCAGGACGGGGACCTCCCCAAGTGTTCAGGACTGGGACCTCCCCAAGTGTTCAGGACTGGGACCTCCCCAAGTGTTCAGGACTGGGACCTCCCCATGTGTTCAGGACTGGGACCTCCCCAAGTGTTCAGGACTGGGACCTCCCCCCGTCTCCGGGACTGTGACCTCCCCACGTCTCCAGGTTCCGGGACCTCCCCATGTGTTCAGGACGGGGACCTCCCCCCGTCTCCGGGACTGTGCCCTCCCCACGTCTCCAGGTTCCGGGACCTCCCCACGTCTCCAGGTTCCGGGACCTCCCCACGTCTCCAGGTTCCGGGACCTCCCTGACGTTGCAAGCTCCACGTCCAGAAGAGCTACCAACTCAGAATAATTTGGGAGCGACAGGGCTCACAGTCGGACCAAGGTGCTGCCATAACTAACCTGAAGTTAGTTGAAGTGCCGCTGATCTGTTGGTGAACTTGGTTCCAGCGAGTGGCGCTTTGCCTCACTCGTTCAGCACCGCTTGCTTCATGACACGCAAGTGGACCACAGTTGGCGCTTTATTCAGCCCCAGGCCAACATTCAGTAAGACTCTAAGGATACAATGGTCTGAATATGTAACTATAGTTACATCAACGCTCTCATGTTTCTCTGTAGCGGACACAAAGCAGAAGAATTTATTCATCTCTGGCTCGTTACACAGGATTTCTCCCGTGAGAAATCTACCTCACTACTTCTCTCGACCCCTCCACAGTGTCTAAATTGTCCGACTGCTTGTCCGACATACAGTTCTGGATGAGCAAAAATTTTCTCCAATTAAATATTGGGAAGACCGAAGCCATTGTTTTTGGTCCCCACCACAAACTCCGTTCCCTAGCCACTGACTCCATCCCTCTCCCCAACATCTGTCTGAGGTTGAACCACACTGTTCGCAACCTTGGTGTCATATTTGACCCTGAAATGAGCTTCCGACCACATATCCGCGGAGTAACAAAGACCGCCTATTTCCACCTCCGTAACATCGCCCGTCTCCGCCCCTGCCTCAGCTCATCCGCTGCTGAAACCCTCATCCATGCCTTTGTTACCTCTGGACTTGACTATTCCAACACACTCCTGGCCAGCCTCCCACATTCCACCCTACGTAAACTTGAGGTGAATCAAAACTCGGCTGCCCCGTGTCCTAACTCGCACCAAGTCCCGTTCACCCATCTCCCCCTGTGCTCGCTGACCTACATTGGCTCCCGGATAAGCAGCGCCTCGACTTCAAAATTCTCATCCTTGTTTTCAAATCCCTCCATGGCCTCGCCCCTCCCTATCTCTGTAACTTCCTCCAGCCTCACAACCCTCCGAGATATCTGCGCTCCTCTAATTCTGCCCTCTTGAGGATCCCTGATTATAATCGCTCCACCATTGGCGGCCGTGCCTTCTGTTGCCTAGGCCCTAAGCTCTGGAATTCCCTCCCTAAACCTCTCTACCTCTCTCTCCTCCTTTAAAACCTACCGCTTTGACCAAGCTTTTGGTCACCTGCCCTAATTTATCCTTATGTGGCTCGGTGTCAAATTTTGTGTCTTAAAATACTCCTGTGCAGCGCCTTGGGACGTTTTACTACGTTAAAGGAGCTATATAAATACAAGTTGTTGTTGTTGTTGTGACTATCTCTCTGTTAGCTTCTTCTATTTGTCTCATTCATCTCCCATGTCTCTGCCCCCGCCATGGTGGATCAGTCTCTTGCCCTCCAATTCTCTCCATCCCCCCTCTCCCGAAAACGTTGACGCCTGCATAGGTACGGGCTCCACTGGCACTGTCAGCCCCCGCCCTCCCTCCTCCCGCACTCGCCACTTGTCATGTGCAAGACCAGATAGGGAGTGTTGGCCGGCAATTCGGCCCATGGGAGGGTGGCAGCCGAGCCCAACCATGCCCTTTCTCGCTGGCCAACGGTCCCCAGTGGCTAGTTCCATTTCCCTCGGCCCTACCTGCCATCTGAAAGAAAAAAGAGACCTGCGCATTTATATAGCACCTTTCACGACCACCGGCCATCCCAAAGCGCTTTACAGCCAATGAAGTACTTTTTGAGGTGTTGTCACTGTTGTAATGTAGCAAATGCAGCAGCGAATTTTGCGCACAGCAAGCTCCCACAGACAGCAATGTGATAATGATCAGATCATCTGTTTTAGCGATGGTGGTTGAGGGATAAATATCGGCCCAGGACACCGGGGAGAACCCCCCCCTGCTCTTTTTCGAAATAGTGGCCGTGGGATCTTTTACGTCCACCTGAGAGAGCAGACGGGGCCTCGGTTTAACGTCTCATCCGAAAGACGGCACCTCCGACAGTGCAGCACTCCCTCAGCACTGCACTGGAGTGTCAGCCTAGCTTTTGGAGCGCAAGTCCCCTGGAGGTGGGTGTGCTACCCACTGAGCCACGGCTGACACTCTGGGTTACAGCGAGTGAACTCAGACAGACTGGGACTGCCCTGGGGCACAGCCTTTACCCACTGACCAACTGGTGCGGCTCGCACCCACATGGTGTGAATTGCACAAGGGGCTGAGACCAAAATGTCACTGTCCCATCAAACACTCCCAGGGCAGGTACAGCACGGGTTAGATACAGAGTAAAGCTCCCTCTACACTGTCCCATCAAACACTCCCAGGGCAGGTACAGCACGGGTTAGATACAGAGTAAAGCTCCCTCTACACTGTCCCATCAAACACTCCCAGGGCAGGTACAGCACGGGTTAGATACAGAGTAAAGCTCCCTCTACACTGTCCCATCAAACACTCCCAGGGCAGGTACAGCACGGGTTAGATACAGAGTAAAGCTCCCTCTACACTGTCCCATCAAACACTCCCAGGGCAGGTACAGCACGGGTTAGATACAGAGTAAAGCTCCCTCTACACTGTCCCATCAAACACTCCCAGGGCAGGTACAGCACGGGTTAGATACAGAGTAAAGCTCCCTCTACACTGTCCCATCAAACACTCCCAGGGCAGGTACAGCACGGGTTAGATACAGAGTAAAGCTCCCTCTACACTGTCCCATCAAACACTCCCAGGGCAGGTACAGCACGGGTTAGATACAGAGTAAAGCTCCCTCTACACTGTCCCATCAAACACTCCCAGGGCAGGTACAGCACGGGTTAGATACAGAGTAAAGCTCCCTCTACACTGTCCCATCAAACACTCCCAGGGCAGGTACAGCACGGGTTAGATACAGAGTAAAGCTCCCTCTACACTGTCCCATCAAACACTCCCAGGGCAGGTACAGCACGGGTTAGATACAGAGTAAAGCTCCCTCTACACTGTCCATCAAACACTCCCAGGGCAGGTACAGCACGGGGTAGATACAGAGTAAAGCTCCCTCTACACTGTCCCATCAAACACTCCCAGGGCAGGTACAGCACGGGTTAGATACAGAGTAAAGCTCCCTCTACACTGTCCCATCAAACACTCCCAGGGCAGGTACAGCACGGGTTAGATACAGAGTAAAGCTCCGTCTACACTGTCCCATCAAACACTCCCAGGGCAGGTACAGCACGGGTTAGATACAGACTAAAGCTCCCTCTACACTGTCCCCATCAAACACTCCCAGGGCAGGTACAGCACGGGTTAGATACAGAGTAAAGCTCCCTCTACACTGTCCCATCAAACACTCCCAGGGCAGGTACAGCACGGGTTAGATACAGAGTAGAGCTCCCTCTACACTGTCCCATCAAACACTCCCAGGGCAGGTACAGCACGGGTCAGATACAGAGTAAAGCTCCCTCTACACTGTCCCATCAAACACTCCAGGGCAGGTACAGCACGGGTTAGATACAGAGTAAAGCTCCCTCTACACTGTCCCATCAAACACTCCCAGGGCAGGTACAGCACGGGTTAGATACAGAGTAAAGCTCCCTCTACACTGTCCCATCAAACACTCCCACGGCAGGTACAGCACAGGGTTAGATACAGAGTAAAGCTCCCTCTACACTGTCCCATCAAACACTCCCAGGCAGGTACAGCACGGGTTAGATACAGAGTAAAGCTCCCTCTACACTGTCCCATCAAACACTCCCAGAGCAGGTACAGCACGGGTTAGATACAGAGTAAAGCTCCCTCTACACTGTCCCATCAAACACTCCCAGGGCAGGTACAGCACAGGTTAGATACAGAGTAAAGCTCCCTCTACACTGCCCCATCAAACACTCCCAGGGCAGGTACAGCACGGGTTAGATACAGAGTAAAGCTCCCTCTACACTGTCCCATCAAACACTCCCAGGGCAGGTACAGCACGGGTTAGATACAGAGTAAAGCTCCCTCTACACTGTCCCATCAAACACTCCCAGGGCAGGTACAGCACAGGTTAGATACAGAGTAAAGCTCCCTCTACACTGTCCCATCAAACACTCCCAGGGCAGGTACAGCACGGGTTAGATACAGAGTAAAGCTCCCTCTACACTGTCCCATCAAACACTCCCAGGGCAGGTACAGCACGGGTTAGATAGAGAGTAAAGCTCCCTCTACACTGTCCCATCAAACACTCCCAGGGCAGGTACAGCACGGGTTAGATACAGAGTAAAGCTCCCTCTACACTGTCCCATCAAACACTCCCAGGGCAGGTACAGCACGGTTAGATACAGAGTAAAGCTCCCTCTACACTGTCCCATCAAACACTCCCAGGGCAGGTACAGCACAGGTTAGATACAGAGTAAAGCTCCCTCTACACTGTCCCATCAAACACTCCCAGGGCAGGTACAGCACAGGGTTAGATACAGAGTAAAGCTCCCTCTACACTGTCCCATCAAACACTCCCAGAGCAGGTACAGCACGGGTTAGATACAGAGTAAAGCTCCCTCTACACTGTCCCATCAAACACTCCCAGGGCAGGTACAGCACAGGTTAGATACAGAGTAAAGCTCCCTCTACACTGTCCCATCAAACACTCCCAGGGCAGGTACAGCACAGGTTAGATACAGAGTAAAGCTCCCTCTACACTGTCCCATCAAACACTCCCAGGGCAGGTACAGCACGGGTTAGATACAGAGTAAAGCTCCCTCTACACTGTCCCATCAAACACTCCCAGGGCAGGTACAGCACGGGTTAGATACAGAGTAAAGCTCCCTCTACACTGTCCCATCAAACACTCCCAGGGCAGGTACAGCACAGGTTAGATACAGAGTAAAGCTCCCTCTACACTGTCCCATCAAACACTCCCAGGGCAGGTACAGCACAGGTTAGATGCAGAGTAAAGCTCCCTCTACACTGTCCCATCAAACACTCCCAGGGCAGGTACAGCACGGGTTAGATACAGAGTAAAGCTCCCTCTACACTGTCCCATCAAACACTCCCAGGGCAGGTACAGCACGGGTTAGATACAGAGTAAAGCTCCCTCTACACTGTCCCATCAAACACTCCCAGGGCAGGTACAGCACAGGTTAGATACAGAGTAAAGCTCCCTCTACACTGTCCCATCAAACACTCCCAGGGCAGGTACAGCACGGGTTAGATACAGAGTAAAGCTCCCTCTACACTGTCCCATCAAACACTCCCAGGGCAGGTACAGCACGGGTTAGATACAGAGTAAAGCTCCCTCTACACTGTCCCATCAAACACTCCCAGGGCAGGTACAGCACGGGTTAGATACAGAGTAAAGCTCCCTCTACACTGTCCCATCAAACACTCCAGGGCAGGTACAGCACGGGTTAGATACAGAGTAAAGCTCCCTCTACACTGTCCCATCAAACACTCCCAGGGCAGGTACAGCACGGGTTAGATACAGAGTAAGCTCCCTCTACACTGTCCCATCAAACACTCCCAGGGCAGGTACAGCACGGGTTAGATACAGAGTAAAGCTCCCTCTACACTGTCCCATCAAACACTCCCAGGGCAGGTACAGCACGGGTTAGATACAGAGTAAAGCTCCCTCTACACTGTCCCATCAAACACTCCCAGGGCAGGTACAGCACGGGTTAGATACAGAGTAAAGCTCCCTCTACACTGTCCCATCAAACACTCCCAGGGCAGGTACAGCACGGGTTAGACACAGAGTAAAGCTCCGTCTACACTGTCCCATCAAACACTCCCAGGGCAGGTACAGCACGGGTTAGATACAGAGTAAAGCTCCGTCTACACTGTCCCATCAAACACTCCCAGGGCAGGTACAGCACGGGTTAGATACAGAGTAAAGCTCCCTCTACACTGTCCCATCAAACAGTCCCAGGGCAGGTACAGCACAGGTTAGATACAGAGTAAAGCTCCGTCTACACTGTCCCATCAAACACTCCCAGGGCAGGTACAGCACGGGTTAGATACAGAGTAAAGCTCCCTCTACACTGTCCCATCAAACACTCCCAGGGCAGGTACAGCATGGGTTAGATATAGAGTAACGCTTCCTCTGCACTGTCCCATCAAACACTCCCAGGGCAGGTACAGCACGGGTTAGATACAGAGTAAAGCTCGCTCTACACTGTCCCATCAAACACTCCCAGGGCAGGTATAGCACGGGTTAGATACAGAGTAAAGCTCCCTCTGCACTGTCCCATCAAACACTCCTAGGGCAGGTACAGCACGGGTTAGATACAGAGTAAAGCTCCCTCTGCACTGTCCCATCAAACACTCCCAGGGCAGGTACAGCACGGGTTAGATGCAGAGTAAAGCTCCCTCTGCACTGTCCCATCAAACACTCCCAGGGCAGGTGCAGCACGGGTTAGATACAGAGTAAAGCTCCCTCTACACTGTCCCATCAAACACTCCCAGGGCAGGTACAGCACGGGTTAGATACAGAGTAAAGCTCCCTCTACACTGTCCCATCAAACACTCCCAGGGCAGGTACAGCACGGGTTAGATACAGAGTAAAGCTCCCTCTACACTGTCCCATCAAACACTCCCAGGGCAGGTACAACACGGGTTAGATACAGAGTAAAGCTCCGTCTACACTGTCCCATCAAACACTCCCAGGGCAGGTACAGCACGGGTTAGATACAGAGTAAAGCTCCCTCTACACTGTCCCATCAAACACTCCCAGGGCAGGTACAGCACGGGTTAGATGCAGAGTAAAGCTCCCTCTACACTGTCCCATCAAACACTCCCAGGGCAGGTACAGCACGGGTTAGATGCAGAGTAAAGCTCCCTCTGCACTGTCCCATCAAACACTCCCAGGGCAGGTACAGCACGGGTTAGATACAGAGTAAAGCTCCCTCTACACCGTCCCATCAAACACTCCCAGGGCAGGTACAGCACGGGTTAGATACAGAGTAAAGCTCCCTCTACACTGTCCCATCAAACACTCCCAGGGCAGGTACAACACGGGTTAGATACAGAGTAAAGCTCATTACCATCTTCTTTTGCCCTGCACCATCTCTTAATCTCTCTGAATGTCTCTTAATCTCTTCTGCCTTCCATCCTATCACCGACGTTCCCTTTTGTTCTTTCCTCCCCTCCCCCCTTTCCCTGCCACTACATTTGCTTAAAAACCTGTTACATCTCCAGCTTTTTCCAGTTCTGACGAAGGGTCATTGACCTTAAACGTTAACTCTGTTTCTCTCTCTCCACAGATGCTGCCTGAGCTGCTGAGTGTTACCAGCATTTTCTGTTTTTATTTTACACCACCAAAGATTAACTGGCTATTCAACCCGTTGTTTGAGGGATCTTGCTGCGTGTGATCTGGCCACTGTGTTTACCCACTTGAAATAATGATTCATTGTGTGAGTGCTTGTGGTATTTCCATAGATTAAAGCCCTATATAAGTGTGGATATTGTATTCTAAATCACTAACCAGCACCCACTTTAAGATAAGCCCCTGGAAAGCCACAGGATGGCGATAGAGAGCAAACTAACACACTGCAACTCTGGGACTTACCACATGAGGGAGCCTGAATTAAAATATAGTCAAGAAACAGGCTGGGTAAAGTAGGGAACACGTGAAAGAGATAATTGGACTGAATTACTGTCATTTCCTGAATTTTTTTATGTCACATGATGAATTCAACTTTAATAAACTGTCTTGCCCCACCTTCGCTTGGAGCAAAACTGGACAAAAATCAGGTCTTTGGATTCTCCTACCATGAACCAGGAGGTAGGCCCGGTTACACACGCATGGAACATGGAGCAGGCCCAGTCACACACATAAATGGGGCCATGGGTAGGCCCGGTCACACAAGCGTGGGACCAGGAGGGAGGCCCAGTCACACCTGAGTGGAACCAGGGGGTAGGCCTGATCACACACACACATGGACCACGGGTAGGCCCGGTCACACAAGGGTGGAACCAGGGGTAGGCCCAGTCACACATGACTGGAACCAGGGTGTAGGCCCAGTCACACAAGGGCGGAACCACAGAGAGGCCGGGTCACACACGCGTGGACCAGGGGTAGGACGGGTCACACACACGTGGAACCAGGCTAGGCCCAGTCATACGTGTGTGGAAATGGAGTGTTCAACCCGAGCACCAGTCAAAGACCGTCAGGCACAAACACTCAGCAAGCGTGGGAGGAGTGGTGGAAATATCTTTCACAATCTGGTAAATAACTGAGAAAAGAGGGAGGCAGGCAGAACAAACCAATAATTAAAGGAAATTTCTGCAAATTTACCTGGGAGGTAGGTCAAGAAAAAAAAATAATGTAGGGAGGCGGAAAAAAAACCAAACAAATGAATAAAGTTCTCATTTCACAAATAAATACTGCAACTCTACCCAGGGAGGTAGGGCAAGAAAAATAAAATCAGGTGGGCAACGACCAAAATAGTTACTTGCATTTTATTGACACAGTCTTCATTTGTACAGGGCTTTCGAGGTTGCGAAATGTCCCGAGGTCATTGACAGAGGGAAGCGTGGGCTGAAAGAACGAGGGGAAGATCGGAAATAGAAACAGATGGTTCGGAGAGCGTGGCCAGAGAGAGAAACAATGTTTCACGTCAATGAGAGAGAGAGAGAGAGAGACTTGCATTTATATAGCGCCTTTCACCACCCCAGGACATCCCAAAGTGCTTTACAGCCAATGAAGTACTTTTTTGGAGTGCAGTCGCTGTTGCGATGTCGGGAAACGCGGCAGCCAAATTGCGCACAGCAAGATCCCACAAAGAGCAATGTGATAACGACCGGATCATCTGTTTTTTTTAGTGATGTTGATTAAGGTATAAATATTGGGCCCCAGGACACCGGGGAGAACTCCTCCCCCCACCCCCCCTGCTCTTCTTCGAAATAGTGGCCGTGGGATCTTTTACGTCCACCCGAGAGAGCAGACGGGGCCCTCGGTTTAACGTCTCATCCGAAAGACGGCACCTCCGATAGTGCGGCGCTCCCTCAGCACTGCCCCTCCGACAGTGCGGCACTCCCTCAGTACTGCCCCTCCGACAGTGCAGCACTCCCTCAGTACTGCCCCTCCGACAGTGCGGCGCTCCCTCAGTACTGCCCCTCCCACAGTGCGGCGCTCCCTCAGTACTGCCCCTCCCACAGTGCGGCGCTCCCTCAGTACTGCCCCTCCGACAGTGCAGCGCTCCCTTAGCACTGGCACCGGGGAGTGTCGGCCTAGGTTACGGGCTCAATGAATTGGGGGCTTGAACCCACGACCTTCTGACTCAGAGGCGACAGAGTGCTACTGACTGAGCCATGGACGAGATTAAATCTATTATTACGCACTTAGAAACTGAAGAGACACTTTCCCCCCTCCCACATAAAATAACATAAAGGGAGTCGGGACATCGTGCACAAACCAATCGGTCAGTGATACAATTACAACAACAACAACTTGCATTGATACAGCGCCCTTAACGTTGTGGAACGACCGCAAACGCTTCACAGTTAGCGAACAAAATTTGGAAAGCGAGCCACATCAGGAGATATTGGGACAGGCGAGCGAAAGCTTGGTCAAAGAGGTCGGTTTTAAGGTGCGTCTTAAAGGAGGAGGAGGAGAGAGGTAGAGAGAGGCGGAGAGGTTTAGGGAGGGGGATTCCAGAGTTTGGGGCCCCAGGCGGCTGAAGGCACGGCCGCCAATGGCGGAGCGACGGAAAAACCGGTGAGGCGCACGAGAGCCGGAGCTGGAGGAGCGCGGAGATGGCGGAGGGTTGTCGGGGGGGCGACAGAGATCTGTGCCGAAGTGACTTGGCAGCCAAGGGGTTAATGAAGAAGAGAGCCGAGTGAGTCACTCCCATCTGATGACCCCCTGCGAGTCGCCGGAGGCTCCCTTTCAACATGTTTTTTTAATTTTCGCTGCATAGTTTCTTCCCTCTCCCAGCTGCTGTGCCGGTCCCCCTCGGCGTTCCTCCGGCAACGCCGGCTAGACAATAACAGCGAGGAAATTGGGCGAGAACTTGGCAAACTAGTCCTGGCCGTCTATCCTGGAGGGGGCCCCTCCCTGCCCACCTCAGCCCAAAGCACACAATCCAGAAAGCAAAGTCGGGGCGGGTGGTGGAGGGGGGAAACGGGACAGTGGGAAGAGGCTCACGATACGATCCGCCCACACTCAGGGAACCTGACCAGATCAGCACTTAGTCCGGCCCCCCCCGCAGCATAGGAGGAAGTCCCAAGAACAAAAGAGCTGCATCTTACTTCTGCTGTAAGGACGCCACATCAACAAGCTGAGGCCTCAGAGCTGATGATTAACAGGTATGGGCAGCCGGGGGAGAGGTCGGGAGGGGTAATCAGAGTGCAGTGGGTTTCCCTGCCACCCCCCCCCACCCCACAACACTGCTTTAAACTCCCTTGTTTGCTCACCATGAGAGAATGTGAAAGTAAGATCAGATTGAGCCAGTTTCAAAGCCCCTCTCACTCGATGCCTTCCCACCCCACTCAGACGAATGTCGTTACAGGGTCAGCGATCAAGGCTGCCTGTACCTGTCAGCACTTCCAGATGTGTCTCAGTGGGTGGCAACTCTCTCTCTCTCGCTTTCTCTCTCTCTCTCGCTTTCTCTCTCTCTCTCTCTCTCCCCGGAGCCAGATGGTCGTGGGTTCGTACTTCCCCGCTCCACAGACTCAAGCCCATAATCCCAGGCCGACACTCCCGGTGCCGGTGCTGAGGGAGCGCCGCACTGTCGGGAGGTGCTGTCTTTCGGATGAGGCGTTAAACCCGAGGGCCCCCCCCCCCGTCTGCACTCTCGGGTGGATGTAAAAGATCCCCACGGCCACTACAGGAAGAAGCAAGAAAGAAAGAGAAAGACTTGCATTTATATAGCGCCTTTCACCACCACCGGACGTCTCAAAGCACTTTACAGCCAATGAAGTACTTTTTGAAGTGTAGTCACTGTTGTAATGTGGGAAACACGGCAGCCAATTTGCGCACAGCAAGCTCCCACAAACAGCAATGTGATAATGACCCGATAATCTGTTTTTGTTATGTTGGTTGAGGGATAAATATTGGCCCCAGGACACTGGGGAGAACTCCCCTGCTCTTCTTCGAAATAGTGGCCGTGGGATCTTTTACATCCACCCGAGAGGGCAGACGGGGCTTCGGTTTAACGTCTCATCCGAAAGACGGCACCTCCAACAGTGCGGCGCTGCCTCAGTACTGCACTGGGAGTATCAGCCTAGATTATGGGCTCAAGTCTCTGGAGTGGGACTTGAACCCACAACCTTTCTAACATCAGAGGCGAGTGTGCTACCCACTGAGCCACGGCTGACAAGAGCAGGGGCGGGGGTGGAGTTCTCCCCCAATCTCCTGGTCAATATTTATCCCTCAACCAACGTCGCTAAAAAAACGAATTACCTGGCCATTTATCTCGTTGCTGTTTGTGGGATCTTGCTGTGCGCAAATTGGCTGCTGCCTTTCCTACATCACAACTGTGACTACACGTTAACTGTAAAGCGCGTCGGGACGTCCTGGGGTGGTGAAAGGCGCTGTCGAAATGCAAGTTCTTGCCCGATCCTGTAGGAACACCAAGACAAAAAGACAATACTGCAGAGGCTGCAAATCTGAAATAAAAACAGAAAATGCTGGAAATACTCAGCAGGTCAGGCAGCATCTGTGGAGAGAGAAACAGAGTTAACGTTTCAGGTCGATGACCCTTCGTCAGAATTGGAAAAAAGCAGGAAATGGAACAGATTTTTAAGCAAGTGTAGGGGCTGGGAAATCACAGAATCACAGAATCCCCACAGTGCAGATAGAGGCCATTTCGGCCCATCGAGCCTGCACCGACACATATCCCACCCTATCCCCGTAACCCCACGTATTTAATCCCCCTAACACTAAGGGTCAATTTATCGTAGCCAAATCAACCTAACCCGCACATCTTTGGACTGTGGGAGGAAACCGGAGCACCCGGAGGAAACCCACGCAGACACGGGGAGAATGTGCAAACTCCACACAGACAGTCACCCGAGGCCGGATTCGAACCCGGGTCCCTAAATGGAGGGGATGAAAGAACAAAAGGGGAGGCCTGTGATAGGATAGAAGGCAGGGGAGGTTATGAGACATTGAGAGATATTCAAGGCAAGAGGAGGTGGTAATGGGACAGGTTAAGAAACAAAGGATGGCTCGAGATGAAGTGTAAATTGCGCTGGCAGGATGAAAGACAGCTGCCATGTGGGAGAGAAGAAAAAAAGACACAGACAAAAAGTGTGGATAAATATATATATATATGATAGGGGCCGAGGTTATGGTCTGAAATTGTTGAACTCTATGTAGGAACACTACCCGTTTTCGGAGCGTTCCCATGTTGATTTACTGCTAATGTATGGTCGGTGTGGCGTGCTTGTTAATTATACCCGTGTACTTGGTGCTATCCTGCTAGTCATAGACCGGCCACTTCTTGCCACTGTTTCCTGCACAAAGTTCCAGCATTACGGGCATCAGCACTCCGCCTGCTGTGGGTACCCAAGTGCCATGGTACTACCATCTTTGGGCCGAGGCATTCCAACCATCAATGCATGCCCATCTTTGGTGCTGCCACACCCAAGTACCATCTTTGAGCCTGGCGTAGCCACGTTCTGGAGCATTGCCATCTTCGAGCCTGGCGTAGCCACATTCTGGAGCATTGCCATCTTTGAGCCTGGCATAGCCACGTTCTGGAGCACTGCCATCTTTGAGCCTGGCGTAGCCACGTTCTGGAGCATTGTCATCTTTGAGCCTGGCGTACCCACATTCTGGATCATTGCCATCTTTGAGCCTGGCGTACCCACATTCTGGATCATTGCCATCTTTGAGCCTGCCGTACCCACATTCTGGATCATTGCCATCTTTGAGCCTCGTGTACCCAAGTTCTGGAGCATTGCCATCTTTGAGCCTGGCGTACCCAAGTTCTGGAGCACTGCCATCTTTGAGCCTGGCGTAGCCACATGCTGGAGCATTGCCATCTTTGAGCCTGGCGTAGCCAAGTCCCAGGTGATCACTATGTACAGTAATCAATTCTTTCAGCCACTGAAGAATGATTGCTTGGCCATAATTGCATGTGGTACTGACCTCGGTGTTGATGGAATGTCACCCAACCAGGGTTCATTGACGTTACATGTGGCCTGTATTTGTTGTAGGTCAGATAGTTGGCAACTAAATATGGCAAAGCATTTGCCTCCCCTTCATCGGTGGCCCTCGTCGGCCACCAGTGTCTCTGGGCCTTGAATCACGGCCGACCCATCAGCATGAGCTTGAGATCCAGCACAAGAGGTTGGAAGGGACTGGTAGTCGAGTGTCGCGTTGTTTCAATCTCTTACGACGAGCGAGAGGCCCGGTTTGAAGCAGAACAATTGGCCCTCGCTGTGGGGCGAGTGGAGTGGCGAGGCGAGCCCGGCCCGCCACTTAACCAGACTGAAGCTTTAAACCCTAAGACCACGTGGGAAAAACCCATCACTCCACGTCAGAGAATCTCCGAGTGTGGGCCTCGGCAGAAACTGGAAGCCGTGACTTTCAGCTGCCTAGGCCTCAAGCTTTGGAATTCCCTCCCTAAATCTCTCTGTCTCGCACTCCTCCTTTAAGACACTCCTGAAAACCGACCCCCCTTTGACCAAGCTTCTGTTTGCCTGCCCCTGATGTCTTCTTCTTTGGCTCGGTGTCAATTTCTTTGTCTGGCAGCGCTCCTGTGACGGGCCTTGGGGATGTTTTAGCTACGTCACAGGTGCTAGATAAATGCAAGTTGTTGCTGTCTTTGGTAGGCTTGCAGTGCCAAGTGCCGACGTGTCTCCTTGCTGAAGTTAACTCCGCGGAGCTGTGTTTTTTTTTTCTCGCACTGGTGGCTGAAGGTTTTTGTTTTTCTTCGAAGGAAGCAGATGTTTGCAATAAGCTGCCTTCGAGGCCGAGGCACACCTCCCCCACTCTTAATTGCCACTTTCTAAAAATGGCCGTGCGGTATTTGCGATAAACGAGACAAAGGCCGGGATTTTTCGCGGCTGGAAGCTGGGGGGATTGGGAGGCCGGGTGTACGAGAGAGAGAGAGAGAGAGACAGAGCGTTATTGTCCACTCCGCTCTCGCCAACCCTTCCCGTGAAGGGGTGGTCGGAGAAGGACTCTCCACCTCCTCGCTTGCGGGCCTGGCTGCGGTCGCGGGATACTTTGGTGACAGGCTCGAGGGCGCCAAGGCGCGGCGTGGACCCCTCCCAGCGACGGGCACGGCGCGCGCCGCGGACCCCTCCCAGCGACGGGCTCGGCGCGCGCCACGGACCCCACCCAGCGACGGGCACGGCGCGCGCCACGGACCCCTCCCAGTGACGGGCACGGCGCGCGCCGCGGACCCCTCCCAGTGACGGGCATGGCGCGCGCCGCGGACCCCTCCCAGCGACAGGCACGGCGCCAAGGCGTGCCGCGGACCCCTCCCAGCGACGGGCACGGCGCGCGCCGCGGACCCCTCCCAGTGACGGGCACGGCGCGCGCCGCGGACCCCTCCCAGTGACGGGCACGGCGCGCGCCGCGGACCCCTCCCAGTGACGGGCATGGCGCGCGCCGCGGACCCCTCCCAGCGACAGGCACGGCGCCAAGGCGTGCCGCGGACCCCTCCCAGTGACGGGCACGGCGCGCGCCGCGGACCCCTCCCAGTGACGGGCACGGCGCGCGCCGCGGACCCCTCCCAGTGACGGGCACGGCGCGCGCCGCGGACCCCTCCCAGCGACAGGCACGGCGCCAAGGCGTGCCGCGGACCCCTCCCAGTGACGGGCACGGCGCGCGCCGCGGACCCCTCCCAGTGACGGGCACGGCGCGCGCCGCGGACCCCTCCCAGCGACGGGCACGGCGCGCGCCGCGGACCCCTCCCAGCGACAGGCACGGCGCCCGCCCGCCCGAGCCCTCGCGTCGAGATTACCCCGAGCCCTCACTAAAGTCCGACCTCTTGCTCGAAAGGCCAGAGATGGCTGGCGGGGCGGGCGGGGTCTGCGTCTGCCGACAACACTTCCTGACGTCGCCCCCTGAACGGCCTGGCTCTAATTGTTTGAGGTTCTGCTTCCTTGTCCTGGACTCCCCCTCGCAACCAGAGGAAATAGTTTCTATCTACCCTATCAAATCCTTTAATCATCTTAAAATCCCTTAATATTCTATACTTGAGGGAATACAAGCCCAGTCTGTGCAACCTGTCCTCGTAATTTAACCCTTTTAGCCCCGGTATCATTTGGGTGAATCTGCGCTGCTCCCCCTCCAAGGCCAATATATCCTTCCTGAGGTGTGGTTCCCAGAACTGAACGCAGTTACTCCACATGGGATCTGACCAGAGCTCTGTCCAGCTGTAACATAACTTCCAGCCCTTTGTATTCCAGCCCCCTTGAGATAACGGCCAATGTCCCATTAGCCTTTTTAATTATTTTTTTGTTTCCTGTCCACTAGTTTTTAGTGATTGCCGTGCTCGTGACCCCTGAAATCTCTCTGCCCCCTCCACCCTTCCCAGCTTCTCGCCATTTCGAAAATACCCTGATCTCACCTTCTGAGGGCCAAAGTGGGTGACCTGGCACTCCCCCCGCCCCCCACACATTGAGCTCCATCTGCCACAGTTCTGCCCGCTCACTTAATCTATCGATGTCCCTTTGCAACTTTCTGCTCCCATCTACACTACTCACTGTGCCACTTAACTTAGTGTCGTCAGCAAACTTGGACATACGGCTCTCCATTCATAAGAACATAAGAAATAGGAGCAGGTGTCGGCCATTCGGCCCCTCGAGCCTGCTCCGCCATTCAATAAGATCATGGCTGATCTTCGACCTCATCTCCACTTTCCCGCCCGATCCCCATATCCCTTGATTCCCTTAATATTCAAAAATCTATTGATCTCTGTCTTGAATATACTCAATGATTGAGCCTCCACAGCCCTCTGGGGTAGAGAATTCTAAAGATTCACCACCCTCTGAGTGAAGAAATTCCTCCTCATCTCAGTCCTAAATGGCCGACCCCTTATTCTGAGACTGTGACCCCTGGTTCTAGACTCCCCAGCCAGGGGAAGCATCCTCCCAGCATCTACCCTGTCAAGCCCTGTAAGAATTTTGTATGTTTCACCTGTCATTCTTCTAAACTCTAGAGAATATAGGCCGAGTCTTATCAATCGCTCCTCATAGGACAATCCCCCTATCCCAGGAACCAGTCTGGTGAACCTGCATTGCACTCCCTCTGACATGAATCTGTCATTCATGACTTATGAAATAATACTGAGTGGCCTGCAGGTGGCGCTGTCCAGGGAGAGTATAAATACTCGGGCACGGGCCCAGCTTGCGCAGGACATTCTTAATGGGAACTTGTGAAGGACACAACTAGACATCCATGTTGAAAAACAGTTGATTAAAGCTTTGTTTAACGCTTAGACCAAGTGCCGAGTAGTTTTCTTACCTCACCCTCTATGGCAAGTATATCCTTCCTTAGGTAAGGAGACCAAAAACTGTACACAATACCCCAGGTGTATTCCTTTATCCAACTCATTAAAAAAAATATAATGAAAAGCTGTGGCCTCAGTTCAGATCCTTGGGGGACACCACTGGTCACACCCTGCCAATTTGAGTACATACCCATTGCTAATGAATCCAATCGGGAAATAAGGAGACATGTCTCTACTCAGAGAGTGGTGAGAATGTGAAACTCGTTACCACAGGGAATGGATGAGGCAAATAGCATAGATGCTTTCAAAAGGAAACTGGGCGAGTACATGAGAGTAAA
Organism: Squalus acanthias; assembly: GCA_030390025.1. Taxonomy (NCBI): domain Eukaryota; kingdom Metazoa; phylum Chordata; class Chondrichthyes; order Squaliformes; family Squalidae; genus Squalus; species Squalus acanthias. The sequence goes on from JASTWF010000045.1 coordinate 986,306, forward strand.
GGGAATGGAAAGATATGCAGCCAGGCTGAGATGAGGTAAATGGAATGGGAGGAGACTCGTGTGGAGTATAAACACCAGCATAGACTCGTTGAGCCTGTCCCTGTGCTGTATATTCTATGTCTTTCTATATGTAATGTAATCCCTACTCTCTGTCTCCTACCTCCTAACTAGACGGGGCCTCAGTTTAACGTCTCATCCGACAGACGGCACCTCCGACAGTGCAGCACTCCCCCAGTCCCTGCTCCTGGGCCTCGACCTCACTCCTGGGCCTCGTCCTCGCTCCTGGGTCCCGACCTCGCTACTTCTCCCGTCCCTGCTCCTGGGCCTTGTCCTTGCTCCTGGGCCTCGTCCTCGCTCCTGGGTCCCGACCTCGCTGCTTCTCCTGCCCCTGCTCCTGGGCCTCGACCTGGCTCCTGGGCCTCATCCTCGCTCAGTGTTTTCGCTCAGGCCAACATCCCCAGCATCGAAGCTTTGACCACGCTCGATCAGCTCCGATGGACGGGCCACATCGTCCGCAAGCCCAATACGAGACTCCCAAACAAGCGCTCTACTCGGAGCTCCGACACGGCAAGAGAGCCCCAGGTTGGCAGAGGAAACGCTTCAAGGACACCCTCAAAGCCTCCTTGAAAAAGTGCAACATCCCCACCGACACCTGGGAATCCTTGGCCCAAGACCGCACAAAGTGGAGGAGAAGCATCCGGGAAGGCGCCGAACACCTCGAGTCTCTTTGCCGGGAGCAAGCGGAAGCCAAGCGCAGGCAGCGGAAGGAGCGCACGTCAATCCAAGCACCCCACCCACCCGCCCTTCAACCACCGTCTGCCCCACCTGTGACAGAGACTGTAGGTCCCGCATTGGACTCATCAGTCACCTGAGAACTCATTTTTAATGTGGAAGCAAGTCATCCTCGGTTCCGAGGGACTGCCTAAGAGACTCCCTCAGTACTGCGCTGGGAGTGTCAGCCTGGATTTTTGCGCTCAAGTCTCTGGAGTGGGACTCGAACCCCCGACTTTTTGACTCGGAGCTGAGAGTGTGGCCCACTGAGCCACTGGCCGACACCTTCAGAAACAGCCATCAGGAATGGAAGCCCCTGGCGCATGCCTTTCCCCTCTCTGGACCGGCCAGGGTGGGGGCTGGGGGTGCTGAGGCCAATAGTAGTACACCAAACGCAGCCCCGGGTGAGATCACTCAACTCAGCACCGTCAACTGGCACCTTCCTGGCCCATCAGCTCAAAGGCAGTGCATCCCTCCCTCTTCGCCATTCAAAATCCTCCAGGGTATCTATTGACACCACTGTGTCAGCCAATGAGTTGGATGTGGGGGGCAGGATTTACAGAAAACAGTCTATTTCACAGAAAACAGAGTCTACTTACTTGGCAAACAGAGTCTGTTTAAACAGCGCATGACAGCAAACAGTCCACAGAGTCTGTTTAAACAGCTCATTATAGCAAACAGTCCACAGAGTCTATTTAAACAGCTCATTATAGCAAACAGTCCACAGAGTCTATTTAAACAGCGCACGGCAGCAAACAGAGTCCACAGAGTCGGTTTCAACAGCTCATTACAGCAAACAGTCCACAGAGTCTATTTTTAAAAGAGTCATACAAACTACAGCAAGCAGAACTGCTGACCGAAACAACAGCAACTTCTCCCGGTAAAAGCAGGATTATTTCTCCAGCAAAATGCAGTGAGTGGTTGATAGTTACATCGGACACATTCTGTGCACAAAATCAATCCCAGTCACTTACAGCAGTGACTGACGGGGGAAATTACCCAATCATTTCCATTCTGGCTGGGAATAGTGGTATCATTGTATGTAGCTAAATCCTCCAACTTCCCTGCAATCCCGCTAAAGGCCCGAAGTCTGCTCCTTTACTCCCCTGTGGACCCATTCGGGGCATCTCTCCACGTTATCGGCGCACTATAAAACTAAGTTGCTGTGGTGTTAAAAAGAAAGACTTGCATTTATATAGCGCCTTTCATTACTTCAGGACGTCTCAAGATGTACTTCTGAAGCGTAGTCACTGTTGTAATGTAGGGAAACACGGCAGCCAATTTGCGCACAGCAAGCTCCCACGAACAGCAATGTGATAAATGACCAGATCATCTGTTTTAGTGTTTTTTTTACTCATTCACAGGGTGTGGGTGTCAATCCACATCCCTAATTATTGCCCATCCCTAATTGCCCTCGAGAAGGTGGTGGTGAGCCACCTTCTTGACAACTGAGTGACTCGCTCGGACATTTCAGAGGGCAGTTAAGAGTCAATTGCTGTGGGTCTGGAGTCACATATAGGCCAGACCAGGGTAAGGATGGCAGATTCCCTTCCCTAAAGGACATTAGTGAACCAGATGGGTTTTTACGACAATCCGGTAGTTTCATGATGCGGAGATGCCGGTGTTGGACTGGGGTGGACAAATGTGAGAAGTCGCACAACACCAGGTTATAGTCCAACAGCTTTATTTGAAATCACAAGCTTTCGGAGCGCTGCTCCTTCGTCAGGTGAAGTGAAGAGATGCATATCGGCACAGCATATATAGTCAGAGAACACTGCCAGATGATTACAGTTAATCTTTCCAACTGACCTCTCTGCCGAGGTGTGATAAAGGGCAGTTAGAAAGATTAACTGTAGTCACCTGGCAGTGTTCTCTGACTATATATGCTGTGCCTATATGCATCTCTTCACTTCACCTGACGAAGGAGCAGCGCTCCGAAAGCTTGTGATTTCAAATAAAGTTGTTGGACTATAACTTGATAGTTTCACGGTCACCATTACTGATAGTAGCTTTTTATTCCAGATTTATTTAATTAACTGAATTTAAATTCCCCAGCTGCCGTGGTGGGATTTGAACTCACGTCTCTGGATCATTAGTCCAGGCCCCTGGATTACTCGTCCAGTAACATAACCACTGTGTTGACTGAGGGATAATTATTGGCCCAGGACACCGGGAAGAACTCCCTCCTGCTCTTCTTCAAAATAGTGCCCGTGGGATCTTTTACGTCCACCTGCGAGGGCAGACCAAGGTTTAACGTCTCATCCGAAAGACGGCACCTCCGACAGTGCAGCCCTCCCTCAGCACTGCACTGGGAGCGTCAGCCTGGATTTTTGTGCTCAAATCCCTGGAGTGGGACTCGAACCCACGACCTTCTGACCGTTAGGGGACACACTTGCTCTCCTGCTTACCAGCAGGTGACTGACGCCCACCTCAACAGTTGCGCTGACCCGTATAGACCAGGAGAGCTCAGCGCCGATCTCCGTGAGCTGATCTCAGCCTGGAGGGTGCTGCTGCTGGTTTGGGGATTGGAGAGGGGGTGGGTGGGGGGGCGTGGGGCGGGGGGTGGTGCGGGTGACAAATTCAGCCCGGGCTTCCTCTCCTGATTGACCATTCATCAACCCCTGCTGATAAGTGCGTGTATTACACAGTATTTACAGCACAGAAACAGGCCATTTGGCCCAACAGGTCCATGCCGGTGTTTATGCTCCACACGAGCCTCCTCCCACCCCTCTTCATCTCACCCCATCACCATATCCTTCTATTCCTTTCTCCCTCATGTGTTTATCCAGCTTCCTCTTAAATGCATCGATACTATTCGCCTCAACCACTCCCTGTGGCAGCGAGTTCCACATTCTCACCACTCTCTGGGTAAAGAAGTATCTCTTGAATTCCCTATTGGATTTATTAGTGACTATCTTATATTGATGGCCTCTAGTTCTGGTCTCCCCCACAAGTGGAAACATCTTCTCTATGTCTACCCGATCGAAACCCTTCACAACCTTAAAGGCCTCTATCAGGTCATCCCTCGGCCTTCTCTTTTCTAGAGAAAAGAGGCCCAGCCTGTTCAGTCTTTGCTAATAGCTATCGTCTCTCAGTTCTGGTATCATTCTAGAAAAGCTTTTTCTCCAATGCCTCTATTTCCTTTCATTTCTGCATTAAAACAGTGACCACACTTTGAAAGTGCTTCATTGGCTGTAAGATTGCTTCGGAACATCTGGTGGTCGTGGGAAGGTGTTATATAAATGCAAATGTTTCTTTCTTTCTTTCCTTCCTAACATGGAGACCAGAACCTGTGCACAGTACCTCAAGTGAGCTGAGGACATGATGCGATCTTAACACCCATTGTGCAGGTCACAGCCCGTGAAGAACAGTCACTGCCGCGAGGTTTAGGAGGGCGGATGGTGCCCACGTAACTGAAACCCAGGCCAAGTCAGCGTAGTCAGCGGAAAAACTGAGATAAAGATTCAAGGGCTTGCACGCAAGGAACTGCATCAAACCAGCTCAGAGAAACATACTCGGAACCTATAACAGAATCAGGCTGTTTGAAAGAAGCTCTTTGTGTTTTCATTGCCCATGGCTTCAAGACTTGGTGCTCCTTATGAAATCAATTAGAACCAGATCGCCCAAGGGAGCGTCTCTAAATTTCAGGCTCCCTGCACTCGGGGAGCGTCTCTAAATTTCAGCTCCACACTATTCCGATGCTCCCCTGGCCGGCCTCCCATTTTCCACCGTCCGCAAACTTCAGCTCATCCAAAACTCCTCTGCCCCGTGTCCGAACTCGCACCGAGTCCCGTTCACCCATCGCCCCCTGTGCTCGCTGACCTACACTGGCTCCCGGTCCAGCAACGCCTCGATTTTAAAATTCTCATCCTTGTGTTCAAATCCCTCCATGGCCCTCGTCCCCCCACCACTCCCTATCTCTGCAATCTCCTCCAGCCCCACAACCCATTCCGAGATCTCTGCGCTCCTCCAATTCTGGCCTCTTGTCCATCCCCGATTCCCATCGCCCCACCATTGGCGGCCGTGCCTTCAGCTGCCTGGGCCCTGAGCTCTGGAATTCCCTCCCTAAACCTCTCCACCTCTCTCTCCTCCTTTAAGACGCTCCTTAAAACCTACCTCTTTGACCAAGCTTTTGGTCGCCTGTCCTAATATCTCCTTATGTGGCTCCAAGTCAAACTTTGTTTGATAATCGCTCCTGTGAAATGCCTCGGGACGTTTCATGACATTAAAGACAATATATAAATGTAAGTTATTGTCCTGAGCATCTGAAGTGTTAAGACCTGCTGCAGTGGGTAGCACACTCGTCTCGGAGTCAGAAGGTCGTGGGTTCGAGTCCCACTCCAGAGACTCGAGCACGATAATCCAGGCCGACACTGCCAGTGCAGTGCTGAGGGAGTGCTGCACTGTCGGAGGGGGAGTACTGAGGGAGTGCTGCACTGTCGGAGGGGCCGTCTTTCAGATGAGACGTTAAATCGAGGGCCCGTCTGCCCTCTCAGGTGGACGTAAAAGATCCTATGGCCACTATTTTGAAGAAGAGCAGGGGGTAGTTCTCCCCCGTGTCCTGGGGCCAATATTTATCCCTGAACCAACATCACTAAAACAGATTATCTGGTCATTATCACATTACTGTTTGTGGGATCTTGCTGTGTGCAAATTGGCTGCAGCGCTTCCTATGTCGATATAGTTTGATGGGGAGGTCCTAAAAAAAAAGACTTGCATTTCTACAGCACCTTTCACGGCCACCGGATGTCCCAAAGCGCTTTACAGCCAATGAAGTACTTTTTGAAGTGTAGTCGCTGTTGTAATGTGGGAAATGCGGCAGCCAATTTGCGCACAGCAAGCTCCCACAAACAGCAATGTGATAATGACCAGATCATCTGTTTTTAGTGATGTCAAGTGAGGGATAATTATTGGCCAGGACACCGGGGAGAACTCCCCGCTCTTCGAAATAGTGGCCGTGGGATCTTTTACGCCCACCTGAGAGAGCAGACGGGCCCTCGGTTTAACGTCTCATCCGAAAGACGGCAGCTCTGACAGTGCGACTCTCCCTCACTACTGCCCCTCCGACAGTGCAGCGCTCCCTCAGTACTGCCCCTCTGACAGTGCGGCGCTCCCTCAGTACTGCTCCTCCGACAGTGCCGCGCTCGCTCAGTACTGCCCCTCCGACAGTGCAGCGCTCCCTCAGTACTGCCCCTCCGACAGTGCAGCGCTCCCTCAGTACTGCCCCTCCGACAGTGCGGCGCTCCCTCAGTACTGCCCCTCTGACAGTGCGGCGCTCCCTCAGTACTGCCCCTCCGACAGTGCAGCACTCCCTCAGTACTGCCCCTCTGACAGTGCAGCGCTCCCTCAGTACTGCCCCTCCGACAGTGCAGCGCTCCCTCAGTACCGCCCCTCCGACAGTGCGGCGCTCCCTCAGTACTGCCCCTCCGACAGTGCCGCGCTCGCTCAGTACTGCCCCTCCGACAGTGCGGCGCTCCCTCAGTACTGCCCCTCCGACAGTGCGGCGCTCCCTCAGTACTGCCCCTCCGACAGTGCGCCGCTCCCTCAGTACTGCCCCTCCGACAGTGCAGCACTCCCTCAGTACTGCCCCTCCAACAGTGCGGTGCTCCCTCAGTACTGCCCCTCTGACAGTGCAGCACTCCCTCAGTACTGTCCCTCCGACAGTGCGGTGCTCCTTCAGTACCGCCCCTCTGACAGTGCGGTGCTCCCTCAGTACTGGCACTGGGAGTGTCAGCCTGGATTTTTTCTGCTCAAGTGTCTGGAGTGGGATTTGAACCCACGACCTTCTGACGCAGAGGCGAGAGTGCTGCCCACTGGGCTACGGCTAGGTCGTACAGGTTGATGGCGGTGTGCAGGGTAATACGCCAGTACAATCCGAGCATTGTAGTTAATTCACAGCCTGACATTTAAGTAGGTAGGAAAGATTTCCCTGCGCACTACACATTCGCAGACCTCTTTGTTGTGCCGAGCCCTGTGGGAAGATTCAGGCAATGAGCGAACACAAGGAAATCTTTCACGATGTCATGAAGAGGGAGCATTGTCAGGGTGTTTGTAATGGGTGCTGCACACGTCAATTAATCAGACACTCCTCTGTTCCAGGCCTGATCCGGTTCTCAGTTGACTCCGGTGCACGGTGTTTGTGACCGAAAGCAGGCCCAACTGCTTCAATGTCTTCCCCAGGTAAGCTGTTGGAGGTTTGGAAAAAATTAGAAAGATGAACTGCTTCTGGCAAGGTCTGTTGTCACGATCATCTCAATCGATCTCCGACTGATCGACAGTGGGTGTCATCAGCACGAATGCGCCGGCAAGTTTTGCACTCGTCCAGGTGAGGGATGTTAGTGCTCACCAACGGACCACTTCACATTCCCATCAGCTAGTGTCAGCGCCCTCTACACTGTCCCCATCACACACTCCCAGGGCAGGTACAGCACGGGTTAGATACAGAGTAAAGCTCCCTCTACACTGTCCCATCAAACACTCCCAGGGCAGGTACAGCATGGGTTAGATACAGAGTAAAGCTCCCTCTACACTGTCCCATCACACACTCCCAGGGCAGGTACAGCACGGGTTAGATACAGAGTAAAGCTCCCTCTACACTGTCCCATCAAACACTCCCAGGGTAGGTACAGCACGGGTTAGATACAGAGTAAAGCTCCCTCTACACTGTCCCATCAAACACTCCCAGGGCAGGTACAGCACGGGGTTAGATACAGAGTAAAGCTCCCTCTACACTGTCCCATCAAACACTCCCAGGGCAGGTACAGCACGGGTTAGATACAGAGTAAAGCTCCCTCTACACTGCCCCATCAAACACTCCCAGGGCAGGTACAGCACGGGTTAGATACAGAGTAAAGCTCCCTCTACACTGTCCCATCAAACACTCCCAGGGCAGGTACAGCACGGGTTAGATACAGAGTAAAGCTCCCTCTACACTGTCCCATCAAACACTTCCAGGGCAGGTACAGCATGGGTTAGATACAGAGTAAAGCTCCCTCTACACTGTCCCATCAAACACTGAGAGGTCGCACAACACCAGGTTATAGTCCAACAGTTTTATTTGAAATCACAAGCTTTCGGAGCTATCGATTGCTCCTTCCTCAGGTGAAGTAAATTAGATACAGAATCGCCAAAGCATATATAGATAGAAAACAAAGCATGTGTACCTTACAATTGCAGACCACTAAATTAAATCATCCTGACTATCTGCCGAGGTGTGATAAAGTTAATTAAGTCAGCCAGGAAGGTACCACATCAAAGACATAGCAAGATACAACTGAGACAATGAGGTGTAGTCGCAGGGGTTCTAATGTGTCAAAAGCTGCCGTCTGTATGTAAAACGAAAAGCTTTAAAATTTTTACTTTTTTACTGGGAAAATTTTTACTTTTTTACTGGGAATCACATCTGTGAACAAGCTAACGACGACTCGAGTCCGGATCACGTCATGTATCGTGACATAAACCCAAGATCCCGATTGAGACCGTCTTCATGAGTGCGGAACTTGGCTATCAGTTTCTGCTCGATGATTTTGCGTTGTCGTGTGTTTCTAAGGTTGCCTTGGAGAACGCTTACCCGCAGATCCGAGGCTGAATGTCCTTGACTGCTGAAGTGTTCCCCGACTGGGAGGTAACAATCCTGCCTGGTGATTGTTGCGCGGTGTCTGCATGGTCTCGCCGATGTACCATGCCGCGGTGCATTCTTTCCTGCAACGTATGAGGTAGACAACGTTGGCCGAGTCACATGAGTATGTACCATGTACCTGGTGGGTAGTGTCCTCACGTGTGATGGTGGTATCTGTGTTGATGATCTGGCATGTCTTGCAGAGTTTGCCATGGCAGGGTTGTGTGGTGTCGTGGTCGCTGTTATCCTGAAAGCTGGGTAATTTGCTGCGAACGATGGTACTTCTGAGGTTAGGCGGCTGTTTGAAGGCAAGTAGTGGAGGCGTGGGGATGGCCTTAGCGAGGTGTTTGTCGTCATCGATGACATGTTGAAGGCTGCGAAGAACATGGCGTAGTTTCTCCGCTCCAGGGAAGTACTGGACGACGTAGGGTACCCTGTTGGTTGTGTCCCGTGTTTGCCTTCTGAGGAGGTCTATGCGATTTTTCGCTGTGGCCCGTCGGAACTGTCGATCGATGAGTCGAGCGTCATATCCCGTTCTTACGAGGGCGTTTTTCAGCGTCCGTAGGTGTCCATCGCGTTCCTCCTCGTCTGAGCAGATCCTGTGTATTCGCAGGGCTTTTCCATAGGGGATGGCTTCTTTAACATGGTTAGGGTGGAAGCTGGAGAAGTGGAGCATCGTGAGGTTGTCCGTGGGCTTGCGGTAGAGTGAAGTGCTGAGGTGTCCGTCTTTGATGGAGATTCGTGTGTCCAGGAATGAGACCGATTCTGAGGAGTAGTCCATGGTGAGTTTGATGGTGGGATGGAACTTGTTTATGTTATCGTGTAGTCTTTTCAGTGATCCTTCGCCATGGGTCCAAAGGAAGAAAATGTCGTCGATGTATCTGGTATACAGTGTTGGCTGGAGGTCCTGTGCAGCGAAGAAGTCTTGCTCGAACTTGTGCATGAAGATGTTGGCGTATTGGGGTGCGAATTTGGTCCCCATGGCTGTTCCGTGTGTTTGGGTAAAAAAATGGTTGTCGAAGGTGAAGACATTGTGGTCAAGGATGAAGCGGATGAGTTGTAGGATGGCGTCTGGAGATTGGCTGTTGTTGATGTTGAGTACTGAGGCTGTTGCAGCGATGCCGTCATCGTGGGGGATACTGGTGTAGAGTGCCGATACGTCCATCGTGGCAAGGAGTGTTCCTGGTTCAACTGGTCCGTGGGTGCTGAGTTTCTGTAAGAAGTCTGTAGTGTCGCGACAGAAGCTGGGGGTTCCCTGTACGATGGGTTTCAGAATGCCCTCGACGTATCCAGAGAGATTCTCACACAGGGTTCCATTGCCTGATACGATAGGACGTCCGGGTGTGTTGGCTTTGTGTATCTTTGGGAGGCAGTAGAAGTCTCCCACGCGGGAAGTACGTGGGATGAGAGCGCGTAGGATGTTTTGAAGGTATGGATCGAAGGTCTTGATCAGTCTATTGAGTTGGCGGGTGTGTTCTTTGGTCGGATCTGCGGGTAGCTGTCTGTAGTGTTCCATCAAACACTCCCAGGGCAGGTACAGCACGGGTTAGATACAGAGTAAAGCTCCCTCTACACTGTCCCATCAAACACTCCCGGGGCAGGTACAGCACGGGTTAGATACAGAGTAAAGCTCCCTCTACACTGTCCCATCAAATACTCCCAGGGCAGGTACAGCACGGGTTAGATACAGAGTAAAGCTCCCTCTACACTGTCCCATCAAACACTCCCAGGGCAGGTACAGCACGGGTTAGATACAGAGTAAAGCTCCCTCTACACTGTCCCATCAAACACTCCCAGGGCAGGTACAGCACGGGTTAGATACAGAGTAAAGCTCCCTCTACACTGTCCCATCAAACACTCCCAGGGCAGGTACAGCACGGGTTAGATACAGAGTAAAGCTCCCTCTACACTGTCCCATCAAACACTCCCAGGGCAGGTACAGCATGGGTTAGATACAGAGTAAAGCTCCCTCTACACTGTCCCATCAAACACTCCCAGGGCAGGTACAGCACGGGTTAGATACAGAGTAAAGCTCCCTCTACACTGTCCCCATCAAACACTCCCAGGGCAGCTACAGCACAGGTTAGATACAGAGTAAAGCTCCCTCTGCACTGTCCAATCAAACACTCCCAGGGCAGGTACAGCACGGGTTAGATACAGAGTAAAGCTCCCTCTACAATGTCCCATCAAACACTCCCAGGGCAGGTACAGCACGGGTTAGATACAGAGTAAAGCTCCCTCTACACTGTCCCATCAAACACTCCCAGGGCAGGTACAGCACGGGTTAGATACAGAGTAAAGCTCCCTCTACACTGTCCCATCAAACACTCCCAGGGCAGGTACAGCACGGGGTTAGATACAGAGTAAAGCTCCCTCTACACTGTCCCATCAAACACTCCCAGGGCAGGTACAGCACGGGTTAGATACAGAGTAAAGCTCCCTCTACACTGTCCCATCAAACACTCCCAGGGCAGGTACAGCACGGGTTAGATACAGAGTAAAGCTCCCTCTACACTGTCCCCATCAAACACTCCCAGGGCAGGTACAGCACAGGTTAGATACAGAGTAAAGCTCCCTCTGCACTGTCCAATCAAACACTCCCAGGGCAGGTACAGCACGGGTTAGATACAGAGTAAAGCTCCCTCTACACTGTCCCCATCAAACACTCCCAGGGCAGGTACAGCACGGGTTAGATACAGAGTAAAGCTCCCTCTACACTGTCCCATCAAACACTCCCAGGGCAGGTACAGCACGGGTTAGATACAGAGTAAAGCTCCCTCTACACTGTCCCATCAAACACTCCCAGGGCAGGTACAGCACGGGTTAGATACAGAGTAAAGCTCCCTCTACACTGTCCCCATCAAACACTCCCAGGGCAGGTACAGCACGGGTTAGATACAGAGTAAAGCTCCCTCTACACTGTCCCATCAAACACTCCCAGGGCAGGTACAGCACGGGTTAGATACAGAGTAAAGCTCCCTCTACACTGTCCCATCAAACACTCCCAGGGCAGGTACAGCACGGGTTAGATACAGAGTAAAGCTCCCTCTACACTGTCCCATCAAACACTCCCAGGGCAGGTACAGCACGGGTTAGATACAGAGTAAAGCTCCCTCTACACTGTCCCATCAAACACTCCCAGGGCAGATACAGCACGGGGTTAGATACAGAGTAAAGCTCCCTCTACACTGTCCCATCAAACACTCCCAGGGCAGGTACAGCACGGGGTCAGATACAGAGTAAAGCTCCCTCTACACTGCCCCATCAAACACTCCCAGGACAGGTACAGCACGGGTTAGATACAGAGTAAAGCTCCCTCTACACTGTCCCATCAAACACTCCCAGGGCAGGTACAGCACGGGTTAGATACAGAGTAAAGCTCCCTCTATGCTCTGGACTCTGGAGAGCACCTCCTACTGCATCAATGTGAAATGATTACATTTTCCACACCAGCGATCTGGTGGCCTCTGTCGGTGAGGATGCCTATTTAGTGCCAACTTCAGGGTCGTGCCAACTGGCTACTGAATTGAGTGAGCTGTGGAGTTATTTGAGATTGGACTCCTTCAGCCAGCAGACAGAGGACATCTTCTCACAGTGTGGGCAGTATTTGAATCTACCCCCAGAGGTGAAAGGTCAGTGTCTAGCCCACCGGCCCCAGAGGTGAAAGTTCACTGTCTACCCCACAGGCCCCAGAGGTGAAAGGTCAGTGTCTAGCCCACATGCCCCAGAAGTGAAAGGTCAGTGTCTAGCCCACAGGCCCCAGAGGTGAAAGGTCAGTGTCCAGCCCCCTGCTCTACCCAGTCTCCCAATGTGAACGATAATGAGTGACTCTCTGTGTCTTTTGTTTCAGGCTATCCGACCGCACCGTCCGGGTATCCCATGGCCCAACCCGGGGGATACCCGATGTCTCCGTACGGCTACCCACCGGCTGCAGGCCACCCACAGCCCAGCTTCCCAGCCCACGATGCCGCCCAACCCGTCCCACCCCCTGGCTTCCTTCCTTACCCCTCGGCCCCGCCCGGCAACGTCCCTCCCCACGCCGTCAGCCCCGCCGGCCACTACAGCGGCCCCAGCGTCCACAGCCTGCAATCAGGCACTCATCACGGGCACCACGAAGAGGACCCTGGCATTGTCCAAGCCCCTCTGATGGGGGGCACTAGCGGGAACCCTGGATTGGAGTACCTGTCCCAGGTAAGGGTCGATGACTGGCGAAACGGGCAGACGCCATTGTAACGCAGCGAAGGGTGAAGTGATCTATTTTGGGAAGAAGAAGGAGGAAAGGGACAGTCGAAACGAAATGGTACCATTTTAAAGGGATTGCAGGAACAGGGAGACCTGAGAGGGTTCATGCACATAAATTTTTGAAGCTGTCAGGACAAGTCGATAAAGCGGTTTAAAAAGAACATAAGAACATAAGAAATAGGAGCAGGAGTCGGTCATTCGGCCCCTCGAGCCTGCTCCGCCATTCAATAAGATCATGGCTGATCTGATCTTGGCCTCAACTCCACTTCCCTGCCCGCTCCCCATAACCCTCAACTCCCTTATCGTTCAAAAATCTGTCTCTCTCCACCTTAAATATATTCAATGACCCAGCCTCCACAGCTCTCTGGGGAAGAGAATTCCAAAGATTCACGACCCTCTGAGAGAAGAAATTCCTCCTCATCTCCGTTTTAAAAGGGCGACCCCTTATTCTGAAACTATGCCCCCGAGTTCTAGATTCCCCCACGAGGGGAAGCATCCTCTCTGCATCTACCCTGTCGAGCCCCTTCAGAATCTTATATGTTTCAATAAGATCCCCTCTCATTCTTCTAAACTCCAATGAGTATAGGCCCAACCTGCTCAACCTTTCTTCCTAAGACAACCCCTTCATCTCCGGAATCAACCTCGTGAACCTTCTCTGAACTGCCTCCAATGCAAGTACATCCCTCATTAAATAAGGAGACCAGTAAAGTAAAGTAAAGCATACGGGTTCCTTGGCTTTAGAAACAGAGGCATAGCGTTATGCTAAACCTTTATAAATCACTGGTTAGGCCTCAGCTGGAGTATTGTGTCCAATTCTGGGCACCGCACTTTAGGAAGGATGTCAAGGCCTTGGAGAGGGTGCGGAGGAGATTTACTAGAATGGTGCCAGGGGATGAGGGACTTCAGTTATGTGGAGAGACTGGAGAAGCTCGAACTTTACGATTATGCCCCCTTGTTCCTGGGATGGGAGGGCTGTCCTATGAGGAGAGATTGAGTAGAATGGGCCTATACTCTCTGGAGTTCAGAAGAATGAGAGGTGATCTCATTGAAACGTATAAAATTCTTACAGGGCTTGACAGGGTAGATGCAGGGAGGATGTTTCCCCTGGCTGGGGGGGTCTAGAACCAGGGGTCACAGTCTCAGAATAAGGGGTCGGCCATTTAGGACTGAGATGAGGAGAAATTTCTTCACTCAGAGGGTGGTGAAACTTTGGAATTCTCTACCCCAGAGGGCTGTGGATGCTCAGCCGTTGAGTATATTTCAAGGCTGAGATCGATAGATTTTTGGGCACGAAGGGAATCAAAGGATATGGGGATCTGAGGTAGAAGTTCAGCCATGATCTTATTGAAGGATCGGTCAGACAGAGAGCGGTATTGGGCAGTAATGGGTACGAGGCCTGCTTGGCCATCGGGAACACCAGGCCCGGCCTTAGGGAAAATGGCGCCCTGGGCGAACTTGTATTTTGGCACTCTTTGAGTTTAAGTATAATAGAATCATAGAATCATAGAAGTTCACGGCACAGAAGGAGGCCATTCGGCCCATCGTGTCCGTGCCGGCCGAAAAAGAGCTCTCTAGCCTAATCCCACTTTCCAGCTCTTGGTCCGTAGCCCTGTAGGTTACGGCGCATCAAGCGCATATCCAAGTACTTTTTAAATGTGATGAGGGTCTCTGCCTCTACCACCCTTTCAGGCAATGAGTTCCAGACCCCCACCACCCTCTGGGTGAAGAAAGTTCTCCTCAACTCCCCTCTAAACCTCCCACCAATTACTTTAAATCTCTGCCCCCTGGTTATTGACCTCTCTGCTAAGGGAAATAGGTCCTTCCTATCCACTCTATCTCGGCCCCTCATAATTTTATACACCTCAATTAAATCTCCCCTCAGCCTCCTCTGTTCCAAAGAAAACAACCCCAGCCTCTCCAATCTTTCCTTATAGCTAAAATTCTCCAGTCCCGGCAACACCCTCGTAAATCTCCTCTGTACCCTCTCTAGTGCGATCACATCTTTCCTGTAATGTGGTGACCAGAACCGTACGCAGTACTCTAGCTGTGGCCTAACTAGTGTTTTAATGTATGTAGATGTTTTAGCGAAAGTTTCAGAAATGAAGGTATAATCGCAAAAGTTATTCATAATTTAAATAATAAACGTTATAAGTCATACAAAACTAGCATTATAGCTAGGTGCCAAATAAACTAAACATTAAATTAAACACTAAACTAATAAATAACAATAACAAATAAGAAGCTTTGTCTACCAAGATATTTTGAGCCTCATCATTCTAGATAGACAGAATGGCCAGCGAAGGTAGTCTGTCATCTCCCATGGTCGATCGCAATTTTTTTTTTATTCGCTTATGGGATCTGGGCATCGCTGGCAAGGCCAGCATTTATTGTCCATCCCTAGTTGCCCTTGAGAAGGTGGTGGTGAGCCGCCTTCTTGAACCGCTGCAGTCCGTGTGGTGAAGGTGCTCCCACAGTGCTGTTAGGGAGGGAGTTCCAGGATTTTGACCCAGCGACGATGAAGGAACGGCCGATATATTTCCAAGTCAGGATGGTGTGTGACTTGGAGGGGAACTTGGAGGTGGTGGTGTTCCCGTGCGCCTGCTGCCCTTGTCCTTCTAGGTGGTAGAGGTCGCGGGTTTGGGAGGTGCTGCCGAAGAAGCCTTGGCGAGTTGCTGCAGTGCATCTTGTAGATGGTGCACACTGCAGCCACGGTGCGCCGGTGGTGGAGGGAGTGAATGTTTAAGGTGGTGGATGGGGTGCCAATCAAGCGGGCTGCTTTGTCCTGGATGGTGTCGAGCTTCTTGAGTGTTGTTGGAGCTGCACTCATCCAGGCAAGTGGAGAGTATTCCATCATACTCCTTACTTGTGCCTTGTAGATGGTGGAAAGGCTTTGGGGAGTCAGGAGGTGAGACACTCGCCGCAGAATACCCAGCCTCTGACCTGCTCTTGTTGGGCACGGTTAACAGGATCCTGAGTGCTCTCCATCGCCACCGATACGGTCACGGTTAACGGGGTCCTGAGTGCTCTCCATCGCCACCGATACGGTCACGGTTAACGGGGTCCTGAGTGCTCTCCATCGCCACCGATACGGTCACGGTTAACGGGGTCCTGAGTGCTCTCCATCGCCACTGATACGGGCACGGTTAACGGGGTCCTGAGTGCTCTCCATCGCCACCGATACGGTCACAGTTAACGGGGTCCTGAGTGCTCTCCATCGCCACCGATACGGTCACAGTTAACGGGGTCCTGAGTGCTCTCCATCGCCACTGATACGGGCAGGGTTAACGGGGTCCTGAGTGCTCTCCATCGCCACCGATACGGTCACAGTTAACGGGGTCCTGAGTGCTCTCCATCGCCACCGATACGGGCAGGGTTAACAGGATCCTGAGTGCTCTCCATGCATTTGGGAACGTGCTCTTGAACCTTGAAGTTTGCTCTTCTTGCGCACGACAGTCCGTTGGAAGCTGACTTTGGAGGTAGCCAAGTTCTTCGCAGATGCCGGACCCTCTTGACCGCAGTCGCCCACCCGTAAGGCCATGCCCGGGGAACAGGTGGGGTCATTGCAAACCCGCTTGGCTGCGAGGCTGTATCGGGGATTCCCGTTCGCGAGGCACCGAGCTCAACTGTCTTCTGTTTTGTCCGTAGATCGACCAAGTGCTGATCCATCAGAAGGTGGAGCTGGTGGAAGGTAAGCTGGCCAAGCCAAATGATTCAGGCTACTGGGCCTCCCCTTGCCCCCCGCTCCCCCCCCGCTCTCCCCGGCTCCCCCGGAGCCCACTCTGGTTAACCTCCCTAGCTCCCCAGCCCCTCGGTCAGCGACACTCTCTGAGCCGCCTCTCGGTTAGAGGGGAGCAAGCAAGGAGGAGGGGGACCTTTCCCCTCGCACAGACTTAGCGGAGTTGGAGGAAAGCGGGGAGGGGTAGGGAATCTCTGTCCGTCTCTCTGTCATTGCCATGGGTTGTCACGGCGACATGTTTGGCTGCCGCGTGGCCCCGCAAGTTCACAAAATTATTCTGTCTATTTAATTCGGAGTCGTCTCGCCAGCTACAGCCAAAGGTACAGCGGGTAGGCCCATCAGCGCCTTGTAGTGGGAGGGAGGGTGGGCTTCACTCCTCGACCTCCTTAAGACCTCTCGCAGTGCCATTGGCAATTCAATGCCAAGTTGTATTGACCAGTGGCTGGTCTGTTGCTGTGGGTGAGGCTGTCCCAAACTCATATCATGGGGTCAGGGTCCCTTTAATGATGGGGTGAGACCCCTGGTGACAGGGTCCCTTTAATGATGGGGTGAGACCCCTGGTGACAGGGTCCCTTTAATGATGGGGTGAGACCCCTGGGGTCAGGGTCCCTTTAATGATGGGGTGAGACCCCTGGTGACAGGGTCCCTTTAATGATGGGGTGAGACCCCTGGTGACAGTGTCCCTTTAATGATGGGGTGAGACCCCTGGTGACAGGGTCCCTTTAATGATGGGGTGAGACCGTGGGGGCAGTGTCCCTTTAATGATGGGGTGAGACCCCTGGTGACAGGGTCTCTTTAATGATGAGGTTAGACCCTGGGGACAGGGTCCCTTTAATGATGAGGTTAGACCCCTGGGGACATGGTCCCTTTAATGATGAGGTTAGACCCTGGGGACAGGGTCCCTTTAATGATGAGGTTAGACCCCTGGGGACATGGTCCCTTTAATGATGGGGTGAGACCCCTGGGGACAGGGTCCCTTTAATGATGAGGTTAGACCCCTGGGGACATGGTCCCTTTAATGATGGGGTGAGACCGTGGGGGCAGTGTCCCTTTAATGATGGGGTGAGACCCCTGGTGACAGGGTCCCTTTAATGATGGGGTGAGACCGTGGGGGCAGTGTCCCTTTAATGATGGGGTGAGACCGTGGGGGCAGTGTCCCTTTAATGATGGGGTGAGACCGTGGGGGCAGTGGCCCTTTAATGATGGGGTGAGACCCTGGGGACAGGGTCCCTTTAATGATGGGGTGAGACCCTGGGGACAGGGTCCCTTTAATGATGGGGTGAGACCCCTGGTGACATGGTCCCTTTAATGATGAGGTTAGACCGTGGGGACATGGTCCCTTTAATGATGGGATGAGACCGTGGGGACAGGGTCCCTTTAATGATAGGGTTAAACTCCTGGGGACAGGGTCCCTTTAATGATAGGGTGAGACCGTGGGGGCAGGGTCCCTTTAATGATGGGGTTAAACTCCTGGGGGCAGGGTCCCTTTAATGATGGGGTTAAACTCCTGGGGGCAGGGTCCCTTTAATGATGGGGTGAGACGGCAGGTCCCCTTTAACGGTTATCACATGCACGCTTCCAGCCCTCTTCCGCTTCGAGACCAAGAACAAGTATGTGATCAAGAACAGCATGGGCCAGAAGATCTACAGCGCCAAGGAGAAGAGCGACTGTTGCACGCGGAACTGCTGCGGCTCCCTGCGCTACTTCCACATGAAACTGATGGACAACGCCGACCGGGAGGTCATCCACCTGGTGCGCCCGTTCAAGTGCGTCAGCTGCTGGTTCCCTTGCTGCCTCCAAGAGGTGGGTGTGACGCGCGGCCTAGGAATAGCGCACTGCAGTGGTAGCGCGTCAAGGCTCCATCCGTTCGCCCGAAATCGCAAGCACTTGGGGCCGGTAGCTTTTTTTTTCGTAGCAGCGCCACCACTGGTGGGAGGGTGTCATTGCAGCGTGACATGTTTACATAGCCAATTACAAACATGCGGCGTCAACAGTAAACATTGCATTTATATAACGCCTTTGATGTGGGAAAGACGCCCCAAGGCGCTTCACGGGAGCAATTATCAAACAAGACACATTGAGGGAAAAATTCAGTTGCTTTGCGCCTCCCGTGAAATTCAGCAGGAGGTTAGTGGCAGCGGTAGCCGGTAGCGCCCCGTGGCGCTGCGCCTCAGGCGGTGACGTCATCGCCGTGCGCAGTGCCCCACTCGCGCCCCAGCTGCAAACTTGGCTCGCGCCCCCTGACCTACCGCCGGACGCTATGTCCGACAGGGTCAGGGGGTGGGGGGGGGCGCGAATTAAAGGGCAGGTGCCGGGCGGCCATTTTTTTTGGGCCGCCTGCCAGCACCTGCCCCCTCTCGCCTCCTCCTCTCGAGTGCCGGGCTGTTTTCCCGGCGCCCCGCTCCCCGGCGGTCCAGCAGGGCCCTGGTACGTGCTGCGCTAGGCCCCTCCCCTTTAATCAGGGGAGGGAGGCCGGCAGTACCGCAGCGCCACGTGCCGACGCGCGCGGCGCTTCTGCACGTAGCGCCGCGATATTCCACGGGAGCGCCCCAAGAGGGCGGGGGGAGCGCTTCCAGTAATGCCCCGCCTCCTGCTTGGGGCGTTACCATTCCATTTCGGGCGCGGGGGGCGCTAAATTTTTCGGGGCGCTAAAAGGGGGCACGACCGAATTTTTCCCCCATCATCTCCAATATTTTTAAGCAAAACAAACCGGAAAGTGTACAAAGGAAATGAAAAAACCCCCCACCATTTTTTGTAACCACCCTATGATTTTTTCTCCTGGGTTTTTGCGCGCTGCAGTGTCCTGGAGATTAATCTTCAATTCCTGGAGAGGCCAGGAAAATCCTGGAGGGTTGACCACCTTCACTGAACTGGTAGCCTACAAGCACAAGACAAGACTCACTCCAAATTGACACTGGACAGTGTTCACCCTGCAGGATCTGTGAACTGATTCGGATCAAACACGCTTGCCCCCGACCCCCCCCTAACCTCGCTCCTCCATTATCAGTTGAATAGTCTTCTCTCCTACCTGATCACCACATGGCCACGACCAAACCTGCTTGAAAGTGTCAGCCGTGGTTCAGTGGGCAACACCCAGCGCCTTTGAGTCAGAAGGTTGTGGGTTCAAGTCTCATTCCAGGGACATGAACACAAAAATCCAGACTGACACACCCAGTGCAGTGCTGAGGGAGTGCCGCGCTGTCGCAGGTGCCGTCTTTCGGATGTAGACGTTAAACCGAGGCCCCGTCTGCCCTCTCGATCCCACGGGCCACTATTTCGAAGAAGAGCAGGGGGGGGTGAGTTCTCCCCGGTGTCCTGGGGCCAATATTTATCCCTCAATCAACATCACTAAAAAAAACAAATGATCTGGTCATTATCACGTTGCTGTTTGTGGGAGCTTGCTGTGTGCAAATTGGCTGCCGCGTTTCCTACATTGCGACCACGCTTCATTGGCACTTTGGGACGTCTGGCGGTCGTGAAAAGACGCGATGCAAAATGCAGGTCTTTTCTTTCTCTTTAAATTAGAGGCAGGCGGCCTGTCATCACATTCCTTCGGAGCCGGTTGCCGGGTGGGGCCTACTGGTGACTCATGAGGCTAAATTTCAGTCCCCTCCCTCGAGCAGGAGCAGCTGATGTCTCCCCTGACGGGCCACGGAAACAGCCTCAGCCTTGGAACTGGGTGTGGGGCCAACTCGAGGCCGGCCTCGATTGCAGGCCGAGACAATCAGCGTTCCCCAGGGGACCATAGTTTTGTCGGAGACAGACAGAGCAGGTGCAGCAGATACATGTTTCTGGCTGCGGAGAGTTTCTGAATCATTTTATTTTTTAAAAGCACCTCGCCTCTTTGCCCTGACTCATGTTGGGGCGGGGAGCCACAGCTGCCTTGCCAGTTAATCAGTTTTCGTGGTGTTGCCTGAGGGTTAAATGTTGGCCCAGGCACTGGGATTGTTCTCCTTCCAGCCGAGAAGATTAAGGGAAGATTAAATCGAGGCGTTCAGAATCACTAGGCTTTTGATTGAATAGATAAGATAAGAAAGACTTGCATTTCTATAGCGCCTTTCACGACCACCGGACGTCTCAAAGCGCTTTACAGCCAACGAAGTACTTTTGGAGTGTAGTCGCTGTTGTAATGTGGGAAACGCGGCAGCCAATTTGCGCACAGCAAGATCCCACAAACAGCAATGTGACAATGAGCAGATCATCTGTTTTTTAGTGATGTTGGTTGAGGGACAAATATTGGGCCCCAGGATAAGGAGAAACTGTTTCCAGTGGCAGGAGGGTCAGTCACCAGAGGACACAGATTGAAGAGAATCGGCAAAAGAATTCAGGTGGAGAATTATTGTTTTTACGCAGCGAGTTGTTGTGATCTGGAACGCGCTGCCTGAAAGGGCGGTGGAAGCAGATTCAATAGTAACTTTCAAAAGGGGGTTTGGATAAATAATTGAAAAGCTAAAATTGGCAGGTCTGTGGGGAGAGCAGGGGGCAGTGGGACTAATTGGACAGATTGGCAGGGCTGTGGGGGAGAGCAGGGGGCAGTGGGACTAATTGCAGAGATTGGCAGGGCTGTGGGGGGAGAGCAGGGGGCAGTGGGACTAATTGCAGAGATTGGCAGGGCTGTGGGGAAAGAGCAGGGGGCAGTGGGACTAATTGGACAGATTGGCAGGGCTGTGGGGGGAGAGCAGGGGGCAGTGGGACTAATTGCAGAGATTGGCAGGGCTGTGGGGAACGAGCAGGGGGCAGTGGGACTAATTGGACAGATTGGCAGGGCTGTGGGGAACGAGCAGGGGGCAGTGGGACTAATTGGACAGATTGGCAGGGCTGTGGGGAGAGAGCAGGGGGCAGTGGGACTAATTGCAGAGATTGGCAGGGCTGTGGGGAAAGAGCAGGGGGCAGTGGGACTAATTGGACAGATTGGCAGGGCTGTGGGGGGAGAGCAGGGGGCAGTGGGACTAATTGCAGAGATTGGCAGGGCTGTGGGGGGAGAGCAGGGGGCAGTGGGACTAATTGGACAGATTGGCAGGGCTGTGGGGGACGAGCAGGGGGCAGTGGGACTAATTGGACAGATTGGCAGGGCTGTGGGGGAGAGCAGGGGGCAGTGGGACTAATTGCAGAGATTGGCAGGGCTGTGGGGGAGAGCAGGGGGCAGTGGGACTAATTGCAGAGATTGGCAGGGCTGTGGGGGAGAGCAGGGGGCAGTGGGACTAATTGCAGAGATTGGCAGGGCTGTGGGGAAAGAGCAGGGGGCAGTGGGACTAATTGGACAGATTGGCAGGGCTGTGGGGGGAGAGCAGGGGGCAGTGGGACTAATTGGACAGATTGGCAGGGCTGTGGGGGGAGAGCAGGGGGCAGTGGGACTAATTGCAGAGATTGGCAGGGCTGTGGGGGGAGAGCAGGGGGCAGTGGGACTAATTGGACAGATTGGCAGGGCTGTGGGGAACGAGCAGGGGGCAGTGGGACTAATTGGACAGATTGGCAGGGCTGTGGGGGGAGCAGGGGGCAGTGGGACTAATTGCAGAGATTGGCAGGGCTGTGGGGGGAGAGCAGGGGGCAGTGGGACTAATTGCAGAGATTGGCAGGGCTGTGGGGGGAGAGCAGGGGGCAGTGGGACTAATTGGACAGATTGGCAGGGCTGTGGGGGGAGCAGGGGGCAGTGGGACTAATTGGACAGATTGGCAGGGCTGGGGGGAGAGCAGGGGGCAGTGGGACTAATTGGACAGATTGTCAGGGCTGTGAGGGGAGAGCAGGGGGCAGTGGGACTAATTGGACAGATTGTCAGGGCTGTGGGGAGAGCAGGGGGCAGTGGGACTAATTGGACAGATTGGCAGGGCTGTGGGGGAGAGCAGGTGGCAGTGGGACTAATTGGACAGATTGGCAGGGCTGTGAGGGGAGAGCAGGGGGCAGTGGGACTAATTGGACAGATTGGCAGGGCTGTGGGGAACGAGCAGGGGGCAGTGGGACTTATTGGACAGATTGGCAGGGCTGTGGGGGAGAGCAGGGGGCAGTGGGACTAATTGGACAGATTGGCAGGGCTGTGGGGGGAGCAGGGGCAGTGGGACTTCATTGGACAGATTGGCAGGGCTGTGGGGAGAGCAGGGGGCAGTGGGACTTCATTGGACAGATTGGCAGGGCTGTGGGGGGAGAGCAGGGGGCAGTGGGACTTCATTGGACAGATTGGCAGGGCTGTGGGGGGAGAGCAGGGGGCAGTGGGACTTCATTGGACAGATTGGCAGGGCTGTGGGGAGAGAGCAGGGGCAGTGGGGCTTCATGGGACAGATTGGCAGGGCTGTGGGGGGAGAGCAGGGGCAGTGGGACTAATTGGACAGATTGGCAGGGCTGTGAGGGGAGAGCAGGGGGCAGTGGGACTAATTGGACAGATTGGCAGGGCTGTGGGGAACGAGCAGGGGGCAGTGGGACTTCATTGGACAGATTGGCAGGGCTGTGGGGGGAGAGCAGGGGGCAGTGGGACTAATTGGACAGATTGGCAGGGCTGTGGGGGAGAGCAGGGGGCAGTGGGACTAATTGGACAGATTGGCAGGGCTGTGGGGGGAGCAGGGGCAGTGGGACTTCATTGGACAGATTGGCAGGGCTGTGGGGAGAGCAGGGGGCAGTGGGACTTCATTGGACAGATTGGCAGGGCTGTGGGGGGAGAGCAGGGGGCAGTGGGACTTCATTGGACAGATTGGCAGGGCTGTGGGGGGAGAGCAGGGGGCAGTGGGACTTCATTGGACAGATTGGCAGGGCTGTGGGGAACGAGCAGGGGCAGTGGGACTAATTGGACAGATTGGCAGGGCTGTGGGGGGAGCAGGGGCAGTGGGGCTTCATGGGAGGGCTCTTTCAACAGAGCCGGCACAGGCACGATGTAACCAGGCCTCTGCTATTCTTCGAAATAGTGCTGTGGGATCTTATACGCCCCAACGGTTTAACAGCGAGCCAAGGGCCTGTTCAGGTGGATTTTAAAGATACCAGGGAACTGTTCAAAAACATAGAAACATCGAAACATAGAAGATAGGAGCAGGAGTAGGCCATTCGGCCCCTCGAGCCTGCTCCACCATTCAATGAGATCATGGCTGATCATCCAAATTCAGTACCCTAGACGGTGTTGGTGGGGCTATTTGACTGGGGGGGGAATCACAACAGAGCTCCACCCGCAGGTGCGCAATTTCCAGAGGGGGTGGCAAGATGGCGAGCGCAAGTAGGCAACGTGGCTGTTCCTGCTGCCCACTGCCCCAACACCCCCAACTCCGCCCTGGGGTCCTGAGGCCTTTTAGGAAGGATGGGCCTGATTAAGGTGAAGCAGTTCAAGCGTGGCCCGTTTTCATCGCTCGTGGCCTCTTTCTTTTCCCTCAGCTGGAGGTGCAGTCACCGCCCGGGACCACCATAGGCTACGTGAAGCAGACCTGGCACCCCTTCCTGCCCAAGTTCTCCGTCCAGAACGTGGAGAGAGAGACGGTCCTGAGGATCGTGGGGCCCTGCTTTGCCTGCAACTGCTGCGGGGACATCGCCTTCGAGGTAGGTCTGGGCGGGGTGGGGAGGAGTCAGGAGCGGCAGCGAGCCCGGGAGCGTTGGGAGCGGAACGGCGCACCGGGAGGGAGAGACAGAACAAGCTGTCAGAGAGTGTTACAGTGAGGGGTGTGGGGTATATCAGAGAGTGTTACAGTGAGGGGTGTGGGGTATATCAGAGAGTGTTACAGTGAGAGGTGTGGGGTATATCAGAGAGTGTTACAGTGAGGGGTGTGGGGTATATCAGAGAGTGTTACAGTGAGGGGTGTGGGGTATATCAGAGAGTGTTACAGTGAGGGGTGTGGGGTATATCAGAGAGTGTTACAGTGCGGGGTGTGGGGTACATCAGAGAGTGTTACAGTGAGGGGTGTGGGGTATATCAGAGTGTGTTACAGTGAGGGGTGTGGGGTATATCAGAGAGTGTTACAGTGAGGGGTGTGGGGTATATCAGAGAGTGCTACAGTGAGGGGTGTGGGGTATATCAGAGAGTGTTACAGTGAGAGGTGTGGGGTATATCAGAGAGAGTTACAGTGAGGGTGTGGGGTATATCAGAGAGTGCTACAGTGAGGGGTGTGGGGTATATCAGAGAGTGTTACAGTGAGGGGTGTGGGGTATATCAGAGAGTGTTACAGTGCGGGGTGTGGGGTATATCAGAGAGTGTTACAGTGAGGGGTGTGGGGTATATCAGAGTGTTACAGTGAGGGGTGTGGGGGATATCAGAGAGTGTTACAGAGAGGGGTGTGGCGTATATCAGAGTGTTACAGTGAGGGGTGTGGGGTATATCAGAGTGTGTTACAGTGAGGGGTGTGGGGTATATCAGAAAGTGTTACAGTGAGGGGTGTGGGGTATATCAGTGTTACAGTGAGGGGTGTGGGGTATATCAGAGAGAGTTACAGTGAGGGGTGTGGGGTATATCAGAGAGAGTTACAGTGAGGGGTGTGGGGTATATCAGAGAGTGTTACAGTGCAGGGTGCGGGGTATATCAGAGTGTTACAGTGAGGGCTGTGGGGTATATCAGAGAGTGTTACAGTGAGGGGTGTGGGGTATATCAGAAAGTGTTACAGTGAGGGGTGTGGGGTATATCAGTGTTACAGTGAGGGGTGTGGGGTATATCAGAGAGAGTTACAGTGAGGGGTGTGGGGTATATCAGAGAGTGTTACAGTGAGGGGTGTGGGGTATATCAGAGAGTGTTACAGTGAGGGGTGAGGGGTATATCAGAGAGAGTTACAGTGAGGGGTGTGGGGTATATCAGAGGGTTACAGTGAGGGGTGTGGGGTATATCAGAGAGTGTTACAGTGCGGGGTGTGGTGTATATCAGAGAGTGTTACAGTGAGGGGTGTGGGGTATATCAGAAAGTGTTACAGTGAGGGGTGTGGGGTATATCAGTGTTACAGTGAGGGGTGTGGGGTATATCAGAGAGAGTTACAGTGAGGGGTGTGGGGTATATCAGAGAGTGTTACAGTGAGGGGTGTGGGGTATATCAGAGAGTGTTACAGTGAGGGGTAAGGGGTATATCAGAGAGAGTTACAGTGAGGGGTGTGGGGTATATCAGAGTGTTACAGTGAGGGGTGTGGGGAATATCAGAGAGTGTTACAGTGCGGGGTGTGGTGTATATCAGAGAGTGTTACAGTGAGGGGTGTGGGGTATATCAGAGTGTGTTACAGTGAGGGGTGTGGGGTATATCAGAGTGTTACAGTGAGGGGTGTGGGGTATATCAGAGAGTGTTACAGTGCGGGGTGTGGTGTATATCAGAGAGTGTTACAGTGAGGGGTGTGGGGTATATCAGAGTGTGTTACAGTGAGGGGTGTGGGGTATATCAGAGAGTGTTACAGTGAGGGGTGTGGGGTATA
This sequence comes from Squalus acanthias, assembly GCA_030390025.1. Taxonomy (NCBI): domain Eukaryota; kingdom Metazoa; phylum Chordata; class Chondrichthyes; order Squaliformes; family Squalidae; genus Squalus; species Squalus acanthias. The sequence continues at coordinate 1,012,023 of JASTWF010000045.1, forward strand.
TCAGAGAGTGTTACAGTGCGGGGTGTGGGGTATATCAGAGAGTGTTACAGTGAGGGGTGTGGGGTATATCAGAGTGTTACAGTGAGGGGTGTGGGGGATATCAGAGAGTGTTACAGAGAGGGGTGTGGCGTATATCAGAGTGTTACAGTGAGGGGTGTGGGGTATATCAGAGTGTTACAGTGAGGGCTGTGGGGTATATCAGAGAGTGTTACAGTGAGGGGTGTGGGGTATATCAGAAAGTGTTACAGTGAGGGGTGTGGGGTATATCAGTGTTACAGTGAGGGGTGTGGGGTATATCAGAGAGAGTTACAGTGAGGGGTGTGGGGTATATCAGAGAGTGTTACAGTGAGGGGTGAGGGGTATATCAGAGAGAGTTACAGTGAGGGGTGTGGGTATATCAGAGTGTGTTACAGTGAGGGGTGTGGGGTATATCAGAGAGTGTTACAGTGAGGGGTGTGGGGTATGTCAGAGTGTGTTACAGTGAGGGGTGTGGGGTATATCAGAGTGTTACAGTGAGGGGTGTGGGGTATATCAGAGTGTATTACAGTGAGAGGTGTGGGGTATATCAGAGTGTGTTACAGTGAGGGGTGTGGGGTATATCAGAGAGTGTTACAGTGAGGGTTGTGGGGTATATCAGAGAGTGTTACAGTGAGGGGTGTGGGGTATATCAGAGTGTTACAGTGAGGGGTGTGGGGTATATCAGAGAGTGTTACAGTGAGGGGTGTGGGGTATATCAGAGTGTTACAGTGAGGGGTGTGGGGTATATCAGAGTGTTACAGTGAGGAGTGTGGGGTATATCAGAGTGTTACAGTGCAGGGTGCGGGGTATATCAGAGAGTGTTACAGTGAGGGTTGTGGGATATATCAGAGAGTGTTACAGTGTGGGATGTGGAGTATATCAGAGAGTGTTACAGTGCGGGGTGTGGGGTATATCAGAGAGTGTTACAGTGAGGGGTGTGGGGTATATCAGAGTGTTACAGTGAGGGGTGTGGGGGATATCAGAGAGTGTTACAGAGAGTGGTGTGGCGTATATCAGAGTGTTACAGTGAGGGGTGTGGGGTATATCAGAGTGTTACAGTGAGGGCTGTGGGGTATATCAGAGAGTGTTACAGTGAGGGGTGTGGGGTATATCAGAAAGTGTTACAGTGAGGGGTGTGGGGTATATCAGTGTTACAGTGAGGGGTGTGGGGTATATCAGAGAGAGTTACAGTGAGGGGTGTGGGGTATATCAGAGTGTTACAGTGAGGGGTGTGGGGTATATCAGTGTGTTACACTGAGGGGTGTGGGGTATATCAGAGAGTGTTACAGTGAGGGGTGTGGGGTATATCAGAGAGTGTTACAGTCAGGGGTGTGGGGTATATCAGAGAGTGTTACAGTGAGGGGTGTGGGGTATATCAGTGTTACAGTGAGGGGTGTGGGGTATTTCAGAGTGTTACAGTGAAGGGTGTGGGGTATATCAGAGTCTTACAGTGAGGGGTGTGGGGTATATCAGTGTTACAGTGAGGGGTGTGGGGTATATCAGAGAGTGTTACAGTGAGGGGTGTGGGGTATATCAGAGAGTGTTACAGTGAGGGGTGTGGGGTATATCAGAGTGTTACAGTGAGGGGTGTGGGGTATATCAGAGAGTGTTACAGTGAGGGTGTGGGGTATATCAGAGAGTGCTACAGTGAGGGGTGTGGGGTATATCAGAGAGTGTTACAGTGAGGGGTGTGGGGTATATCAGAGAGTGTTACAGTGCGGGGTGTGGGGTATATCAGAGAGTGTTACAGTGAGGGGTGTGGGGTATATCAGAGTGTTACAGTGAGGGGTGTGGGGGATATCAGAGAGTGTTACAGAGAGGGGTGTGGCGTATATCAGAGTGTTACAGTGAGGGGTGTGGGGTATATCAGAGTGTGTTACAGTGAGGGGTGTGGGGTATATCAGAAAGTGTTACAGTGAGGGGTGTGGGGTATATCAGTGTTACAGTGAGGGGTGTGGGGTATATCAGAGAGAGTTACAGTGAGGGGTGTGGGGTATATCAGAGAGAGTTACAGTGAGGGGTGTGGGGTATATCAGAGAGTGTTACAGTGCAGGGTGCGGGGTATATCAGAGTGTTACAGTGAGGGCTGTGGGGTATATCAGAGAGTGTTACAGTGAGGGGTGTGGGGTATATCAGAAAGTGTTACAGTGAGGGGTGTGGGGTATATCAGTGTTACAGTGAGGGGTGTGGGGTATATCAGAGAGAGTTACAGTGAGGGGTGTGGGGTATATCAGAGAGTGTTACAGTGAGGGGTGTGGGGTATATCAGAGAGTGTTACAGTGAGGGGTGAGGGGTATATCAGAGAGAGTTACAGTGAGGGGTGTGGGGTATATCAGAGGGTTACAGTGAGGGGTGTGGGGTATATCAGAGAGTGTTACAGTGCGGGGTGTGGTGTATATCAGAGAGTGTTACAGTGAGGGGTGTGGGGTATATCAGAAAGTGTTACAGTGAGGGGTGTGGGGTATATCAGTGTTACAGTGAGGGGTGTGGGGTATATCAGAGAGAGTTACAGTGAGGGGTGTGGGGTATATCAGAGAGTGTTACAGTGAGGGGTGTGGGGTATATCAGAGAGTGTTACAGTGAGGGGTAAGGGGTATATCAGAGAGAGTTACAGTGAGGGGTGTGGGGTATATCAGAGTGTTACAGTGAGGGGTGTGGGGAATATCAGAGAGTGTTACAGTGCGGGGTGTGGTGTATATCAGAGAGTGTTACAGTGAGGGGTGTGGGGTATATCAGAGTGTGTTACAGTGAGGGGTGTGGGGTATATCAGAGTGTTACAGTGAGGGGTGTGGGGTATATCAGAGAGTGTTACAGTGCGGGGTGTGGTGTATATCAGAGAGTGTTACAGTGAGGGGTGTGGGGTATATCAGAGTGTGTTACAGTGAGGGGTGTGGGGTATATCAGAGAGTGTTACAGTGAGGGGTGTGGGGTATATCAGAGAGTGTTACAGTGCGGGGTGTGGGGTATATCAGAGAGTGTTACAGTGAGGGGTGTGGGGTATATCAGAGTGTTACAGTGAGGGGTGTGGGGGATATCAGAGAGTGTTACAGAGAGGGGTGTGGCGTATATCAGAGTGTTACAGTGAGGGGTGTGGGGTATATCAGAGTGTTACAGTGAGGGCTGTGGGGTATATCAGAGAGTGTTACAGTGAGGGGTGTGGGGTATATCAGAAAGTGTTACAGTGAGGGGTGTGGGGTATATCAGTGTTACAGTGAGGGGTGTGGGGTATATCAGAGAGAGTTACAGTGAGGGGTGTGGGGTATATCAGAGAGTGTTACAGTGAGGGGTGAGGGGTATATCAGAGAGAGTTACAGTGAGGGGTGTGGGTATATCAGAGTGTGTTACAGTGAGGGGTGTGGGGTATATCAGAGAGTGTTACAGTGAGGGGTGTGGGGTATGTCAGAGTGTGTTACAGTGAGGGGTGTGGGGTATATCAGAGTGTTACAGTGAGGGGTGTGGGGTATATCAGAGTGTATTACAGTGAGAGGTGTGGGGTATATCAGAGTGTGTTACAGTGAGGGGTGTGGGGTATATCAGAGAGTGTTACAGTGAGGGTTGTGGGGTATATCAGAGAGTGTTACAGTGAGGGGTGTGGGGTATATCAGAGTGTTACAGTGAGGGGTGTGGGGTATATCAGAGAGTGTTACAGTGAGGGGTGTGGGGTATATCAGAGTGTTACAGTGAGGGGTGTGGGGTATATCAGAGTGTTACAGTGAGGAGTGTGGGGTATATCAGAGTGTTACAGTGCAGGGTGCGGGGTATATCAGAGAGTGTTACAGTGAGGGTTGTGGGATATATCAGAGAGTGTTACAGTGTGGGATGTGGAGTATATCAGAGAGTGTTACAGTGCGGGGTGTGGGGTATATCAGAGAGTGTTACAGTGAGGGGTGTGGGGTATATCAGAGTGTTACAGTGAGGGGTGTGGGGGATATCAGAGAGTGTTACAGAGAGTGGTGTGGCGTATATCAGAGTGTTACAGTGAGGGGTGTGGGGTATATCAGAGTGTTACAGTGAGGGCTGTGGGGTATATCAGAGAGTGTTACAGTGAGGGGTGTGGGGTATATCAGAAAGTGTTACAGTGAGGGGTGTGGGGTATATCAGTGTTACAGTGAGGGGTGTGGGGTATATCAGAGAGAGTTACAGTGAGGGGTGTGGGGTATATCAGAGTGTTACAGTGAGGGGTGTGGGGTATATCAGTGTGTTACACTGAGGGGTGTGGGGTATATCAGAGAGTGTTACAGTGAGGGGTGTGGGGTATATCAGAGAGTGTTACAGTCAGGGGTGTGGGGTATATCAGAGAGTGTTACAGTGAGGGGTGTGGGGTATATCAGTGTTACAGTGAGGGGTGTGGGGTATTTCAGAGTGTTACAGTGAAGGGTGTGGGGTATATCAGAGTCTTACAGTGAGGGGTGTGGGGTATATCAGTGTTACAGTGAGGGGTGTGGGGTATATCAGAGAGTGTTACAGTGAGGGGTGTGGGGTATATCAGAGAGTGTTACAGTGAGGGGTGTGGGGTATATCAGAGTGTTACAGTGAGGGGTGTGGGGTATATCAGAGAGTGTTACAGTGAGGGGTGTGGGGTATATCAGAGTGTTACACTGAGGGGTGTGGGGTATAAGAACATAAGAACATAAGAAATAGGAGCAGGAGTAGGCCAATCGGCCCCTCGAGCCTGCTCCGCCATTCAATAAGATCATGGCTGATCTGATCCTAACCTGATATCCCCCACACCCCTCACTGTAACACTCTGATATACCCCACACCCCTCACTGTAACACTCTCTGATATACCCCACACCCCGCACTGTAACACTCTCTGCCAATCTACTATCTATCACAGAACCATCTCCTGCATCTAACAGAATTGCACACACGAAATAGGAGCAGAATCAGGCTACAAGGTCCCTGGGCCCGCTCCACTACCCACAGGGCCATGACCGATCCGAACCTAGACTCATGTCCAAATTCCTGCCCGCTCCCAGTAACCCTTAATGCCCTTTACTTCTAGGAAACTGTCTATTTCTGTTTTAAATTTATTTAATGATGTAGCTTCTACAGCTTTTTGTGGCAGCATATTCCATGGACCTACCACCCTCTGAGTGAAGTAGTTCCTCCTCATCTCAGTTTTGAAAGAGCAGCCCCTTATTCTAAGACTATGTCCCCTAGTTCTAGTCTCACCCATCATCGGGAACATCCTCCCCGCATCCACCCGATCCAACCCCTTCACAATCTTATATGTTTCAATAAGATCGCCTCTCATTCTTCTGAACTCCAATGAGTAGAGTCCCAATCTACCCAACCTCTCCTCATATGACCACCCCCTCATCCCCGGGATTAACCGAGTGAACCTTTTTTGCACTGCCTCGAGAGCAAGGATGTCTTTCCTTAAGTAAGGACACCAAAACTGTATGCAGTATTCCAGGTGCGGTCTCACCAATACCTTGTACAACTGAAGCAATACCTCCCTATTTTTATATTCTATCCCCCTAGCAATGAAAGCCAACATTCCATTTGCCTTCTTAATCACTTGCTGCACCTGCATACTAACCTTTTGAGTTTCGTGCACCAGGACCCCCAGATCCCTTTGCACTTCAGTACTCTCCAGTTGCTTGCCATTAAGATAATAAATTGCTCTACTATTTTTCCTGCCAAAGTGCATCACCTCACACTTTCCAGTGTTGTATTCCATCTGCCAAATCTCTGCCCACTTACTTAGCCTGTCTATGTCCCCTTGCAGGTTTTTTATGTCCTCCTCACTCACTACTTTCCCTCCCATCTTTGTATCATCTGCAAATTTTGATATGTTACACTTGGTCCCTTCCTCTAAATCGTTAATATAGATTGTAAAGAGTTGGGGACCCAGCACTGACCCCTGTGGAACACCACTAGTTACTGATTGCCAGTCTGAGAATGAACCATTTATCCCAACTCTTTGCTTTCTGTTAGATAGCCAATCCTCTATCCATGCCAGAATATTACCCCCAATCCCATGATTTTTTACCTTAAGCAATAATCTTTTGTGTGGCACCTTGTCAAATGCCTTTTGGAAGTCTAAATACACTACGTCCACTGGTTCCCCTTTATCCACTCTATATGTTACTTCCTCAAAGAACTCCAGCAAATTTGTCAAACATGACTTCCCCTTCGTAAAACCATGCTGACTTTGTCCTATTAAATTATGATTATCCAAATGTCCTGTTACTGTTTCCTTAATAATGGACTCCAAAATTTTACCTACCACAGATGTTAGGCTAACCGGTCTATAGTTACCAGCCTTCTGTCTACTGCCCTTTTTAAATAAGGGTGTTACATTAGCAGTTTTCCAGTCTGCCGGGACCTTAGCGGAATCCAGGGAGTTTTGAAAAATTATTACCAATGCATCTACAATCCCTACCGCCACTTCCTTCAAGACTCTAGGATGTAAGCCATCAGGTCCAGGTGATTTATCCGCCTTGAGTCCCATTATTTTACCGAGTACCACTTCCTTAGTGATTTTGATCGTGTTTAGCTCCTCTCCCCCTATAGCCCCCTGTTTGTCCAGTGTTGGGATATTCTTAGTGTCCTCTACTGTAAAGACTGATACAAAATATTCATTCAGTGTTTTTGCCATCTCCATATTTCCCACCATTAATTTCCCGGTCTCATCCTCTAAGGGACCAACATTTACTTTAGCCACCCTTTTTCTTTTTATATAACTATAAAAACTCTTACTATCTGTTTTTATAATTTTTGCTAATTTACTTTCATAATCTATCTTCCCTTTCTTAATCAATCTTTTTGTTATTTTTTGCTGCCTTTTAAAGTTTTCCCAATCCTCTGTCCTCCCACTAGATTTCGCTACCTTATATGCCCTTGTTTTTAGTCGAATACTATCCTTAATTTCTTTACTTAGCCACGGATGACTGTCCTTTCTTTTACACCCTTTTCTTTTCAGTGGAATATATTTTTTTTGGAAGTTGTAAAATAACTCCTTGAATGTACACCACTGATCATGTGTCGTCTTACCCTTTAATCTATTTTCCCAATCCACTCTACTCAATTCCGCTCGCATACCTTCATAGTCTCCTTTATTCAAGCTTAGCACGCTTGTTTGAGATCCAACCTTCTCACCCTCTAATTGAATATGGAATTCAACCATGTTATGGTCACTCATTCCAAGGGGATCCTTTACTAGGACATTTTTAATTAATCCTGTCTCGTTACACAGGACCAGATCTAAGGTTGCTTGCCCCCTGGTCGGTTCAGTTACATACTGCTCAAGAAACCCATCCCTAATACACTCAATGAACTCATCCTCAAGGCAGCCCTGCCCCATTTGATTTGTCCAATTAATATGATAGTTAAAATCCCCCATAATTATAGATGTTCCCTTATTACATGCCTCAACTATTTCCTGATTGATACTCCGTCCAACAGAGTTGCAACTGTTCGGAGGCCTAGACTACGCCCACTAGTGTTTTTTTCCCCTTATTATTCCTTATCTCCACCCAAACTGTTTCATTATCATGATTTTTTGACCCAATATCATTACTCTGTATTACAGTGATTCCTTCCTTTATTAACATAGCCACCCCACCTCCCCTTCCTTCCTGCCTGTCCTTCCTGATCGTTAAATAACCTGGTATGTTTAATTCCCAGGCATTGTCACCCTGCAGCCATGTTTCTGTAATGGCCACAATATCATAACCATATGTAGTTATTTGTGCCATTAACTCGTCTATTTTGTTACGAATGCTACGTGCATTCAGATAGAGAACTTTCAAATATGCTTTGTGGCACTTAGTTCCAGCTTTTTTACTTTTTACCACTTTACCTTTTACTCCACACACTCTGTCCCTTCCTGCCACGCTCTGATTTGTGATTCCCCTACTGCTACCTATGTCTATGACCCTCTCTGTTGTCATTTTTATTTTTTGCTCTCTTGAAACCTCCCCCCCACTAATTAGTTTAAAGCCCTCTCCACAGCCCTAGTTATTCGATTCGCCAGGACACTAGTCCCAGCACTGGCCAAGTGAAGTCCGTCCCAACGGAACAGCTCTCTCCTGCCCCAGTACTGGTGCCAGTGTCCCAAGAAGCAAAACCCATTTTTCCCACACCAGTCTTTGAGCCACGCATTCAACTCCCTGATTTTATTTACCCTAGCCAAATTTGCTCGTGGCTCAGGTAGTAATCCAGAGATTATTACCCTCGAGGTTCTGCTTTTTAATTTGGCCCCTAGCTGCTCAAACTCCCTCAGCAGAACCTCTTTCCTTGTCCTATCTATGTCATTGGTACCAACATGGACCACGACAACTGGATCCTCCCCCTCCCACTCCAAGTTTCTCTCCAGCCCAGAGGAGATGTCCTTAACCCTGGCACCGGGCAGGCAACACAGCCTTCGGGACTCTCGCTCTTGGCTGCAAAGAACCCTATCTATCCCCCTAATGATACTATCCCCTACCACTACAACATTTCTTTTTACTCCCCCCACTTGAATGGCCCCCCCTACCACGGTGCTGTGGCCAGGTTGCTCATCCTCCCTGCAGTCCCCGCTCCTATCCACACAGGGAGTAAGAGCCTCGAACCTGTTGGACAAGAGCAAGGGCTGCGACTCCTCCAACACTACCTCCTGGATCCCTGTACCTGCCTCACTCGTAGTCACACCTTCCTGTCCCTGACCACGGGCTACTTCTGAATTAGTTACTCTAATTGGTGTGACTACCTCCTGAAACATGGAGTCCAGGTAACTCTCCCCCTCCCTGATGTGTCGCAGTGTTTGAAGCTCGGACTCCAGCTCATCAACACGGAGCCGGAGTTCCTCGAGCAGCCAACACTTACTGCAAATGTGTTCACCGTGAACATCAATGGTGTCCACCAGCTCCCACACTCTCTGATATACCCCACACCCCTCACTGTAACACTCTCTGATATACCCAACACCCCTCACTGTAACACACTCTGATATACCCCACACCCCTCACTGTAACACTCTCTGAAATACCCCACACCCCTCACTGTAACACTCTCTAATATACCCCACACCCTCACTGTAACACTCTCTGATATACCCCACACCCCTCACTGTAACACACTGATATACCCCACACCCTTCACTGTAACACTCTCTGATATACCCCACACCACTCACTGTAACACTCTCTGATATATCCCACACCCCTCACTGTAACACTCTCTGATATACCTCACACCCCTGACTGTAACACTCTGATATACCCCACACCCCTCAGTGTAACACTCTCTGATATACCCCACCCCCCTCACTGTAACACTCTCTGATATACCCCACACCCCTCACTGTAACACTCTCTGATATACCCAACACCCCTCACTGTAACACACTCTGATATACCCCACACCCCTCACTGTAACACTCTCTGAAATACCCCACACCCCTCACTGTAACACTCTCTAATATACCCCACACCCTCACTGTAATATACCCCACACCCCTCACTGTAACACACTGATATACCCCACACCCTTCACTGTAACACTCTCTGATATACCCCACACCACTCACTGTAACACTCTCTGATATATCCCACACCCCTCACTGTAACACTCTCTGATATACCTCACACCCCTGACTGTAACACTCTGATATACCCCACACCCCTCACTGTAACACTCTCTGATATACCCCACACCCCTCAGTGTAACACACTGATATACCCCACACCCTTCACTGTAACACTCTCTGATATACCCCACACCACTCACTGTAACACTCTCTGATATATCCCACACCCCTCACTGTAACACTCTCTGATATACCTCACACCCCTGACTGTAACACTCTGATATACCCCACACCCCTCACTGTAACACTCTCTGATATACCCCACACCCCTCAGTGTAACACACTGATATACCCCACACCCCTCACTGTAACACTCTCTGATATATCCCACACCCCTCACTGTAACACTCTCTGATATATCCCACACCCCTCACTGTAACACTCTCTGATATACCTCACACCCCTGACTGTAACACTCTGATATACCCCACACCCCTCACTGTAACACTCTCTGATATACCCCACACCCCTCAGTGTAACACACTGATATACCCCACACCCCTCACTGTGACACTCTGATATACCCCACACCCCTCACTGTAACACTCTCTGATATACTCCACACCCGACACTGTAACACTCTCTGATATACCCCACACCCCTCACTGTAACACTCTCTGATATACCCCACACACCGCACTGTAACACTCTCTGATATACCACACACCCCTCACTGTAACACTCTCTGATATATCCCACAACCCTCACTGTAACACTCTCTGATATACCCCACACCCCTCACTGTAACACTCTCTGATATACCCCACACCCCTCACTGTAACACTCTCTGATATACCACACACCCCTCACTGCAACACTCTCTGATATACCCCACACCCCTCACTGTAACACTCTGATATACCCCACACCCCTCACTGTAACACTCTCTGATATACCCCACACCCCTCACTGTAACACACTCTCTGATATACCCCACACCCCTCACTGTAACACACTCTCTGATATACCCCACACCCCTCACTGTAACACTCTGATATACCCCACACCCCTCACTGTAACACTCTCTGATATACCCCACACACCTCACTGTAACACACTCTGATATACCCCACACCCCTCACTGTAACACTCTCTGATATACCCCACACCCCTTACTGTAACACTCTCTGATATACCCCACACCCCTCACTGTAACACTCTCTGATATATCCCACACCCCTCACTGTAACACTCTCTGATATACCCCACACCCCTCACTGTAACACTCTCTGATATACCCCACACCCCTCACTGTAACACACTCTGATATACCCCACACACCACACTGTAACACTCTCTGATATACCCCATACCCCTCACTGTAACACTCTCTGATATACCCCACACCCCTCACTGTGACACTCTGATATACCCCACACCCCTCACTGTAACACTCTCTGATATACTCCAGACCCCTCACTGTAACACTCTCTGATATACCCCACACCCCTCACTGTTACACTTTCTGATATACCCCGCACCCTGCACTGTAACACACTGATATACCCCACACCCCTCACTGTAACACACTCTCTGATATACCCCACACCCCTCACTGTAACACGCTCTCTGATATAACACACACCCCTCACTGTAACACACTCTGATATACCCCACTCCCCTCACTGTAACACTCTCTGATATACCCCACACCCCTTACTGTAACACTCACTGATATACCCCACACCCCTCACTGTAACACTCTCTGATATACCCCACACACCTCACTGTAACACTCTCAGATATACCCCACACCCCTCACTGTAACACTCTCTGATATACCCCACACCCCTCACTGTAACACTCTCTGATATACCCCACACCCCTCACTGTAACACTCTCTGATATACCCCACACCCCTCACTTTAACACTCTCTGATATACCCCACACCCGTCACCGTAACACTCTCTGATATACCCCACACCCCTCACTGTAACACTCTCTGATATACCCCACACCCCTCACTGAAACACTCTCCGATATACCTACACACCTCTCACTGTAACACTCTCTGATATACCCCACACCCCTCACTGTAACACTCTCTGATATACCCCACACCCCTCACCGTAACACTCTCTGATATACCCCACACCCCTCAGTGTAACACACTCTGATATACCCCACACCCCTCAGTGTAACACTCTCTGATATACCCCACACCCCTCACTGTAACACTCTCTGATATACCCCACACCCCTCACTGTAACACTCTCTGATATACCCAACACCCCTCACTGTAACACACTCTGATATACCCCACACCCCTCACTGTAACACTCTCTGATATACCCCACACCCCTCACTGTAACACTCTCTGATATACACCACACCACTCACTGTAACACTCTGATATACCCCACACCCCTCACTGTAACACTCTCTAATATACCCCACACCCTCACTGTAACACTCTCTGATATACCCCACACCCCTCACTGTAACACACTGAAATACCCCACACCCCTCAGTGTAACACTCTCTGATATACCGCACACCCCTCACTGTAACACTCTCTGATATATCCCACACCCCTCACTGTAACACTCTCTGATATACCCCACACCCCTCACTGTAACACTCTGATATACCCCACACCCCTCACTGTAACACTCACTGATATACCCCACACCCATCAGTGAAACACACTCTGATATACCCCACACACCACACTGTAACACTCTCTAATATACCCCACACCCTCACTGTAACACTCTCTGATACGGGTGTGGGGTATATCAGAGAGTGTTACAGTGAGGGGTGTGGGGTATATCAGAGAGTCTTACAGTGAGGGGTGTGGGGTATATCAGAGAGTGTTACAGTGAGGGGTGTGGGGTATATCAGAGAGTGTTACAGTGAGGGGTGTGGGGTATAACTGAGAGTGTTACAGTGAGGTGTGTGGGGTATATCAGAGAGTGTTACAGTGAGGGGTGTGGGGTATATCAGAGAGTGTTACAGTAAGGGGTGTGGGGTATATCAGAGAGTGTTACAGTGAGGGGTGTGGGGTATATCAGAGAGTGTTACAGTGAGAGGTGTGTAGGTATATCGGAGAGTGTTTCAGTGAGGGGTGTGGGGTATATCAGAGAGTGTTACAGTGAGGGGTGTGGGGTATATCTGAGAGTGTTACAGTGAGGTGTGTGGGGTATATCAGAGAGTGTTACAGTGAGGGGTGTGGTGTATATCAGAGAGTGTTACAGTGAGGGGTGTGGGGTATATCAGTGTGTTACAGTGAGGGGTGTCGGGTATATCAGAGAGTGTTACAGTGAGGGTGTGGGGTATATTAGAGAGTGTTACAGTGAGGGGTGTGGGGTATATCAGAGTGTTACAGTGAGTGGTGTGGTGTATATCAGAGGGTGTTACAGTGAGGGGTGTGGGGTATATCAGAGAGTGTTACAGTGAGGGGTGTGGGGTATATCAGAGTGTGTTACAGTGAGGGGTGTTGGGTATATCAGAGAGTGTTACAGTGAGGGGTGTGGGGTATATCAGAGAGTGTTACAGTGAGAGGGGTTGGGTATATCAGAGAGTGTTACACTGAGGGGTGTGGTGTATATCAGAGTGTGTTACACTGAGGGGTGTGGGGTATATCAGTGAGTGTTACGGTGAGGGGTGTGAGGTATATCAGAGAGTGTTACAGTGAGGGGTGTGGGGTATATCAGAGAGTGTTACAGTGAGAGGTGTGTAGGTATATCGGGGAGTGTTTCAGTGAGGGGTGTGGGGTATATCAGAGAGTGTTACAGTGAGGGGTGTGGGGTATATCAGAGGGTGTTACGGTGACGGGTGTGGGGTATATCAGAGAGTGTTACAGTGAGGGGTGTGGGGTATATCAGAGAGTGTTACAGTGAGGGGTGTGGGGTATATCATAGAGTGGTACAGTGAGGGGTGTGGGGTATATCAGAGAGTGTTACAGTGAGGGGTGTGGGGTATATCTGAGAGTGTTACAGTGAGGTGTGTGGGGTATATCAGAGAGTGTTACAGTGAGGGGTGTGTGGTATATCAGAGAGTGTTACAGTAAGGGGTGTGGGGTATATCAGAGAGTGTTACAGTGAGGGGTGTGGGGTATATCAGAGTGTGTTACAGTGAGGGGTATGTGTTATATCAGAGAGTGTTACAGTGAGGGGTGTGGGGTATATCAGAGTGTTACAGTGAGGGGTGCGGGGTATATCAGAGAGTGTGTTACAGTGAGTGGTGTGGGGTATATCAGTGTTGCAGTGAGTGGTGTGGGGTATATCAGAGAGTGTTGCAGTGAGGGGTGTGGGGTATATAAGAGTGTTACAGTGAGGGGTGTGGGGTATATCAGAGTGTTACAGTGAGGAGTGTGGGGTATATCAGAGTGTTACAGTGCAGGGTGCGGGGTATATCAGAAAGTGTTACAGTGAGGGGTGTGGGGTATATCAGAGAGTGTTACAGTGAGGGGTGTGGAGTATATCAGAGAGTGTTACAGTGAGGGGTGTGGGGCATATCAGAGTGTCACAGTGAGGGGTGTGGGGTATATCAGAGAGTGTTACAGTGAGGGGTATGGGGTATATCAGAGAGTGTTACAGTATGGTGTGTGGGGTATATCAGAGTGTGTTGCACTGAGGGGTGTGGGGTATATCAGAGTGTGTTACAGTGAGGTGTATGTGGTATATCAGAGAGCGTGTTACAGTGAGGGGTGTGGGGTATATCAGAGAGTGTGTTACAGTGAGGGGTGTGGGGTATATCAGAGAGTGTTACAGTGAGGGGTGTGGGGTATATCAGAGTGTTACAGTGAGGGGTGTGGGGTATATCAGAGTGTTACAGTGAGGAGTGTGGGTTATATCAGAGTGTTACAGTGCAGGGTGCGGGGTATATCAGAAAGTGTTACAGTGAGGGGTGTGGGGTATATCAGAGAGTGTTACAGTGAGGGGTGTGGGGTATATCAGAGAGTATTACAGTGAGGGGTGTGGGGTATATCAGAGAGTGTTACAGTGAGGGTTGTGGGATATATCAGAGAGTGTTACAGTGTGGGGTGTGGAGTATATCAGAGAGTGTTACAGTGAGGGGTGTGGGGTATATCAGAGTGTCACAGTGAGGGGTGTGGGGTATATCAGAGAGTGTTACAGTGAGGGGTATGGGGTATATCAGAGAGTGTTACAGTGTGGTGTGTGGGGTATATCAGAGAGTGTTTCAGTGAGGGGTGTGGGGTATATCAGAGAGTGTTACAGTGAGGGGTGTGGGGTATATCAGAGAGTGTTACGGTGACGGGTGTGGGGTATATCAGAGAGTGTTACAGTGAGGGGTGTGGGGTATATCAGAGAGTGTTACAGTGAGGGGTGTGGGGTATATCAGAGAGTGTTACAGTGAGGGGTGTGGGGTATATCAGAGAGTGTTACAGTGAGGGGTGTGGGGTATATCTGAGAGTGTTACAGTGAGGTGTGTGGGGTATATCAGAGAGTGTTACAGTGAGGGGTGTGGGGTATATCAGAGAGTGTTACAGTAAGGGGTGTGGGGTATATCAGAGAGTGTTACAGTGAGGGGTGTGGGGTATATCAGAGTGTGTTACAGTGAGGGGTATGTGTTATATCAGAGAGCATGTTACAGTGAGGGGTGTGGGGTATATCAGAGAGTGTGTTACAGTGAGGGGTGTGGGGTATATCAGAGAGTGTTACAGTGAGGGGTGTGGGGTATATCAGAGTGTTACAGTGAGGGTTGTGGGGTATATCAGAGTGTTACAGTGAGGAGTGTGGGGTATATCAGAGTGTTACAGTGCAGGGTGCTGGGTATATCAGAAAGTGTTACAGTGAGGGGTGTGGGATATATCAGAGAGTGTTACAGTGAGGGGTGTGGGGTATATCAGAGAGTGTTACAGTAAGGGGTGTGGGGTATATCAGAGAGTGTTACAGTGAGAGGTGTGGGGTATATCAGAGTGTGTTACAGTGAGGTGTATGTGGTATATCAGAGAGCGTGTTACAGTGAGGGGTGTGGGGTATATCAGAGACTGTGTTACAGTGAGGGGTGTGGGGTATATCAGAGAGTGTTACAGTGAGGGGTGTGGGGTATATCAGAGTGTTACAGTGAGGGGTGTGGGGTATATCAGAGTGTTACAGTGAGGAGTGTGGGTTATATCAGAGTGTTACAGTGCAGGGTGCGGGGTATATCAGAAAGTGTTACAGTGAGGGGTGTGGGGTATATCAGAGTGTTACAGTGAGGGGTGTGGGGTATATCAGAGAGTATTACAGTGAGGGGTGTGGGGTATATCAGAGAGTGTTACAGTGAGGGTTGTGGGATATATCAGAGAGTGTTACAGTGTGGGGTGTGGAGTATATCAGAGAGTGTTACAGTGAGGGGTGTGGGGTATATCAGAGTGTCACAGTGAGGGGTGTGGGGTATATCAGAGAGTGTTACAGTGAGGGTGTGGGGTATATTAGAGAGTGTTACAGTGTGGTGTGTGGGGTATATCAGAGTGTGTTACACTGAGGGGTGTGGGGTATATCAGAGAGTGTTACAGTGAGGGGTGTGGGGTATATCAGAGTGTTACAGTGAGGGGTGTGGGGTATATCAGTGTGTTACACTGAGGGGTGTGGGGTATATCAGAGAGTGTTACAGTGAGGGGTGTGGGGTATATCAGAGAGTGTTACAGTCAGGGGTGTGGGGTATATCAGAGAGTGTTACAGTGAGGGGTGTGGGATATATCAGAGAGTGTTACAGTGAGGGGTGTGGGGTATATCAGAGAGTGTTACAGTGAGGGGTGTGGGGTATATCAGTGTGTTACAGTGAGGGGTGTGGGGTATATCAGAGAGTGTTACAGTGAGGGTGTGGGGTATATTAGAGAGTGTTACAGTGAGGGGTGTGGGGTATATCAGAGTGTTACAGTGAGGGGTGTGGTGTATATCAGAGAGTGTTACAGTGAGGGGTGTGGGGTATATCAGAGAGTGTTACAGTGAGGGGTGTGGGGTATATCAGAGTGTGTTACAGTGAGGGGTGTTGGGTATATCAGAGAGTGTTACAGTGAGGGGTGTGGGGTATATCAGAGAGTGTTACAGTGAGGGGGGTGGGGTATATCAGAGTGTGTTACACTGAGGGGTGTGGGGTATATCAGAGAGTGTTACGGTGAGGGGTGTGGGGTATATCAGAGAGTGTTACGGTGACGGGTGTGGGGTATATCAGAGAGTGTTACAGTGAGAGGTGTGGGGTATATCAGAGAGTGTTACAGTGTGGTGTGTGGGGTATATCAGAGTGTGTTTCACTGAGGGGTGTGGGGTATATCAGAGAGTGTTACAGTGAGGGGTGTGGGGTATATCAGAGTGTTACAGTGAGGGGTGTGGGGTATATCAGTGTGTTACACTGAGGGGTGTGGGGTATATCAGAGAGTGTTACAGTGAGGGGTGTGGGGTATATTAGAGAGTGTTACAGTGAGAGGTGTGGGGTATATCAGAGAGTGTTACAGTGAGGGGTGTGGGGTATATCAGAGAGTGTTACAGTGACGGGTGTGGGGTATATCAGAGAGTGTTACATTAAGGGGTGTGGGGTATATCAGAGTGTTACAGTGAGGAGTGTGGGGTATATCAGAGTGTTACAGTGCAGGGTGCGGGGTATATCAGAGAGTGTTACAGTGAGGGGTGTGGGGTATATCAGAGTGTGTTGCACTGATGGGTGTGGGGTATATCAGAGAGTGTTACAGTGAGGGGTGTGGGGTATATCAGAGTGTTACAGTGAGGGGTGTGGGGTATATCAGAGAGTGTTACAGTGAGGGGTGTGGGGTATATCAGAGAGTGTTACAGTGAGGGGTGTGGGGTATATCAGAGAGTGTTACAGTGAGGGGTGTGGGGTATATCAGAGTGTGTTACAGTGAGGGGTATGTGGTATATCAGAGAGCGTGTTACAGTGAGGGGTGTGGGGTATATCAGAGAGTGTTACAGTGAGGGGTGTGGGGTATCTCAGAGAGTGTTACAGTGAGGGGTGTGGGGTATATCAGAGAGTGTTACAGTGAGGGCTGTGGGGTATATCAGAGAGTGTTATAGTGAGGGGTGTGGGGTATATCAGAGAGTGTTACAGTGAGGGGTGTGGGGTATATCAGAGAGTGTTACAGTCAGGGGTGTGGGGTATATCAGAGAGTGTTACAGTGAGGGGTGTGGGGTATATCAGAGAGTGTTACAGTGAGGGGTGTGGGGTATATCAGAGTGTTACCGTGAGGGGTGTGAGGTATATCTGAGAGTGTTACACTGAGGAATGTGGAGTATATCAGTGGAAGATCTTAAATGATCTCTGAGTTCTTGGACAAGACACCAATCGGCAGCAGCCAGTATGTTTGAGCAATAGATCAAGATTTATTAAGTGTAATCAGTACTTAACATTAGGCGATAATTTTAATGAGTCGCTCGCAGCCCCTGGTCTCTGGAGCCTCTCGGACACAGTTGACGTTGTCTTAAGTCTGTTCCTTTGTCCCCGCAGTAGGTCTGTGTAAAGTTGTTCTTTGAGTATCGAGGTTTTGACCCTTTTCTTATCAAAAGTTTTTTTGGCCAGTGTCCATATATGGTCTTTAACAAAATCACCTTTTTTAATTGGTTCCAATAGTCAAAATACCCTTGTCACTCAGACTAAGCGGAGCATCTTGGCCACTCCTTCTTTTCAATACTTTTCCATCAACCCTATCCTGCTGTCTTGTTATCTTGTTTATATTATTTGGTCAATGGCTACACTTGAATTTTTATGATGATTCTCGTCTACTAAATATCAGCCTTTCGTACAAGTCCCCACCTCGAGGATGAAATGTTTTAAACATTGATTCCTCGACTACTTCGATCTATTCTCCGACTAGCGTCGCTGCAAATTGGAGTCCTCTAATTGAGGGGAACGGAGCGCTTCTCAAATGAGGTTTTATCCCCTTTTCATTATCGGCCTGGGTGCTAACTATGACACTCACAGGGTCTGACCGCCTATCCTCATGGATGGAGGACACCCCGGGGTCTCCTCAACCATCATGTCGGCCGTGCTGATATGTCTTGCCTTCTAGTGCGTCCCAGTCTATCCTTTCTCCTCCGCCCGCTGCTCCTATTGCTGCATCATACGATCTGTCAGTAACGGCCCAGATCTGACCCCTTACTTAAATTCAATTCACTGTTCCGGTGTTCAAATTCTGCCCCGCCTGGGGTATCCTCTGTTTCTTCTATCTCTCCTGATGTTACCCCGCCTGGGGTCTCCTCTACATTGCTTCGGATCTTCTCTTTCGGTGTACTCAATTAATTTGTTAGTGCTGGTTAGTCATAGGCATGAGTACACAATTGGCTTATGTATCAAAGTCTTACTACACGGGTTACATATATCAAATACACTATCATTACAAGTTGGAGAACTACCAGAACGTGTGAAATAATATGAACCTAAGGGTGTGCTGGTGTATTAAGCTCAATATCCCACCAGTGTGAGTTGTCCTCTATGCTGTCAATTTCAATATCTATTCTCGAGTTGTCTTGCTCCAAAACATCAAAATGCTTTAGGGAGGAGTTCAGTCGCGTCACGAGCTCACTGAAACCCTCAGACAACAGGGGAATGTATTACCCGAATTGTGCCACATAATTGTGCAACTCATACTTCAGTATCTCATTTCCTGTCAGTTTCATTTGAGCATAGGTTTCGATATTGAGTAAAATGTGTTGGTTGATGGGACAGGTCCTGTGAGACCCGTGAAGCATGGTAGTTGCGGTAGTAGTGACACAGGAGGCACCACCAAAACCACCTCATACTGGATTCGTACTGGTTTTTCCCCACGCTCTGTTACCTACAAAACACAATTATTACAGTCACAGTTAAATTCAGTCTTACAATCATTTCAAGCGACATTACAGTTTAACATCTAATCAATAAATCATGGACTTAAAAGATTCTCCAGATCTCTTTTACTCATATCCATCTTGTGGATAATTCTTACTAAACACGATTTCTCCTTAGCCCTCAATTGTCCCAATCCAAATTCCATATAACTCTTCACTTCAACTTCAATTTCAATCCCTCTAACAGGTACCAGTGTGTTTAACTCTCTTCTGATTGTTTCATGAATTCGATAGTTTCTCGATGGAGTATGTGTCAATGCTTTAAAGGTTGTCTCGCTCTCCTGAACCACATTAACCATTTCATGTCTTGCTGTTGTCAAGTAACTGAGAATGTCTGAGACCTGTTCCTCAGTGTAGATTTTCCATACATTGCTGGATGGGAATTGCTTCATACGTAACAAAACACATTTGCACACTCATATCGGTATCTCCATATTATGCCACATGTGCCTTCCGATACAAGCCTTTCTCGGGCTTTCAAGTGACCTTATCAAAAGTAAAATAAAAACAGAAAATGCTGGAAATACTCAGCAGGCCAGGCAGCATCTGTGGAGAGAGAGAAACAGAGTTAACGCTTCAGGTCGATGACCCTTTGTCAGAACTGGAAAAAAGCAGGAAATGAAATAGATTTAAAGGAACTACTTTTCTTTTTATTTTCTCCTCTTTTTAAATCGGCGTCTCAGCAGCTTTTCCTGGCTTTCCAAATCCCTGTTTTTTCCCTTCCTTTGCTGAGTTTTCAGATTGGTTAGCCTGCAAATTAGATCTTTTTCCTTCTCTATCTCCCCCTCTCTCTCCTGCACTTTATGCTTAACCACCTGGCTATGTTTCTCTCTTAACTCGTTGTGTTTTTTCTGACTCACACGTTCCGGAATAAAGTTTATCACTTCTTCAAAGGGGACTCGGTCTCCTTTGATTCATCATTTCGTTAGTAATACCTGTACTTCCTCTGCACAGGCGCCTCTGTCTAACTTACTCTTATATGCATTAACAAAACTTTTACTAACTGTTTGGTGATTTTCCTAACAGACCTCTAACATCAATAACTATCGGCGCGCAATTCACGGGCACTCCCCATGGTGTTAATCCCTCCCCGAGTGCAGCAGCTGATCAGGAAGCTACTCTCGAGGTCCGATCTATTACACAACACCAGCCGCTTTGTCTTGTCCCATCTGGGTCGCCAATTTGTAAGATCTTAAATGATCTCTGAGTTCTTGGACAAGACAGCATTAGACAGCAGCCAGTGTGTTTGAGCAATAGATCAAGGTTTATTAAGTGTAATCAATACTGAACATGAAGCGATAGTTTTAACGAGTAGCTCGCAGACCTTGGTCTCTGGAACCTCTCGGACACAGTTGACGTCGTCTTAAGTCTGTTCCTTTGTTCTCGCAGTAGGTCTGTGTAAAGTTGTTCCTTGAGTATCGAGGTTTTAACCCTTTTCTTATCAAAGGTTTTTTTGGCCAGTGTCCAGATATGGTCTTTAACAAAATCACCTTTTTTAATTGGTTCCAATGGTCAAAATACCCTCGTCACTCAGACTAAGGGGAGCATCTTGGCCACTCCCTTTTTTCAATACTTTTCCATCAACCCTATCCTGCTGTCTTGTTATCTTGTTTATATTATTTGGTCAATGGCTGCACTTGAATTTATATGACTTTTCTCGTCTACTAAATATCTCTAAATATCAGCCTTTCGTACATCAGAGAGTGTTACAGTGAGGGGTGTGGGGTATATCAGAGTGTTACAGTGAGGAGTGTGGGGTATATCAGAGAGTGTTACAGTGAGGGGTGTGGGGTATATCAGAGTGTTACAGTGAGGGGTGTGGGGTATATCAGAGAGTGTTACAGTGAGGGGTGTGGGGTATATCAGAGAGTGTTACAGTGAGGGGTGTGGGGTATATCAGAGAGTGTTACAGTGAGGGGTGTGGGGTATATCAGAGAGTGTTACAGTGAGGGGTGTGGGGTATATCAGAGAGTGTTACAGTGAGGGGTGTGGGGTATATCAGAGAGTGTTACAGTGAGGGGTGTGGGGTATATCAGAGTGTTACAGTGAGGGGTGTGGGGTATATCAGAGAGTGTTACAGTGAGGGGTGTGGGGTATATCAGAGAGTGTTACAGTGAGGGGTGTGGGGTATATCAGAGAGTGTTACAGTGAGGGGTGTGGGGTATATCAGAGAGTGTTACAGTGAGGGGTGTGGGGTATATCAGAGAGTGTTACAGTGAGGGGTGTGGGGTATATCAGAGAGTGTTACAGTGAGGGGTGTGGGGTATATCAGAGAGTGTTACAGTGAGGGGTGTGGGGTATATCAGAGTGTTACAGTGAGGGGTGTGGGGTATATCAGAGTGTTACAGTGAGGGGTGTGGGGTATATCAGAGTGTTACAGTGAGGGGTGTGGGGTATATCAGAGAGTGTTACAGTGAGGGTGTGGGGTATATCAGAGTGTTACAGTGAGGGGTGTGGGGTATATCAGAGTGTTACAGTGAGGGGTGTGGGGTATATCAGAGAGTGTTACAGTGAGGGGTGTGGGCTATATCAGAGAGTGTTACAGTGAGGGGTGTGGGGTATATCAGAGAGTGTTACAGTGAGGGGTGTGGGGTATATCAGAGTGTTACAGTGAGGGGTGTGGGGTATATCAGAGAGTGTTACAGTGAGGGGTGTGGGGTATATCAGAGTGTTACAGTGAGGGGTGTGGGGTATATCAGAGAGTGTTACAGTGAGGGGTGTGGGGTATATCAGAGAGTGTTACAGTGAGGGGTGTGGGGTATATCAGAGTGTTACAGTGAGGGGTGTGGGGTATATCAGAGAGTGTTACAGTGAGGGGTGTGGGGTATATCAGAGAGTGTTACAGTGAGGGGTGTGGGGTATATCAGAGAGTGTTACAGTGAGGGGTGTGGGGTATATCAGAGAGTGTTACAGTGAGGGGTGTGGGGTATATCAGAGTGTCACAGTGAGGGGTGTGGGGTATATCACAGAGTGTGTTACAGTGAGGGGTGTGGGGTATATCAGAGAGTGTTACAGTGCGGGGTGTGGGGTATATCAGAGAGTGTTACAGTGAGGGTGTGGGGTATATCAGAGTGTTACAGTGAGGGGTGTGGGGTATATCAGAGAGTGTTACAGTGAGGGGTGTGGGGTATATCAGAGAGTGTTACAGTGAGGGGTGTGGGCTATATCAGAGAGTGTTACAGTGAGGGGTGTGGGGTATATCAGAGTGTTACAGTGAGGGGTGTGGGGTATATCAGAGAGTGTTACAGTGAGGGGTGTGGGGTATATCAGAGTGTGTTACAGTGAGGGGTGTGGGGTACATCAGAGAGTGTTACAGTGAGGGGTGTGGGGTATATCAGAGAGTGTTACAGTGAGGGGTGTGGGTTATATCAGAGAGTGTTACAGTGAGGGGTGTGGGTTATATCAGAGAGTGTTACAGTGAGGGGTGTGGGGTATATCAGAGAGTGTTACAGTGAGGGGTGTGGGTTATATCAGAGAGTGTGACAGTGAGGGGTGTGGGGTATATCAGTGTTCCAGTGAGGGGTGTGGGGTATATCAGAGTGTGTTACAGTGAGGGGTGTGGGTTATATCAGAGTGTGCTACAGTGAGGGGTGTGGGGTAAATCAGAGAGTGTTACAGTGAGGTGTGTGGGGTATATCAGAGAGTGTTACAGTGAGTGGTGTGGGGTATTCCAGACTGTTACAGTGAGGGGTGTGGGGTATATCAGAGTGTGACAGTGAGGGGTGTGGGGTATATCAGTGTTACAGTGAGGGGTGTGGGGTATATCAGAGAGTGTTACAGTGAGGGGTGTGGGGTATATCAGAGAGTGTTACAGTGAGGGGTGTGGGGTATATCAGAGAGTGTTACAGTGAGGGGTGTGGGGTATATCAGAGAGTGTTACAGTGAGGGGTGTGGGGTATATCAGAGAGTGTTACAGTGAGGGGTGTGGGGTATATCAGAGTGTGTTACAGTGAGGGGTGTGGGGTATATCAGAGAGTGTTACAGTGAGGGGTGTGGGGTATATCAGAGAGTGTTACAGTGAGGGGTGTGGGGTATATCAGAGAGTGTTATAGTGATGGGTGTGGGGTATATCAGAGAGTGTTACAGTGAGGGGTGTGGGGTATATCAGAGTGTGTTACGGTGAGGGCTGTGTGGTATATCAGAGAGTGTTACAGTGAGGGGTGTGGGGTATATCAGAGAATGTTACAGTGAGGGGTGTGGGGTATATCAGAGAGTGTTACAGTGAGGGGTGTGGGGTATATCAGAGTGTGTTACAGTGAGGGGTGTGGGGTACATCAGAGAGTGTTACAGTGAGGGGTGTGGGGTATATCAGAGAGTGTTACAGTGAGGGGTGTGGGTTATATCAGAGAGTGTTACAGTGAGGGGTGTGGGTTATATCAGAGAGTGTTACAGTGAGGGGTGTGGGGTATATCAGAGAGTGTTACAGTGAGGGGTGTGGGTTATATCAGAGAGTGTGACAGTGAGGGGTGTGGGGTATATCAGTGTTCCAGTGAGGGGTGTGGGGTATATCAGAGTGTGTTACAGTGAGGGGTGTGGGTTATATCAGAGTGTGCTACAGTGAGGGGTGTGGGGTAAATCAGAGAGTGTTACAGTGAGGGGTGTGGGGTATATCAGAGAGTGTTACAGTGAGGGGTGTGGGGTATTCCAGACTGTTACAGTGAGG
This sequence comes from Squalus acanthias, assembly GCA_030390025.1. Lineage (NCBI taxonomy): Eukaryota > Metazoa > Chordata > Chondrichthyes > Squaliformes > Squalidae > Squalus > Squalus acanthias. The sequence goes on from JASTWF010000045.1 coordinate 1,036,072, forward strand.
GGTGTGGGGTATATCAGAGTGTGACAGTGAGGGGTGTGGGGTATATCAGTGTTACAGTGAGGGGTGTGGGGTATATCAGAGAGTGTTACAGTGAGGGGTGTGGGGTATATCAGAGAGTGTTACAGTGAGGGGTGTGGGGTATATCAGAGAGTGTTACAGTGAGGGGTGTGGGGTATATCAGAGAGTGTTACAGTGAGGGGTGTGGGGTATATCAGAGTGTTACAGTGAGGGGTGTGGGGTATATCAGAGTGTGTTACAGTGAGGGGTGTGGGGTATATCAGAGAGTGTTACAGTGAGGGGTGTGGGGTATATCAGAGAGTGTTACAGTGAGGGGTGTGGGGTATATCAGAGAGTGTTATAGTGATGGGTGTGGGGTATATCAGAGAGTGTTACAGTGAGGGGTGTGGGGTATATCAGAATGTGTTACGGTGAGGGCTGTGTGGTATATCAGAGAGTGTTACAGTGAGGGGTGTGGGGTATATCAGAGAATGTTACAGTGAGGGGTGTGGGGTATATCAGAGAGTGTTACAGTGAGGGGTGTGGCTTATATCAGAGAGTGTTACAGTGAGGGGTCTGGGGTATATCAGAGAGTGTTACAGTGAGGGGTGTGGGGTATATCAGAGAGTGTTACAGTGAGGGGTGTGGGGTATATCAGAGTGTTACAGTGAGGGGTGTGGGGTATATCAGAGTGTGACAGTGAGGGGTGTGGGGTATATCAGAGTGTGACAGTGAGGGGTGTGGGGTATATCAGAGAGTGTTACAGTGAGGGTGTGGGGTATATCAGAGTGTGTTACAGTGAAGGGGGTGGGGTATATCAGAGAGTGTTACAGTGAGGGGTGTGGGGTATATCAGAGTGTTACAGTGAGGGGTGTGGGGTATATCAGAGTGTTACAGTGAGGGGTGTGGGGTATATCAGAGAGTGTTACAGTGAGGGGTGTGGGGTGTATCAGAGAGTGTTACAGTGAAGGGTGTGGGGTATATCAGAGAGTGTTACAGTGAGGGGTGTGGGGTATATCAGAGTGTTACAGTGAGGGGTGTGGGGTATATCAGAGTGTTATATTGAGGGGTGTGGGGTATATCAGAGTGTGACAGTGAGGGGTGTGGGGTATATCAGAGTGTGACAGTGAGGGGTGTGGGGTATATCAGAGAGTGTTACAGTGAGGGGTGTGGGTTATATCAGAGAGTGTGACAGTGAGGGGTGTGGGGTATATCAGTGTTACAGTGAGGGGTGTGGGGTATATCAGAGTGTGTTACAGTGAGGGGTGTGGGTTATATCAGAGTGTGCTACAGTGAGGGGTGTGGGGTATATCAGAGTGTTACAGTGAGGGGTGTGGGGTATATCAGAGTGTGACAGTGAGGGGTGTGGGTTATATCAGTGTTACAGTGAGGGGTGTGGGGTATATCAGAGTGTTACAGTGAGGGGTGTGGGGTATATCAGAGAGTGTTACAGTGAGTGGTGTGGGGTATATCAGAGTGTTACAGTGAGGGGTGTGGGGTATATCAGAGTGTTACAGTGAGGGGTGTGGGGTATATCAGAGAGTGTTACAGTGAGGGGTGTAGGGTATATCAGAGAGTGTTACAGTGAGGGTGTGGGGTATATCAGAGAGTTACAGTGAGGGGTGTGGGGTATCTCAGAGTGTGTTACAGTGAGGGGTGTGGGGTATATCAGAGAGTGTTACAGTGAGGGGTGTGGGGTATATCAGAGTGTTACAGTGAGGGGTGTGGGGTATATCAGAGAGTGTTACAGTGAGGGGTGTGGGGTATATCAGAGAGTGTTACAGTGAGGGTGTGGGGTATATCAGAGTGTGTTACAGTGAAGGGGTGGGGTATATCAGAGAGTGTTACAGTGAGGGGTGTGGGGTATATCAGAGTGTTACAGTGAGGGGTGTGGGGTATATCAGAGTGTTACAGTGAGGGGTGTGGGGTATATCAGAGAGTGTTACAGTGAGGGGTGTGGGGTGTATCAGAGAGTGTTACAGTGAAGGGTGTGGGGTATATCAGAGAGTGTTACAGTGAGGGGTGTGGGGTATATCAGAGTGTTACAGTGAGGGGTGTGGGGTATATCAGAGTGTTACATTGAGGGGTGTGGGGTATATCAGAGAGTGTTACAGTGAGGGGTGTGGGGTATATCAGAGAGTGTTACAGTGAGGGGTGTGGGGTATATCAGAGTGTTACAGTGAGGGGTGTGGGGTATATCAGAGTGTTACAGTGAGGGGTGTGGGGTATATCAGAGAGTGTTACAGTGAGGGGTGTGGGGTATATCAGAGAGTGTTACAGTGAGGGGTGTGGGGTATATCAGAGAGTGTTACAGTGAGGGCTGTGGGGTATATCAGAGTGTGTTACAGTGAGGGGTGTGGGGTATATCAGAGAGTGTTACAGTGAGGGGTGTGGGGTATATCAGAGTGTTACAGTGAGGGGTGTGGGGTATATCAGAGAGTGTTACAGTGAAGGGTGTGGGGTATATCAGAGAGTGTTACAGTGAGGGGTGTGGGGTATATCAGAGTGTTACAGTGAGGGGTGTGGGGTATATCAGAGTGTTACATTGAGGGGTGTGGGGTATATCAGAGTGTGACAGTGAGGGGTGTGGGGTATATCAGAGTGTGACAGTGAGGGGTGTGGGGTATATCAGAGAGTGTTACAGTGAGGGGTGTGGGTTATATCAGAGAGTGTGACAGTGAGGGGTGTGGGGTATATCAGTGTTACAGTGAGGGGTGTGGGGTATATCAGAGTGTGTTACAGTGAGGGGTGTGGGTTATATCAGAGTGTGCTACAGTGAGGGGTGTGGGGTATATCAGAGAGTGTTACAGTGAGGGGTGTGGGGTATATCAGAGTGTCACAGTGAGGGGTGTGGGGTATATCAGAGTGTGACAGTGAGGGGTGTGGGGTATATCAGTGTTACAGTGAGGGGTGTGGGGTATATCAGAGGGTTACAGTGAGGGGTGTGGGGTATATCAGAGAGTGTTACAGTGAGTGGTGTGGGGTATATCAGAGTGTTACAGTGAGGGGTGTGGGGTATATCAGAGTGTTACAGTGAGGGGTGTGGGGTATATCAGAGTGTTACAGTGCGGTGTGTGGGGTATATCAGAGAGTGTTACAGTGAGGGGTGTGGGGTATATCAGAGAGTGTTACAGTGAGGGTGTGGGGTATATCAGAGAGTTACAGTGAGGGGTGTGGGGTATCTCAGAGTGTGTTACAGTGAGGGGTGTGGGGTATATCAGAGAGTGTTACAGTGAGGGGTGTGGGGTATATCAGAGTGTTACAGTGAGGGGTGTGGGGTATATCAGAGAGTGTTACAGTGAGGGGTGTGGGGTATATCAGAGAGTGTTACAGTGAGGGTGTGGGGTATATCAGAGTGTGTTACAGTGAAGGGGGTGGGGTATATCAGAGAGTGTTACAGTGAGGGGTGTGGGTTATATCAGAGTGTTACAGTGAGGGGTGTGGGGTATATCAGAGTGTTACAGTGAGGGGTGTGGGGTATATCAGAGAGTGTTACAGTGAGGGGTGTGGGGTGTATCAGAGAGTGTTACAGTGAAGGGTGTGGGGTATATCAGAGAGTGTTACAGTGAGGGGTGTGGGGTATATCAGAGTGTTACAGTGAGGGGTGTGGGGTATATCAGAGTGTTACATTGAGGGGTGTGGGGTATATCAGAGAGTGTTACAGTGAGGGGTGTGGGGTATATCAGAGAGTGTTACAGTGAGGGGTGTGGGGTATATCAGAGTGTTACAGTGAGGGGTGTGGGGTATATCAGAGTGTTACAGTGAGGGGTGTGGGGTATATCAGAGAGTGTTACAGTGAGGGGTGTGGGGTATATCAGAGAGTGTTACAGTGAGGGGTGTGGGGTATATCAGAGAGTGTTACAGTGAGGTCTGTGGGGTATATCAGAGTGTGTTACAGTGAGGGGTGTGGGGTATATCAGAGAGTGTTACAGTGAGGGGTGTGGGGTATATCAGAGTGTTACAGTGCGGTGTGTGGGGTATATCAGAGTGTTACAGTGAGGGGTGTGGGGTATATCAGAGAGTGTTACAGTGAGGGGTGTGGGGTATATCAGAGAGTGTTACAGTGAGGGTGTGGGGTATATCAGAGTGTGTTACAGTGAAGGGGGCGGGGTATATCAGAGAGTGTTACAGTGAGGGGTGTGGGGTATATCAGAGTGTTACAGTGAGGGGTGTGGGGTATATCAGAGAGTGTTACAGTGAGGGGTGTGGGGTCTATCAGAGAGTGTTACAGTGAGGGTGTGGGGTATATCAGAGAGTGTTACAGTGAGGGGTGTGGGGTATATCAGAGAGTGTTACAGTGAGGGCTGTGGGGTATATCAGGGAGTGTTACAGTGAGGGGTGTGGGGTATATCAGAGAGTTACAGTGAGGGGTATATCAGAGAGTGTTACAGTGAGGTGTGTGGGGTATATCAGAGTGTGTTACAGTGAGGGTTGTGGGGTATATCAGAGAGTGTTCTAGTGAGGGGTGTGGGGTATATCAGAGAGTGTTACAGTGAGGGGTGTGGGGTATATCAGAGTGTGTTACGGTGAGGGCTGTGTGGTATATCAGAGAGTGTTACAGTGAGGGGTGTGGGGTATATCAGAGAGTGTTACAGTGAGGGTGTGAGGTATTTCAGAGAGTGTCACAGTGAGGGTTGTGGGGTATATCAGAGAGCGTTACAGTGAGGGGTGTGGCGTATATCAGAGTGTGTTACAGTGAGGGTGTGGGGTATATCAGAGTGTGTTACAGTGAGGGGTGTGGGGTATATCAGAATGTAACAGTGAAGGGTGTGGGATATATCAGAGAGTGTTACAGTGAGGGGTGTGGGGTATATCAGAGAATGTTACAGTGAGGGGTGTGGGGTATATCAGAGAGTGTTACATTGAGGGGTGTGGGGTATATCAGAGAGTGTTACAGTGCGGGGTGTGGGGTATATCAGAGAGTGTTACAGTGAGGGGTGTGGGGTATATCAGAGAGTGTTACAGTGAGGGGTGTGGGGTATATCAGAGAGTGTTACAGTGAGGGGTGTGGGGTATATCAGAGAGTGTTACAGTGAGGGGTGTGGGGTATATCAGAGAGTGTTACAGTGAGGGGTGTGGGGTATATCAGAGAGTGTTACAGTGAGGGGTCTGGGGTATATCAGAGAGTGTTACAGTGAGGGGTGTGGGGTATATCAGAGAGTGTTACAGTGAGGGGTGTGGGGTATATCAGAGAGTGTTACAGTGAGGGGTGTGGGGTATATCAGAGAATGTTACAGTGAGGGGTGTGGGGTATATCAGAGAGTGTTACAGTGAGGGGTGTGGGTTATATCAGAGAGTGTTACAGTGAGGGGTCTGGGGTATATCAGAGAGTGTTACAGTGAGGGGTGTGGGGTATATCAGAGAGTGTTACAGTGAGGGTTGTGGGGTATATCAGAGTGTTACAGTGAGAGGTGTGGGGTATATCAGAGTGTGACAGTGAGGGGTGTGGGGTTTATCAGAGTGTGACAGTGAGGGGTGTGGGGTATATCAGAGAGTGTTACAGTGAGGGGTGTGGGTTATATCAGAGAGTGTGACAGTGAGGGGTGTGGGGTATATCAGTGTTACAGTGAGGGGTGTGGGGTATATCAGAGTGTGTTACAGTGAGGGGTGTGGGTTATATCAGAGTGTGCTACAGTGAGGGGTGTGGGGTATATCAGAGAGTGTTACAGTGAGGGGTGTGGGGTATATCAGAGTGTTACAGTGAGGGGTGTGGGGTATATCAGAGTGTGACAGTGAGGGGTGTGGGGTATATCAGTGTTACAGTGAGGGGTGTGGGGTATATCAGAGTGTTACAGTGAGGGGTGTGGGGTATATCAGAGAGTGTTACAGTGAGTGGTGTGGGGTATATCAGAGAGTGTTACAGTGAGTGGTGTGGGGTATATCAGAGTGTTACAGTGAGGGGTGTGGGGTATATCAGAGAGTGTTACAGTGAGGGGTGTAGGGTATATCAGAGAGTGTTACAGTGAGGGGTGTGGGGTATATCAGAGAGTGTTACAGTGAGGGGTGTGGGGTATATCAGAGTGTGTTACAGTGAGGGGTGTGGGGTATATCAGAGTGTGTTACAGTGAAGGGGGTGGGGTTTCTCAGAGAGTGTTACAGTGAGGGGTGTGGGGTATATCAGAGTGTTACAGTGAGGGGTGTGGGGTATATCAGAGTGTTACAGTGAGGGGTGTGGGGTATATCAGAGAGTGTTACAGTGAGGGGTGTGGGGTGTATCAGAGACTGTTACAGTGAAGGGTGTGGAGTATATCAGAGAGTGTTACAGTGAGGGGTGTGGGGTATATCAGAGTGTTACAGTGAGGGGTGTGGGGTATATCAGAGTGTTACATTGAGGGGTGTGGGGTATATCAGAGAGTGTTACAGTGAGGGGTGTGGGGTATATCAGAGAGTGTTACAGTGAGGGGTGTGGGGTATATCAGAGTGTTACAGTGAGGTGTGTGGGGTATATCAGAGTGTTACAGTGAGGGGTGTGGGGTATATCAGAGAGTGTTACAGTGAGGGGTGTGGGGTATATCAGAGAGTGTTACAGTGAGGGGTGTGGGGTATATCAGAGAGTGTTACAGTGAGGGCTGTGGGGTATATCAGAGTGTGTTACAGTGAGGGGTGTGGGGTATATCAGAGAGTGTTACAGTGAGGGGTGTGGGGTATATCAGAGTGTTACAGTGCGGTGTGTGGGGTATATCAGAGTGTTACAGTGAGGGGTGTGGGGTATATCAGAGAGTGTTACAGTGAGGGGTGTGGGGTATATCAGAGAGTGTTACAGTGAGGGTGTGGGGTATATCAGAGTGTGTTACAGTGAAGGGGGTGGGGTATATCAGAGAGTGTTACAGTGAGGGGTGTGGGGTATATCAGAGAGTGTTACAGTGAGGGGTGTGGGGTATATCAGAGAGTGTTACAGTGAGGGGTGTAGGGTATATCAGAGAGTGTTACAGTGAGGGGTGTGGGGTATATCAGAGAGTGTTACAGTGAGGGGTGTGGGGTATATCAGAGTGTGTTACAGTGAGGGGTGTGGGGTATATCAGAGAGTGTTACAGTGAGGGGTGTGGGGTATATCAGAGTGTTACAGTGCGGTGTGTGGGGTATATCAGAGAGTGTTACAGTGAGGGTTGTGGGGTATATCAGAGAGTGTTACAGTGAGGGTGTGGGGTAGATCAGAGAGTTACAGTGAGGGGTGTGGGGTATCTCAGAGTGTGTTACAGTGAGGGGTGTGGGGTATATCAGAGAGTGTTACAGTGAGGGGTGTGGGGTATATCAGAGTGTTACAGTGAGGGGTGTGGGGTATATCAGAGAGTGTTACAGTGAGGGGTGTGGGGTATATCAGAGAGTGTTACAGTGAGGGTGTGGGGTATATCAGAGAGTGTTACAGTGAAGGGGGTGGGGTATATCAGAGAGTGTTACAGTGAGGGGTGTGGGGTATATCAGAGTGTTACAGTGAGGGGTGTGGGGTATATCAGAGTGTTACAGTGAGGGGTGTGGGGTATATCAGAGAGTGTTACAGTGAGGGGTGTGGGGTGTATCAGAGAGTGTTACAGTGAGGGTGTGGGGTATATCAGAGAGTGTTACAGTGAGGGGTGTGGGGTATATCAGAGAGTGTTACAGTGAGGGGTGTGGGGTATATCAGAGAGTGTTACAGTGAGGGGTGTGGGGTATATCAGAGAGTGTTACAGTGAGGGTGTGGGGTATATCAGAGAGTGTTACAGTGAGGGCTGTGGGGTATATCAGGGAGTGTTACAGTGAGGGGTGTGGGGTATATCAGAGAGTTACAGTGAGGGGTATATCAGAGAGTGTTACAGTGAGGTGTGTGGGGTATATCAGAGTGTGTTACAGTGAGGGTTGTGGGGTATATCAGAGAGTGTTATAGTGAGGGGTGTGGGGTATATCAGAGGGTGTTACAGTGAGGGGCGTGGGGTATATCAGAGTGTGTTACGGTGAGGGCTGTGTGGTATATCAGAGAGTGTTACAGTGAGGGGTGTGGGGTATATCAGAGAGTGTTACAGTGAGGGTGTGAGGTATTTCAGAGAGTGTCACAGTGAGGGTTGTGGGGTATATCAGAGAGCGTTACAGTGAGGGGTGTGGCGTATATCAGAGTGTGTTACAGTGAGGGTGTGGGGTATATCAGAGTGTGTTACAGTGAGGGGTGTGGGGTATATCAGAATGTAACAGTGAAGGGTGTGGGATATATCAGAGAGTGTTACAGTGAGGGGTGTGGGGTATATCAGAGAATGTTACAGTGAGGGGTGTGGGGTATATCAGAGAGTGTTACATTGAGGGGTGTGGGGTATATCAGAGAGTGTTACAGTGCGGGGTGTGGGGTATATCAGAGAGTGTTACAGTGAGGGGTGTGGGGTATATCAGAGAGTGTTATAGTGAGGGGTGTGGGGTATATCAGAGAGTGTTACAGTGAGGGGTGTGGGGTATATCAGAGAGTGTTACAGTGAGGGGTGTGGGGTATATCAGAGAGTGTTACAGTGAGGGGTGTGGGGTATCTCAGAGTGTTACAGTGCAGGGTGTGGGGTATATCAGAGTGTTACAGTGAGGGGTGTGGGGTATAATAGAGAGTGTTACAGTGAGAGGTGTGGGGTATATCAGAGTGTTACAGTGAAGGGTGTGGGGTATATCAGGGTGTTACAGTGAGGGGTGTGGGGTATATCAGAGTGTTACAGTGAGGGGTGTGGGGTATATCAGTGTTACAGTGAGGGGTGTGGGGTATATCAGAGAGTGTTATAGTGAGGGGTGTGGGGTATATCAGAGAGTGTTACAGTGAGGGGTGTGGGGTATATCAGAGAGTGTTACAGTGAGGGTTGTGGGGTATATCAGAGAGTGTTATAGTGAGGGGTGTGGGGTATATCAGAGAGTGTTACAGTGAGGGGTGTGGGGTATATCAGAGTGTTACAGTGAGGGGCGTTGGGTATATCAGAGAGTGTTACAGTGAGGGGTGTGGGGTATATCAGAGAGTGTTACAGTGAGGGGTGTGGGGTATATTGGAAAGCTCTCTGTCAGGAACGATTCTGTGGTGGGTTGTGCTGTGTGTGTTTGCGTTACTGGATGATGGTCAGTCTTCGAGTGAACCCTCACCCTTGTCGCTCGTTGTGCGGGTCGCAGGTGAAGCCTCCGGACGAGTCTCGGAACATTGGGCGGATCAGTAAGCAGTGGAGTGGGCTGCTGAAGGAAGCGCTGACAGACGCCGATAACTTTGGAGTCCAGTTCCCCATGAACCTCGATGTGAAGATGAAGGCGACGCTGATGGGAGCCTGCTTCCTCATCGTAAGTACCGGGCAAAACCAAGCACGCGCGGCCAGCCCCAGCCCAGAGTGGCAACACAGCACGTGTTCGCACGTACCGCACGGGGACACACCAGGGCGCGTACGCCTTCTGTACCCGTCTGAGATACAAGAGATAGCTGCGACGATATCCTTGGCGCAGTGTCCACTGCAAGGCACGCACGAGCGACGTTCCCGCTAAGCCGCGCAGTCACGTAACGGTCTGGAGGTCCTACGCAGACCGCTCACTGGCTTTTACGTGGAAGAAACCGCGCACGTGCGAAAATATGAATGGGCAGCGCAGCCGGTTCAAGGGACCGCTTCGGACAAGAAAAGAGAGGGAACATTGCACACAGACTCCTCCACCCCCCGGGCACAGTGCCCCGTGTCTCAGACACACAGACCCCTCCACCCCCCGGGCACAGTGCCCCGTGTCTCAGAGACACACAGACCCCTCCACACCCCCCAGCACAGTGCCCCGTGTCTCAGACACACACAGACCCCTCCACACCCCCCGCACAGTGCCCCGTGTCTGAGACACACACAGACCCCTCCACACCCCCCGCACAGTGCCCAGTGTCTCAGAGACACACAGACCCCTCCACCCCCCGGGCACAGTGCCCCGTGTCTCAGACACACACAGACCCCTCCACCCCCTGCACAGTGCCCAGTGTCTCAGACACACACAGACCCCTCCACACCCCGGGCACAGTGCCCCGTGTCTCAGACACACACAGACCCCTCCACACCCCCCCGCACAGTGCCCCGTGTCTCAGAGACACACAGACCCCTCCACACCCCCGCACAGTGCCCCGTGTCTCAGACACACACAGACCCCTCCACACCCTGGGCACAGTGCTCAGTGTCTCACACACACAGACCCCTCCACACCCCCCGCACAGTGCCCAGTGTCTCAGACACACACAGACCCCTCCACACCCCCCGCACAGTGCCCAGTGTCTCAGACACACACAGACCCCTCCACACCCCCCGCACAGTGCCCCGTGTCTCAGACACACACAGACCCCTCCACACCCCCCGCACAGTGCCCCGTGTCTCAGAGACACACAGACCCCTCCACACCCCCCGCACAGTGCCCCGTGTCTCAGAGACACACAGACCCCTCCACACCCCCCGCACAGTGACCAGTGTCTCAGAGACACACAGACCCCTCCACACCCCGGGCACAGTGCCCCGTGTCTCAGACACACACAGACCCCTCCACACCCCCCGCACAGTGCCCAGTGTCTCAGACACACACAGACCCCTCCACACCCCGGGCACAGTGCCCCGTGTCTCAGACACACACAGACCCCTCCACACCCCGGGCACAGTGCCCCGTGTCTCAGAGACACACAGACCCCTCCACACCTCCCGGGCACAGTGCTCAGTGTCTCAGACAGACACAGACCCCTCCACCTCCCGGGCACAGTGCCCAGTGTCTCAGACATACACAGACCCCTCCACACCCCCCGCACAGTGCCCCGTGTCTCAGAGACACACAGACCCCTCCACACCCCCCGCACAGTGCCCAGTGTCTCAGACACACACAGACCCCTCCACACCCCGGGCACAGTGCCCAGTGTCTCAGAGACACACAGACCCCTCCACACCCCCCGGGCACAGTGCCCAGTGTCTCAGACACACACAGACCCCTCCACACCCCTGGCACAGTGCCCCGTGTCTCACACACACAGACCCCTCCACACCCCGGGCACAGTGCCCAGTGTCTCAGACACACACAGACCCCACCACCCCCCGGGCACAGTGCCCCGTGTCTCAGACACACACAGACCCCTCCACACCCCCCGCACAGTGCCCCGTGTCTCAGACACACACAGACTCCTCCACACCCCGGGCACAGTGCTCAGTGTCTCAGACACACACAGACCCCTCCACACCCCGGGCACAGTGCCCAGTGTCTCAGACACACACAGACTCCTCCACACCCCGGGCACAGTGCCCCGTGTCTCAGACACACACAGACCGCTCCACACCCCCCGCACAGTGCTCGGTGTCTCAGACACACACAGACCCCTCCACACCCCCCGCACAGTGCCCAGTGTCTCAGACACACACAGACCCCTCCACACCCCGGGCGCAGTGCCCCGTGTCTCAGAGACACACAGACTCCTCCACACCCCGGGCACAGTGCCCCGTGTCTCAGACACACACAGACCCCTCCACACCCCGGGCACAGTGCCCCGTGTCTCAGACACACACAGACCCCTCCACCCCCCGGGCACAGTGCCCCGTGTCTCAGACACACACAGACCCCTCCACACCCCGGGCACAGTGCCCCGTGTCTCAGAGACACACAGACCCCTCCACACCCCGGGCACAGTGCCCAGTGTCTCAGACACACAGACCCCTCCACACCCCGGGCACAGTGCCCCGTGTCTCAGACACACACAGACCCCTCCACACCCCGGGCACAGTGCCCCGTGTCTCAGACACACACAGACCCCTCCACCCCCCGGGCACAGTGCCCAGTGTCTCAGACACACACAGACCCCTCCACACCCCGGGCACAGTGCCCAGTGTCTCAGACACACAGACCCCTCCACACCCCGGGCACAGTGCCCCGTGTCTCAGACACACACAGACCCCTCCACACCCCGGGCACAGTGCCCCGTGTCTCAGACACACACAGACCCCTCCACCCCCCGGGCACAGTGCCCAGTGTCTCACACACACAGACCCCTCCACACCCCCCGGGCACAGTGCCCAGTGTCTCACACACACAGACCCCTCCACACCCCCCGGGCACAGTGCCCAGTGTCTCAGACACACACAGACCCCTCCACACCCCGGGCACAGTGCCCCGTGTCTCAGAGACACACAGACCCCTCCACACCCCGGGCACAGTGCCCAGTGTCTCAGACACACAGACCCCTCCACACCCCGGGCACAGTGCCCCGTGTCTCAGACACACACAGACCCCTCCACACACCCCGCACAGTGCCCAGTGTCTCAGACACACACAGACCCCTCCACACCCCGGGCACAGTGCCCCGTGTTTCAGACACACACAGACTCCTCCACTCCCCGGGCACAGTGCCCAGTGTCTCAGACACACACAGACCCCTCCACACCCCGGGCACAGTGCCCCGTGTCTCAGACACACACAGACCCCTCCACACCCCCCGCACAGTGCCCCGTGTCTCAGACACCCACAGACCCCTCCACACCCCCCGGGCACAGTGCCCCGTGTCTCAGAGACACACAGACCGCTCCACACCCCGGGCACAGTGCCCAGTGTCTCAGACACACAGACCCCTCCACACCCCGGGCACAGTGCCCAGTGTCTCAGACACACAGACCCCTCCACACCCCGGGCACAGTGCCCAGTGTCTCAGACACACAGACCCCTCCACACCCCCCGCACAGTGCCCAGTGTCTCAGACACACAGACCCCTCCACACCCCGGGCACAGTGCCCAGTGTCTCAGACACACAGACCCCTCCACACCCCGGGCACAGTGCCCAGTGTCTCAGACACACAGACCCCTCCACACCCCCCGGGCACAGTGCCCCGTGTCTCAGACACACACAGACCCCTCCACACCCCGGGCACAGTGCCCCGTGTCTCAGACACACAGACCCCTCCACACCCCGGGCACAGTGCCCAGTGTCTCAGACACACACAGACCCCTCCACACCCCGGGCACAGTGCTCAGTGTCTCAGACACACACAGACCCCTCCACACCCCGGGCACAGTGCCCAGTGTCTCAGACACACACAGACCCCTCCACACCCCGGGCACAGTGCCCAGTGTCTCAGACACACAGACCCCTCCACACCCCGGGCACAGTGCCCAGTGTCTCAGACACACAGACCCCTCCACCCCCCGGGCACAGTGCCCAGTGTCTCAGACACACAGACCGCTCCACACCCCGGGCACAGTGCCCCGTGTCTCAGACACACACAGACCCCTCCACACCCCGGGCACAGTGCCCAGTGTCTCAGACACACAGACCCCTCCACACCCCGGGCACAGTGCCCAGTGTCTCAGACACACAGACCGCTCCACACCCCGGGCACAGTGCCCCGTGTCTCAGACACACACAGACCCCTCCACCCCCCGGGCACAGTGCCCAGTGTCCCACACACACAGACCCCTCCACACCCCCCGCACAGTGCCCAGTGTCTCACACACACACAGACCCCTCCACACCCCCCGGGCACAGTGCCCAGTGTCTCAGACACACACAGACCCCTCCACACCCCCCGGGCACAGTGCCCCGTGTCTCAGACACACAGACCCCTCCACACCCCCCGGGCACAGTGCCCAGTGTCTCAGACACACACAGACCCCTCCACACCCCCCGCACAGTGCTCAGTGTCTCAGACACACACAGACCCCTCCACACCCCGGGCACAGTGCCCCGTGTCTCAGACACACAGACCCCTCCACACCCCGGGCACAGTGCCCAGTGTCTCAGTTACACACAGACCCCTCCACACCCCCCGCACAGTGCCCCGTGTCTCAGACACACACAGACCCCTCCACACCCCCCGCACAGTGCCCAGTGTCTCAGACACACACAGACCCCTCCACCCCCCGGGCACAGTGCCCCGTGTGTCAGACACACACAGACCCCTCCACACCCTGGGCACAGTGCCCAGTGTCTCAGACACACACAGACCACTCCACACCCCCCGGGCACAGTGCCCCGTGTCTCAGACACACACAGACCCCTCCACACCCCCCGGGCACAGTGCCCCGTGTCTCAGACACACACAGAACTGTCCATAGGGAGAGACTCGATGGGCTGAACAGCCGCCTGTTGTGCCATAAATTCCTGTGGTTCTCTGGAGACCAGGGGTTTCAGGAGTTGGCGGGCAAACGGTGCGCTAATCATAGAGTCATAGAACAGTATAGCACAGAATGAGGCCATTCGGGCCATCGATTCTATGCTGTCTCTTTGAACGAGCGATCCAGTTAGTCCCACTCCCCCCTCGCTCTTTCCCCATATTCCCTGCAATTTTTTCTTCTTCCAGTATTTATCCAATTCCCTTTTGAAGAATACTATTGAATCTGTCTCCACCGCCCTATCAGGCAGCGCATTCCAGATCCTAACCACTCGTTGGATAAAGGAGTTTTGCTCCTGTCGCCTCTGGTTCTTTTGCCAATCACCTTAAATCTGTGCCCTCTGGTTATCGACCCTTCAGCCATTGGAAACAGTCTCTCTTTATAGAAACATAGAATCATAGAAGATAGGAGCAGGAGTAGGCCATTCGGCCCCTCGAGCCTGCTCCGCCATTCGATGAGATCATGGCTGATCATCCAAACTCAGTACCCTGTACCTGCCTTCTCCCCATATCCCTTGATACCTTTAGCTTTAAGAAATATATCTAACTCATTCTTGAATATATTTAATGACTTGGCCTCAACTGCCTTCTGTGGTAGAGAATTCCACAGGTTCACCACTCTCTGGGTGAAGAAATTCTTCCTCATTTCTGTCCCAAATGGCTTACCCGTTATCCTTAGATTATGACCCCTGGTTCTGGACTCTCCAACCATCGGGAACATTCTTCCTGCATCTAGTTTGTCCAGACCTGTCAGAATTTTATATGTTTCGATGAGATCCCCTCTCATTCTTCTATACTCCAGCGAGTATAAGCCCAAACGACCCAATCTCTTCTCGTATGTCATTCCTGCCATCCCAGGTATCAGCCTTGTGAATTATTTACTCGATCTCAACCCTTCATGATTTTGAAACGCCTCCATTAAATCTCCTCTTAGCCTGCTCTGCTCCAAGGAGATCAACTCCGGCTTCTCCAGTCTCTCCAGCTAACTGCAATTCCCATTCATCCTTTCTCAGGACTTCATGTTCTTCGAGCGCGCAAAGACCAGCAAGCAACGGGATGGCGTGTGGCAATAGGTTGGCGCTGCCAACCGCGAGCCAACCAGGCCAAGAGGAGATGGCAAATTTTTTTACGGCCTTCCAAAGAGACTCTGACGACCGATTGTCAATGACTGAAAGCACCGAAAGGGAGCACTCCAACTTACGGTTAAGAGCAGTTTACACAACACCTGAGGCCATTTCTATCGTGGATTGAAGTCATCCTCAATGATTGGGGGCGGGGTGAGATGGGGGGCGGGGGGTGGGGTGGTGGGGCACGTGGGGAGCGGTTGTCACTGGGATATCGCGAACGGAACTGGCTCGGTTCAGGCACAGCCAACATGCCAGTTCGCGACGCGAGTCCGTCTCGTTTTGTCACAAGGCCCAAAAGAAATAGAGGTGTCTCCTCCCTCGCCTGCTGTCCTATCCGAAGACGAAACCGTCCCTCACCTGTTGTCTGCCGTATGAAGCGGGCTGTGTCGGAGTCTGTTCTGAAGGTCAGTGAACCCTCCTGTCCAGTAACGCCTCCAGCCACTTCGAGTGCCCGTTGTAGAATTGAGCAAAGTGGGAGGGGGGACAAAATACACCCTCCTGGAAACCCTAACAACGGAGCAATGTTCTCTTCACCACCCGCCCCCCGCCTCCGCCTCCCCCCATCCACTTAACGTGTCGGCTCTTTACTGCGACTGGGACTCCATGGGAACAATTTTCACGATCGAGCCTCGGCTTTTCCGCTTGGGATTTGGCAGCTGGAGTCCGGAGCACGGAGCCACTCCCGAATCTGCACGATCCGCTCAATGGCTTGGGGCAACCGAACCAAAGCTGGCAACTTCAGATTACAGCCTCGCCGGCCAAAGAAAATCCTGCATCATCACTTGCTTTCACCTCAAGCTGTGAGGGATAATTGCTGTGTAACTGTAGAGTCACTGTTTATTCAGCAGGGTAAGGGTCACTCACTAACTGTAGAGTCACTGTTTATTCAGCAGGGTAAGGATCACTCACTAACTGTACAGAGACACTGTTTATTCAGCAGGGTAAGGATCACTCACTAACTGTACAGAGTCACTGTTTATTCAGCCTGGTAAGCATCACTCACTGCGTAACTGTACAGAGTCACTGTTTATTCAGCCTGGTAAGCATCACTCACTGCGTAACTGTACAGAGTCACTGTTTATTCAGCCTGGTAAGCATCACTCACTGTGTAACTGTACAGAGTTGCTGTTTATTCAGCAGGGCAAGGATCACTCACTGTGTAACTGTACAGAGTCACTGTTTATTCAGCAGGGTAAGGATCACTCACTGTGTAACTGTACAGAGTCACTGTTTATTCAGCAGGGTAAGGGTCACTCACTGCATAACTGTACAGAGACACTGTTTATTCAGCAGAGTAAGGGTTACTCACTCCATAACTGTACAGAGTCACTGCTCATTCAGCAGAGTAAGGGTTACTCAATGTGTAACTGTAGAGCATTCCCAATTGTTTTTGCCCAAGTGATGAGACAAAACCCACACTGCAGGACACCACCAAGTTTGGAATGAATAGTGAGACGGTGGGAGAAAATGGTAACTACTGGCTAGAGAGAGGTGGAAAGGGAAAGAGGTTAAGGGAGAGGGGAAGAAGGGGAGGGAGCGAGGGGAAGGTGGAGAGTGTGTGGGGAATATGAGAGCACGAGGGGATGGGGAGAGTGTGGGGGAAGAGGAGAGAGCAAGGGGAAAAGGGAAGATGTGTGAGACGAGGAATGAGGGAAAGGGAAGAGTAGAGCATGAGGGGAAGGGGAGAGAGACTGTGGAAAGGGGGAAAAGCATGGGGAAGGTGGAAAGGAATGAGAGGAAGCGGAGAGAATCTATGGGACAGGGAGAATGTAAATAAAAAGGGCAGAGAGAGACAGCAAGGGGAATTGGAGACAGCTAGAGAAGGTGGGGGGTGGGAAGAGATTGAGGGGAGAGGGGGAAGAGATTGAGGGGAAGGGGAAAGAGATTGAGGGGAGAGGGAAGAGATTGAGGGGAGGGCGGAAGAGATTGAGGGGAGAGGGGGAAGAATTGAGGGGAGAGGGGGAAGAGATTGAGGGGAGAGGGGGAAGAGATTGAGGGGAGTGGGAAGAGAGTGAGGGGAGGGCGGAAGAGATTGAGGGGAGGGCGGAAGAGATTGAGGGGAGAGGGGGAAGAGATTGAGGGGAGAGGGGGAAGAGATTGAGGGGAGTGGGAAGAGATTGAGAGGAAGGGGGAAGAGAGCGAGGGGAGGGGGAAGAGAGCGAGGGGAGGGGGAAGAGATTGAGGGGAGTGGGAAGAGAGCGAGGGGAGGGGGGAAGAGATTGAGAGGAAGGGGGAAGAGATTGAGAGGGAGGGGGGAAGAGATTGAGAGGAAGGGGGAAGAGATTGAGGGGAAGGGGAGAGACTCTGGGGAACAGAGACAGGGGGAAGAGAGAGGAAAGAAGATTCTGCCAACCATCTGAAGGCACTGGAACATTCTTAACGTGACTCCGGAGTGTGTGTGAGAGTTGATGGGCTCTGCTATTCCCAACTGATCCAGTTGGATCTCCCGGCTGATACCCTCCTTACCCTGGGCAGGCCCTAATCCTGATTCCCAAAAGCCAGGGGCTGGAATTCCCATTCGGATGTTTGCCAACACCTTCCCTGGCTGGGTCTCCGATGGGAGCGAGTCACGCATTGAGGAGAGGACATGTGTTCCGCCGGGCTTCGAGGGGGGGGGGGAGGGGGGCCGCCGCCTCGGATTCCTTGGTGCGACACGCCAAATATTCCTGATACCAAAGTTTACGAAGACGGTCTTGCTTGCCCTTTGCTGGAAAACCTTGGGCTCCACACCCTGGGTGCGGCCCAAAAAGTGTATATAAGACAATAAACAGTATTGAACATTACCTCAGGCTCAGGCAGGAGGTGGATCCAGAGCCAGCGAAAGGAAACCTTGGGGTTGACGTCAGGAAGCTCCTCGTCAACAGATAGCACGATCAGCACGGGGAAAGGCCTTCCAACTCTGGTTGGACGCGCTCCTGGAGGCTTCATCACATGACCTCCCGCCTCATACTGCCCCCTCCCCCCCCCCACTCCCACCATTGGTCGCCTGACATGTCCATCGTCGTGGTGCCCGCCTTCCCACGGCCAATTGGAAAGCCAACAGACTCGCCCTTCCTCGATTGGATGATTCTTGGTTCTCAGTCAAATGGCCTTCCCCGCTCCCCCCCAATCTCCAATATTTTTATAACTAACAAAGAAAGGTCTTTGAAGAAAAAAGTTAAAAATATATTTTTTCACTCAATGCCCTCTATGATTTTTCCCCTGGGTGTTGCGCCTGGAAATTAGCCTTTGACTCTTCGGTTGGTATGGTAACGCTGGATGGTCTCCCAAGTAGGGGAGTGGGGGCAAAAAAAAAGCCTGGACTCACTTAAGACCTTGACATTCAATGGCATTACCATCGCCGAATCCCCCACCATCAATATCCTGGGGATTCACCATTGACCAGAAACTTAACTGGACCAGCCACATAAATACTGTGGCAACAAGAGCTGGTCAGAGGCCTGGGTATTCTGCGGCGAGTGTCTCACCTCCTGACTCCCCAAAGCCTTTCCACCATCGGCAAGGCACAAGTCAGGAGTGTGACGGAATACTCTCCATTTGCCTGGATGAGTGCAGCTCCAACAACACTCAAGAAGCTCGACACCATCCAGGGCAAAGCAGCCCGCTTGATTGGCACCCCATCCACCACCTTAAACATTCACTCCCTCCACCACCGGCGCACCGTGGCTGCAGTGTGCACCATCTACAAGATGCACTGCAGCAACTCGCCAAGGCTTCTTCGGCAGCACCTCCCAAACCCGCGACCTCTACCACCTAGAAGGACAAGGGCAGCAGGCGCATGGGAACACCACCACCTCCAAGTTCCCCTCCAAGTCACACACCATCCTGACTTGGAAATATATCGGCCGTTCCTTCATCGTCGCTGGGTCAAAATCCTGGAACTCCCTCCCTAACAGCACTGTGGGAGCACCTTCACCACACGGACTGCAGCGGTTCAAGAAGGCGGCTCATCACCACCTTCTCAAGGGCAATCAGGGATGGGCAATAAATGCTGGCCTGGCCAGCGACACCCACATCCCATAAACAAATTTTTAAAAAACTGTTGGGTAGAGTGGCACAGGCCTTTCTTGTGTCGGCCGTGGCTCAGTGGGTCGCACTCTCTCTCGCCTCTGAGTCAGGAGGTCATGGGCTCAAGTCCCGCTCCAGAGACTTGAGCACAAAATCCAGGCCGACACTCCCAGTGCAGTGCCGAGGGAGTGCCGCACTGCCGGAGGTGCCGTCTTTCGGATGAGACGTTAAACCGAGGCCCCGTCTGCCCTCTCAGGTGGACGTAAAAGATCCCACGGCCACTATTGGAAGAAGAGCAGGGGGGAGTTCTCCCCGGTGTCCTGGAGCCAATATTTATCCCTCAATCAACATCACAAAAACAGATTATCTGATCATTATCACATTGCTGTTTGTGGGAGCTTGCTGTGCGCAGATTGGCTGCTGTGTTTCCCACATTACAACAGTGACTACACTTCAAAAAAGTACTTCATCGGCTGTAAAGCTTTGGGACGGCCTGAGGTGGTGAAAGAGGCTATGTAATTGTAAGCCTTCCTATTTTCTGGATGGACAAGTTAAGGTGGGCCTTCCTCTGTTATACCATCCCCCCCGCCCCCGCGGTTTAAATGAGCCAGTCAGGACATTGATCTGGGCTGTGATAGGCCGATGGCATTGTGCTCACGGCGTCAGTCTCTCACTGGATTGGAGCTGCCTGGATTGGGGGCGGGGAGCGGAGGGGTGAAGTGGGGGAGGGGAGAGGCAGGGGAGAAGTGGGGGGAGGAGGGAAGAGCTGAGAGGTTGGGGGCAGGGGAGGGGTGGGAAAGGACCAAACAGAGCTTGAATTGTGGGCATCTGTCCTGGGGGGGTGCGGGGTGTGAGAGGGGTTGGAGGGAGTGAGCCCCCTCTTCTGATAAGAGGGCGAATGTGGGCTCTTCCTCTGTGGGGAGTGGGGGGGGGGGGAAGGCTGAGGACCCCATCTCTGATTGGGGCGAGAAGTGGGGTGAGGGTTCAGAGGTCAGAAGCGACAGGTCCCGCCCCTGCTGCTGGGAGGCAGGGGATCGAGACAATGGTCCTCTCTCGGGCCAACAGCGCGGTCGGGAGGACCACCCAGCAGCCTGTGAAACCCAGGCAGAGAGGACCTGTGGGAAGGAGGGAGGAGGACAGTAGGAGTATGTTTGTTTGTGTGTGTGTGCTAGGCCGATGTAGCAGAGCCTGGTCTCCAATCGTCTTGGGTCCCCTTGCCATTGGACCAAGACCTTGCTCTGTCAAGCCCGTGTGGTAGCTGGTGTGCAACGGCCCACCCCACGTTAAAAGAGCTCACGCACAGGCATCTTCCACCCATCATAGAGATAACCGGAGCTCGCCCTAGGGGGGGCGGGGTCCGTTGGACCCTCGCTGATTGGGGGGAAGGGAGGCCCCTTCCTCTGTTGACCCTGGGGGTCAAAGACCTCTGATTGGGGGAATGGGGGTTGGAAGCTACGCCCCGTGGAATTGTAGGTGGGGGGGGGGGGGTCTCCCTGCAGCTCGTCAGAGACCAAGGAAGCTTCTGGAAGATTCAAAGCACGAGCAAGAAGGAGGGTCTTCCGCGACGAGCGAGTTCTTTCAGTCCTTTATTTGCACCCGCCTTGCGTCTCGAGATTGGTGGGGTCCGTGACCGGCGAGCGTTCTTATTTTTTTTTTAATTATGTAAACGCAGCTATTTTATTTCCGGCCGCTGATTTATGTTTGTAAATGAATAAAAGTTCAGTCAGTGGCAAACGTTTCTGTGTGGGGGGCGTCTCTGGGAACCCGGCCACCCTCTCGAAATTTGGATCGGGCCGTTTCTCCGGCGCGAGGAGGGGAACGCCTTAAGGGATCCAAAATGGCGGAAGGTATTGGCAGCGGTTTTGCCGTAGGCCTCCGGGGCGCGTGCTCGAAACAGGCAGTAGGCCCTCTGCCTGTGTAAAACTGGGTGGGGTGGGGCCTAAGGCCTGGACAGGGCCCCTCCCCCACCTTCGCAAAGACACGATGGCCGCTCGTTGCCGGTCAGTTTTCTCGGCCATCCCAACCCGACGGTCCTTAAAGGCGACCGGAAAGGGATAGTGGGGTCAGGAGGAGCAGGAGTGGACTTTAAATCCACAGGCCTCACCCCCACCCCCCCGCAGACTCTCCGAAGGATCTTGCCCCAACTCTCTCCCCTCCACCCACCCGAGACCAGCACGCTGCCTCTGGGCCAGAGACTGGCACCTGCAGCTCTCCAGTATGTCATTGGTTGCCAGCCTTTGGCTCAGTGCGTGCCGCACTCTCTCTCTCTCGCCTCTGAGTCAGAAGGTCGTGGGTTCGAGCCCCACTCCAGAGACTCGAGCACAAAAATCCCAGGCCGACACTCGTAGTGCCAGTACTGAGGGAGCCTCCGCTGCACGGTCGGAGGGAGCCGTCTTTCGGATGAGATGTTAAACGGAGGTTGGACGTAAAAGATCCCCGCGGCCACTATTTCAAAGCGCAGTGGGGGAAGGGAGCCCTCCCCGGTGTCCTGGTGCCAATATTTATCCCACGACAAACATCATTAAAAAAAACAGATGATCTGGTCATTCACATTGCGGTTTGTGGGAGCTTGCTGTGCGCAAATTGGCTGCCGCGTTTCCCACATTACAACAGTGACCACACTTCAAAAAGTATTTCATTGGCTGTGAAGCGCTTTGGGACATCCCAAGGTGGTGCAAAGAAGTGTGAGGACCTCCGAACTAGACGAATAACGGTGAGCGGAGAAAGACTGTCGGAAGGGAACAGCTATGGGCTGCAGTGTTCCTCACACACTCGGCGGACGTTGAACTCCCAACACAGCCCAGTGGGGGGCGCTGAAGGCAAAGACAAATGATAGTAGGCCCAAGAAGCCTGCTGCCCTCTTATGGGATTGGCCAGGTTTTTTCCCCCCTCTTCTGAAGGCGCTGATTCTACGCTGAGGAACCATTCCTCGCGCGCCAGAGTCCCTTCAATAAGGCGCACAAGTGATCAGCGTCGCAGATCAGTGGGTGGCGGTGCGCTATTCGACCAAGGTGGCCTTCACAGCCCAGCTCTCGTTCCAGCAGAAGTTGCATCAGGTCGGGGTGGGGGGCGGGGGGGAGTCCCTGGATAGAGAGAGGGAGCGGGAAGCTTGGCTGGTTTCCCCTCCACCCTAACCCCCCCTCTCACTGTCGCTCCTTTCCCCCTTGCTAGCCCAGGGGTCCTGAGGGCAACTGCAGCACGTCCCACTGCCAACTCGACCAGCTCAGCACTGATGCTCAAACTATGGGGCTCTCTGGAGTACCGGTTCTGGGCACCGCACCTCAGGAAGGATATATTGGCCTTGGAGGGGGTGCAGCGCAGATTCACCTGAATGATGCCCGGGGGCTAAAAGGGTTAAGTTATGAGGACAGGTTGCATGGAATAGGCTTGTGTTCCTTCGAGTATAGAAGATTAAGGGATGATCTAATCGAGGTGCGTAAGATGATGAAAGGATTTGATAGGGTCGATAGAGAGAAACTATTTCCTCTGGTGGGGGGAGTCCAGAACAAGGGGGCGTAACCTTAAAATTAGAGCCAGGCCGTTCAGGGGTGATGTCAGGGAGCACTTCTTCACACAAAGGGTGGTGGGAATCTGGAACTCTCTCTCCCACAAAAGCTGTTGAGGCTGGGGGGCGGGGGGGTCAATTGAAAATTTCAGAACGGAGACGGATAGAATTTTGTTGGGCAAGGGTATTAAGGGTTACGGTGCCAAGGCGGGTAGACGGAGTTGAGATACAGATCAGCCATGATCTGATTGAACAGGCTCGAGGGGCTGAATGGCCTCCTCCTGTTCCTAATGGTCCCTCTTGGGTCTCTTTGGCTCAGGATCAGGCCACCCCCTTTTCATTTCGATAGCCTTCAGCCAACACCGAAAGCTGGCAAAGATTTGAGGTACACAAGGCAAAGAAATGGCATGAAGAATAATGCCAATAATGGCAGGCCTCTTCAATCAGGTGTCAAGCACAAAACCATCAGACACAGAAATGACAACAAGAAGATTACTGAGTTCAGTTTATTCTGGATAGAAAAACCAAGACCGGCAAAGGATAACAAAACAGTGGCAATATAAGGCAAATAGTCTTACTGTACAGGGCGTAACCCAACAGAGAGATTTGGGGGTACGGAGGGTTAGATTGGCAAAAGGCAGGAGCACAGCATCCATTGCCAGGTGAGAGAGAGGCACTTGGTCGATTGGGTTGTTATCGAGTCAGAGGGATAGAGCACAAATCTCAGGAGGTGACCCAAACCCACGACCTCCACCACCTAGAAGGACGAGGGCAGCAGGCGCATGGGAACACCACCACCTCCAAGTTACCCTCCGAGTCACACACACCATCCTGACTCAGAAGTATATCGGCCGTTCCTTCATTGTCGCTGGGTCAAAATCCTGGAACTCCCTCCCTAACAGCACTGTGGGAGCACCTTCACCACACGGACTGCAGCGGTTCAAGGTGGCTCACCACCACCTTCTCAACTAGGGATGGGCAATAAATGCCGGCGTTGCCAGCAATGCCCACATCCCGCTGTGAGGATAGGCTGAAGAAATACTGGAAAAGGGAAGATTTGAGCGGACCTTATACAAGTTTCCAGGATCCCAAGGTCAACAGCAACAGATTATTTCATAGGTGTCAGCCGTGGCCCATTGGTATCGCTCTGGCCTCGGAGTGAGGAGGTGGTGGGTTGGAGCCCCACTCCAGAGACTTGAGCACATAATCCAGGCCGACACTCCCAATACCGTACTGGGGGAGTGCTGCACTGTCATAGGTGCCATCTTTCTGATGGAGACGTTAAACCGAGACCTCGTCTGCCCTCTCAGGTGCGGAGATGCCGGTGTTGGACTGGGGTGGACAAAAGTGAGAAGTCGCACAACACCAGGTTATAGTCCAACAGCTTTATTTGAAATCACAAGCTTTCGGAGCGCTGCTCCTTCGTCAGGTGAAGTGAAGAAATACATATGGGGTCTCAGGTGGACAACAAAGATCCCACGGCACTCTTGGAAGAAGCGCTTTGGAGTTCTCCGCGGTGTCCCGGTCAATATTTATCCCGTGGCCATTTTCACGGGAGCTTGCTGTGCGCCAATTGGCTGCTGCGTTTCCCTCCATTACAACAGTGACTGCACTTCACAGGCGCGTCATTGGCTGTAAAGAACTCTGGGACTTCCGAGAGATCGTGAAACGCTCAGGTCCTTTTGCTCATCAAGAGGGCACAGCGTCAAACTTAGAAAGGACAGCTTAAATTTAACTACTTCATGCAAAGGGTGGGGACGTATGGCATTGACTGCCAAGTGAGGCAGTAGTGCTGGAGAGCATCAGCAGATTCAAGAGGATATAGAGGCACTGGAGAAGGTGCAACAAAGACTTACAAGGATGATACCAGAACAAGAGCAGGTCAGAGGCTGGGTTATTCTGCGGCGAGTGTCTCACCTCCTGACTCCCCAAAGCCTTTCCACCATCTACAAGGCACAAGTCAGGAGTGTGATGGAATACTCTCCACTTGCCTGGATGAATTGCAGCTCCAACAACACTCAAGAAGCTCGACACCATCCAGGACAAAGCAGCCCGTTTGATTGGCACCCCATCCACCACCTTAAACATTCACTCCCTCCACCACCGGTGCACCGTGGCTGCAGTGTGTACCATCTACAAGATGCACTGCAGCAACTCGCCAAGGCTTCTTCGGCAGCACCTCCCAAACCCGCGACCTCTACCACCTAGAAGGACAAGGGCAGCAGGTGCATGGGAACACCACCACCTACAAGTCACACACCATCCCGACTTAGAAATATATCGGCCGTTCCTTCATCGTCGCTGGGTCAAAATCCTGGAACTCCCTCCCTAACAGCACTGTGGGAGCACCTTCACCACACGGACTGCAGCGGTTCAAGAAGGCGGCTCACCACCACCTTCTCGAGGGCAACTAGGGATGGGCAATAAATGCCGGCCTTGCCAGCGACGCCCACATCCCATAAGCCAATAAAAAAAAACAGCGAGGTTGTAACTATCAGGAAAGGCTGAACAGGCTGGGGCTCTTTTCTCTAGAAAAGAGAAGGCTGAGGGGGCGACCTGATAGAGGTCTTTAAAATGATAAAGGGGTTCGATAGGGTCGACGTAGAGAAGATGTTTCCACATGTGCGGGAGACCAGAACTAGAGGCCATAAATACAAGACAGTCACTAATAAATCCAGCGGGGAATTCAGGAGAAACCTATTTACTCAGAGAGTGGTGAGAATGTGGGACTCGCTACCACAATCATAGAATGGTTACAGCACAGGAGGAGGCCATTCGGCCCCTCGAGCCCGTGCCGGCTCTCTGCAAGCGCACTTCAGCCAGTCCCACTCCCCCGCCCTTTCCCCGTAGCCCTGCAATTTTTTTTCCTTCAGGTACTTTTCCAATTCCCTTTTGAAAACCACGATTGAGTCTGCCTCCACCACCCTTTCAGGCAGTGCATCCCAGATCCTAACCACTCGCTGCGTAAAAATGTTTTTCCTCATGTCGCCTTTGGATCTTCTGGCAATCACCTTAAATCTGTGTCCTCTGGCTCTCGACCCTTCCGCCAATGGGAACAGTTTCTCTCCATCTACTCTGTCTAGAGTGGTTGAGGCGAATGATGCATTTAAGGGGAAGCTAGATAAACACCAATACAGAAAGAAAATACTGCAGATGCTGGAAATCTGAAATAAAAAGAGAAAATGCTGGAGATACTCAGCAGGTCAGGCAGCATCTGTGAAGAGAGAAACAGCGTTAACGTTTCAGGTCGATGACCTTTCGTCAGAACTGGAAAAAAGCAGGAAATGGAACAGATTTCACTACAAGCTACAATGGGACATTCGACAAGCCCACTGACTCCCACAGCTACCTGACTACACTTCCTCCCACCCCACCTCCTGTAAGGACTCAATTCCATTCTCCCAGTTTCTCCGTCTCCACCGCATCTGCTCTGACGATGCCACCTTCCATACCAGTGCTTCCGACATGTCTTCCTTTTTCCTCAACTGAGGATTCCTCTCTACAGTGGTTGACACGGCCCTCGACCGTGTCCGTTCTATCTCCCGCACTTCTGCCCCCACCCCTGCCCCTCCCTCCCGGAACCACGATAGAGTTCCCCTTGTCCTCACCTTTCACCCCACCAGCCTCCACATTCAACGGATCATCCTCCGCCATTTCCGCCACCTCCAGCGTGATCCCACCACCAAACGCATCTTCCCCTCACCTCCCCTTTCAGCATTCCGTAGGGACCGCTCCCTCCGCGACACCCTAGTCCACTCCTCTACCACCCCCAGCACCCCTTCCCCTTCGCCCGGCACCTTCCCGTGCAAGCGCAGGAGATGCAACACCTGCCCTTTTACCTCCCCCCTTCCCACTGTCCAGGGCCCCAAACACCCCTTCCAGGTGAAACAGCGATTTACTTGTACTTCTTGCAATCTAGTATACTGTATTCGCTGCTCACGATGTGGTCTCCTCTACAATGTGGAGACCAAACGCAGATTGGGTAACTGCTTTGCGGAACACCTCCGTTCAGTCCGTAAGGGGGACCCCGAGCTTCCGATCGCCTGTCACTTTAATTCTCCGCTCCACTCCCACTCAGACCTCACCGTCCTCGGCCTCTTGCATTGTTCCACTGAAGCTCAGCGTAAGCTCGAGGAACAGCACCTCATCTTTCGATTAGGCACTTTACAGCCTTCTGGACTCAACACGAGTTCAACAATTTCAGATCATAACCCCAGCCCCCATCATATATATATATATATTTTATCCACACTTTTTATTTGTGTTTTTTTTTCTTCTCTCCCACATGGCAGCTGTCTTTCATTCTGCCAGCGCAATTTAGAAACATAGAAAATAGGTACAGGAGTAGACCATTCGGTCCTTCGAGCCTGCACCGCCATTCAATGCGTTCATGGCTGAACATGCTACCTCAGTACCCCATTCCTGCTTTCTCGCCATACCCCTTGATCCCCCTAGTTGTGAGTGTTATATCTAACTCCCTTTTGAATATATTTAGCGAACTGGCCTCAACAACCTTCTGTGGAAGATAATTCCATAGATTCACCACTCTCTGGGTGAAGAAGTTCCTCCTCAGCTCAGTCTTAAATGGCTTCCCCTTAATCCTTAGACTGTGACCCCTGGTTCTAGTTTTCCCTAACATTGGGAACATTCTGCCCGCATCTAATTTGTCTAAACCAGTCAGGATTTTAAATGTCTCTATAAGATCCCCCCTCATTCTTCTGAACTCCAGAGGATACAAGTTCAGTTGACCCAATCTTTCTTGATATGTCAGTCCGGCCATCCCAGGAATCAATCTAGTGAACCTTCGCTGCACTCCCTCAATAGCAAGAATGTCCTTCCTTAAGTTAGGAGACCAAAACTGCGCACAATACTCCAGGTGTGGCCTCACCAAGGCCCTGTACAACTGTAGCATCACCTCCCTACTCCTGTACTCAAATCCCCTTGCTATGAAGGCCATCATTCCGTTTGCTTTCTTGACTGCCTGCTGCACTTGCATTCCCACCTTCAGTGACTGATGTACCATGACGCCCAGGTCTCGTTGCACCTCCCCTTTCCCTAATCTGCCACCATTCAGGTAATAGTCCGCCTCTCTATTTTTACCACCAAAGTGGATAACCTCACATTTATCCACATTGTACTTCATCTGCCATACATTTGCCCATTCACCCAACCTGTCCAAGTCACTCTGTAGCCTCCTAGCATCCTCCTCATTGTTCACACTGCCTCCCAATTTAGTGTCATCCGCAAATTTGGAGATATTACATTTAATCTCTTCGTCCAAATCATTAATATATAATGTAAACAGCTGGGGTCCCAGCACCGAACCCTGCGGTACCCCGCTGGTCACTGCCTGCCATTCTGAAAAGTACCCATTTACTCCTACTCTTTGTTTCCTGTGTGCCAACCAGTTCTCAATCCACGTCAACACATTACCCCCAATCCCATGTGCTTTAACTTTGCTCACCAATCTCTTGTGTGGGACCTTGTCGAAGGCCTTCTGAAAGTCCAAATACACCACATCTACTGGTTCCCCCCTGTCCACCCTATTGGAAACATCCTCAAAAAATTCCAGAAAATTTGTCAAGCATGATTTCCCTTTCACAAATCCATGCTGACTTGGACCTATCATGTCGCCACTTTCCAAATGGTCTGTTATGACTTCTTTAATAATTGCTTCCATCATTTTACCCACGACCGATGTCAGGCTGACCGGTCTATAATTCCCTGCTTTCTCCCCCCCTCCTTTTTTAAAAAGAGGGGTTACATTGGCCACCCTCCACTCCATCGGAACTGATCCAGAGTCTAAGGAATGTTGGAAAATGATCGTCAATGCATCCACTATTTCCAAGGCCACCTCCTTAAGTACTCTGGGATGCAGACCATCAGGCCCCGGGGATTTTTCAGCCTTCAGTCCCATCAATTTCCCCAATACCTTTTCCCGACTAATAAGGATTTCCCTCAGCTCCTCCCTCTTACCAGATCCTCTGACCCCTTTTATTTCCGGCAGGTTGTGTGCGTCCTCCACAGTAAACACCGAACCAAAGTACTTGTTCAATTGATCTGCCATTTCCTTGTTCCCCATTACGACTTCCCCTGTTTCCGACTGCAGGGGACCTACGTTTGTTTTTACTAACCTCTTTCTTTTAAATATTTATAGAAGCTTTTGCAGTCCATTTTAATGTTCTCTGCAAGCTTCCTTTCATATTTTATTTTCCCTGCCCTAATCAAACCCTTCGTCCTCCTCTGCTGAGTTTTGAAGTTCTCCCAGTCCTCGGGTTTGCTGCTACTTCTGTCCCTGGTTTCCCACATGGCACAGGAGGAGCATGAAATGGGTCCGAGACTTCCTGTCATGACTTAACCCTTATGTTACTTTATTACTAAAATTTAAACTTATTTATCTTAGGTCCAGGAGTTAAGTTTACACTTCATCTACAGCCATCCTTTGTTTCTTAACCTGTCCCATTACCATCTCCTCTTGCCTTGAATACCTCTCAATGTCTCTTAACCTCTCCTGCCTTCTATCCTATCACAGACCTTCCCTTTTGTTCTTTCATCCCCTCCCCCCTTTCCCAGCCCCTAAACTTGCTTAAAAATCTGTTCCATTTCCTGCTTTTTTCCAGTTCTGACGAAAGGTCATCGACCTGAAACGTTAACTCCTGTTTCTCTCTTCACAGATGCTGCCTGACCCATGCTGAGTATCTCCAGCATTTTCTGTTTTTATTATAGCTAGATAAACACATGAGGGAGAAAGGAATAGAAGGATACGTTGACGGGGTGAGATGATGAAGAGGGGGTGGGAGGAGGCTGGTGTGGAGCAGAAACACCGGCACGGAGCAGTGGGGCCGATCGGCCGGTTTCTGCGCTGTGCGCTCTATTTAGAGTTGGAGAAGTAGCTGGTGAAAGAGTTTTTTTTGAGGGTGGGGGGGGGGGGGGGGGTACGAGAGGTGTCGTGTGACATTTCCCCGACACTGGGCTTTTCCAGTCCGGCACATCTGGATGCCGCGATCTATCGGGAGGTTGAAGTCATTCCATTCACGGCCTGGCGTTTCGAACCAGGCGACTCTCTGGATCACGTGATCCCGGTAGTGCGGACAAGTAAACAACCTCACCCCGCCCCTCCCCCCGGGGACCAATCGCGTCGCACGAAACCAGGCCGAAATTCTCACACGGCACGTTGAATTCAAACGGTTTGGGGGGAAGGAGGAATGGGGTGAAAGGTCACTGCCGTCGGCATTCCCTCCCTGAGCACTGGAGGAGGTCACACAGGATATCGGCACACGGATATCAATGTGATACCTGCCGACAAATCCAGCGGCTCCAGGTTCACCCGCAAAACACTAGAATCTCTACACAAAGCTGGGCCACAGCAGTCCAAAAAGATGTCCAGAGATTTCTGTCGTCCAGTCCGTTGCTGAAGCAAGATTCCTGCCACGTTCCTCAGATTCCTCGTGGGATCGTCAGGATTTCAACTGCAAGTGGAAAACAGGAAGTCTATTCAGAAAAACGCGTGACAAATTGACGTGTTTGGTTTCTATTATTATATTAGTCCCAAGGCAGGAACAGCATGGGTTAGATACAGAGTAAAGCTCCCTCTACACTGTCCCATCAAACACTCCCAGGGCAGGTACAGCACAGGTTAGATACAGAGTAAAGCTCCCTCTACACTGTCCCATCAAACACTCCCAGGGCAGGTACAGCACGAGTTAGATACAGAGTAAAGCTCCCTCTACACTGTCCCATCAAACACTCCCAGGGCAGGTACAGCATGGGGTTAGATACAGAGTAAAGCTCCCTCTACACTGTCCCATCGAACACTCCCAGGGCAGGTACAGCACAGGTTAGATACAGAGTAAAGCTCCCTCTACACTGTCCCATCAAACACTCCCAGGGCAGGTACAGCACGGGTTAGATACAGAGTAAAGCTCCCTCTACACTGTCCCATCAAACACTCCCAGGGCAGGTACAACACGGGTTAGATACAGAGTAAAGCTCCCTCTACACTGTCCCCATCAAACACTCCCAGGGCAGGTACAGCACGGGTTAGATACAGAGTAAAGCTCCCTCTACACTGTCCCATCAAACACTCCCAGGGCAGGTACAGCACGGGTTAGATACAGAGTAAAGCTCCCTCTACACTGTCCCATCAAACACTCCCAGGGCAGGTACAGCACGGGTTAGATACAGAGTAAAGCTCCCTCTACACTGTCCCATCAAACCCTCCCAGGGCAGGTACAGCACGGGTTAGATACAGAGTAAAGCTCCCTCTACACTGTCCCATCAAACACTCCCAGGGCAGGTACAGCACAGGTTAGATACAGAGTAAAGCTCCCTCTACACTGTCCCATGAAACACTCCCAGAGCAGGTACAGCACGGGTTAGATACAGAGTAAAGCTCCCTCTACACTGTCCCATCAAACACTCCCAAGGCAGGTACAGCACGGGTTGGATACAGAGTAAAGCTCCCTCTACACTGTCCCATCAAACACTCCCAGGGCAGGTACAGCACGGGTTAGATCCAGAGTAAAGCTCCCTCTACACTGTCCCATCAAACACTCCCAGGGCAGGTACAGCACGGGTTAGATCCAGAGTAAAGCTCCCTCTACACTGTCCCATCAAACACTCCCAGGGCAGGTACAGCTAGATACAGGGGCAGATAAAATTCCCCATTGCCAGATCACATTCCAAACTCTATTATTTAGCTCTTGCCCTTCTGCTCCTGAAGGTGCTGACTGTTGCTGGGCAAAGATTTCATGGGCACTCGATGCACTCTGGCACATCACCCAAGTGATTCCTTCACGAGGGCACCTCTGCCAAGCCTGGGTCGTGCCCCCTCACCCCTGACCTCCAAACCC
This sequence comes from Squalus acanthias, assembly GCA_030390025.1. Lineage (NCBI taxonomy): Eukaryota > Metazoa > Chordata > Chondrichthyes > Squaliformes > Squalidae > Squalus > Squalus acanthias. The sequence goes on from JASTWF010000045.1 coordinate 1,067,636, forward strand.
ATGTTTTTTTGACACAGGGGGTCACCAGATAGCAGGTGAGAAGCAGCCAATCCTGGAAGACTCCCCTCTCCAATTACCCCGGATCACCCCCTGGCGCTACCTTGGCTGGGGGTGAGTTAATTCCGCCTAGCCCAAGGATTGATGCTGGGGCTCCTCAAGTACCTGTCCCACACGGGGAGCTGCCTTATCCCCACCAACGTACTCACCTTCTTCTTCAGCAGGTACTGGCTGGCATTCTCCAGGCTCCAATTAAAATCCTGCAGGATGTGTTGGCATTCCTCGCGGGACTTCTGACTCATATTGTAAAGTTGCTGGATCTAATGGAAAGCAAGTTGAGGGACCGTAAGGATGATGGCGGCTTTAATAGGAACGTAGGACTTGCTAGACGAGAAAAAAAAGGGCCGTGGCCTGTCTAGTTCATCTTCCTGGTAGTCACGGTGATAATGGGAGTTGTTGAAACATAGACACATAGAAGATAGGAGCAGGAGTAGGGCAACACGGTGGCATAGTGGTTAGCACTGGTGCCTCACAGCGCCAGGGACCCGGGTTCGAATCTGGCCTCGGGTGACTGTCTGTGTGGAGTTTGCACATTCTCCCCGTGTCTGCGTGGGTTTCCTCCGGGTGCTCCGGTTTCCTCCCACAGTCCAAAAATGTGCGGGTTAGGTTGATTTGGCTATGATAAATTGACCCTTAGTGTTAGGGGGGTATTAAATATGTGGGGTTATGGGGATAGGATGGGATATGTTAGGGGGAATTAAATACGTGGGGTTACGGGGGTAGGGTGGGATATGTGTACTGTGGGGATTAAAGCAGGGACAGGGTACTGGATTTGGATGATCAGCCATGATCGTATTGAATGGTGGAGCAGGCTCGACGGGCCGAATGGCCTACTCCTGCTCCTAGATTCTATGTTTCTATGTTTCTATTCGGCCCCTCGAGCCTGCTCCGCCATTCGATGAGATCATGGCTGATCATCCAAACTCAGTACCTTGTACCTGCCTTCTCCCCATATCCCTTGATCCATTTAGCTTTAAGAAATATATCGAACTCATTCTTCAATATATTTAATGACTTGGCCTCAACTACCTTCTGTGGTAGAGAATTCCACAGGTTCACCACTCTCTGGGTGAAGAAATTCTTCCTCATTTCTGTCCTAAATGGCTTACCCCTTATCCTTAGATTATGACCCCTGGTTCTGGACTCTCCGACCATCAGGAACATTCTTCCTGCATCTAGTTTGTCCAGACCGGTCAGAATTTTATATGTTTCGATGAGATCCCCTCTCACTCTTCTATACTCCAGCGAGTATAAGCCCAATCGACCCAATCTCTCCTCATATGTCATTCCTGCCATCCCAGGTATCAGCCTTGTGAATCTTCGCTGAACTCCTTCCATGGCAAGAACATCCTTCCTCAGATAAGGCGACCAAAACTGCACACAGTACTCAAGGTGTGGTCTCACCAAGGCCCTGTATAACTGCAGCAAGACATTCTTGCTCCTGTACTCGAATCCTCTCGCTATGAAGGCCAACATACCATTTGCCTTCTTAACCGCCTGCTGCACCTGCATGCTTACCTTCAGCGACTGGTGCACAAGGACACCCAGGTCTCGTTGCACTTCCCCTTTTCCCAATCTATTGCCATTCAGATAATAGTCTGCCTTTCTGACTAATCCGAGCAATCAAGCTCTGTCAATGAGTCTACAACAAACCCAAACATGAGGCGAGGAATACCCCCAGTGGTGGACAGCTTTGGGAACCATAGGTCCAAAGTCATATGTTCTCAGCATTCTTGGGCGGTACAAAAGATTGATTAAGAAAGGGAAGGAAAGGGAAGATAGATTATGAAAGTAAATTAGCAAAAAATATAAAAACAGATAGTAAGAGTTTTTATAGTTATATAAAAAGAAAAAGGGTGGCTAAAGTAAATGTTGGTCCCTTAGAGGATGAGACCGGGAAATTAATGGTGGGAAATATGGAGATGGCAAAAACACTGAATGAATATTTTGTATCAGTCTTTACAGTAGAGGACACTAAGAATATCCCAACACTGGACAAACAGGGGGCTATAGGGGGAGAGGAGCTAAACACGATCAAAATCACTAAGGAAGTGGTACTCGGTAAAATAATGGGACTCAAGGCGGATAAATCACCTGGACCTGATGGCTTACATCCTAGAGTCTTGAAGGAAGTGGCGGTAGGGATTGTAGATGCATTGGTAATAATTTTTCAAAACTCCCTGGATTCCGCTAAGGTCCCGGCAGACTGGAAAACTGCTAATGTAACATCCTTATTTAAAAAGGGCAGTAGACAGAAGGCTGGTAACTATAGACCGGTTAGCCTAACATCTGTGGTAGGTAAAATTTTGGAGTCCATTATTAAGGAAACAGTAACAGGACATTTGGATAATCATAATTTAATAGGACAAAGTCAGCATGGTTTTACGAAGGGGAAGTCATGTTTGACAAATTTGCTGGAGTTCTTTGAGGAAGTAACATATAGAGTGGATAAAGGGGAACCAGTGGACGTAGTGTATTTAGACTTCCAAAAGGCATTTGACAAGGTGCCACACAAAAGATTATTGCTTAAGGTAAAAAATCACGGGATTGGGGGTAATATTCTGGCATGGATAGAGGATTGGCTATCTAACAGAAAGCAAAGAGTTGGGATAAATGGTTCATTCTCAGACTGGCAATCAGTAACTAGTGGTGTTCCACAGGGGTCAGTGCTGGGTCCCCAACTCTTCACAATCTATATTAACGATTTGGAGGAAGGGACCAAGTGTAACATATCAAAATTTGCAGATGATACAAAGATGGGAGGGAAAGTAGTGAGTGAGGAGGACATAAAAAACCTGCAAGGGGACATAGACAGGCTAAGTAAGTGTGCAGAGATTTGGCAGATGGAATACAACACTGGAAAGTGTGAGGTGATGCACTTTGGCAGGAAAAATCCTAGAGCAATTTATTATCTTAATGGCAAGAAACTGGAGAGTACTGAAGTGCAAAGGGATCTGGGGGTCCTGGTGCACGAAACTCAAAAGGTTAGTATGCAGGTGCAGCAAGTGATTAAGAAGGCAAATGGAATGTTGGCTTTCATTGCTAGGGGGATAGAATATAAAAATAGGGAGGTATTGCTTCAGTTGTACAAGGTATTGGTGAGACCGCACCTGGAATACTGCATACAGTTTTGGTGTCCTTACTTAAGGAAAGACATCCTTGCTCTCGAGGCAGTGCAAAAAAGGTTCACTCGGTTAATCCCGGGGATGAGGGGGTGGTCATATGAGGAGAGGTTGGGTAGATTGGGACTCTACTCATTGGAGTTCAGAAGAATGAGAGGCGATCTTATTGAAACATATAAGATTGTGAAGGGGTTGGATCGGGTGGATGCGGGGAGGATGTTCCCGATGACGGGTGAGACGAGAACTAGGGGACATAGTCTTAGAATAAGGGGCTGCTCTTTCAAAACTGAGATGAGGAGGAACTACTTCACTCAGAGGGTGGTAGGTCCATGGAATATGCTGCCACAAAAAGCTGTAGAAGCTACAACATTAATTAAATTTAAAACAGAAATAGACAGTTTCCTAGAAGTAAAGGGCATTAAGGGTTACGGGGAGCGGGCAGGAATTTGGACATGAGTCTAGGTTCGGATCGGTCATGGCCCTGTGGGTAGTGGAGCGGGCCCAGGGACTGTGTAGCCTGATTCTGCTCCTATTTCGTGTGTGCAATTCTGTTAGATGTAGGAGATGGTTCTGTGATAGATAGTAGATTGGCGGTTAGGATCAGATCAGCCATGATCTTATTGAATGGCGGAGCAGGCTCGAGGGGCCGATTGGCCTACTCCTGCTCCTATTTCTTATGTTCTTATGTTCTTATGTACAGAAGAATCAGGAGCAGGAGTCGGCCAGATGGCCCCTTGAGCCTGCTCCGCCATTCAATAAGATCATGGCGGATCTTCGACCTCACAATCTCATACTCTATTACTTTACTCCTGCATTTCTCCTCCTCCTGAAGGTGCTGACTGTTGCCGGGCAAAGAGTTTAATGGGCACCAGATGCACTCTGGCACATCACCCAAGTGCATCCTTCCTCCTCATGAGGGCACGTCTGCCAGGCCCGGTCATGCCCCCTCACCCCTGACCTCCAAACCCATGCTTTTTTTGACACAAGGGGGTCACCAGACAGCGATCAGGAGCGTGCAATCCTGGAAGACTCCCTGCTCCAATAACCCCGGATCACCCCCCTGGCGCTACCTTGGCTGGGATGAGTCCGCTTCCCCTCCTGATCCCCATATCCCGTGATTCCCCTAGAGTCCAAAAATCTATGGATCTCAGCCTTGAAGATACTCAACCACTGAGCATCCACAGCCCTTTGGGGTAGAGAATTCCAAAGATTCACAGCCCTCCGAGTGAAGAAATTTCTCCTCATCTCAGTCCTAAATGGCCGACCCCTTATCCTGAGACTATGGCCCCTGGTTCTAGACTCTCCAGCCAGGGGGAAACATCCTCTCAGCATCTACCCTGTCAATCCCGCTCAGAATCTTGTATGTTTCAATGAGATCACCTCTCATTCTTCTAAACTCCAGAGAGTATCGGCCCAATCTACTCAATGCTACACTCACCACATCATGTCTCAAATTACTCACATACTGTATCCCAAAATGTATTCTGCCGATAGTCACCCGTCTAGAACCCCTCTTATCGGACGTTAATAGGGCTCAGCTTAATGGAATGAAACAAGTAGGCACTTGACCTCTTCCCTACCCAACCTTGCAGCAGGTCCCTGCTGCCCGTGTTAGCTCAGCTCATCCACATCCCCGGCCAATACCCGCTCCGTTAATCGCTCACCGGCCAATACCCGCTCCGTTAATCGCTCACCGGCCAATACCCGCTCCGTTAATCGCTCACCGGCCAATACCCGCTCCGTTAATTGCTCACCGGCCAATACCCGCTCCGTTAATCGCTCACCGGCCAATACCCGCTCCGTTAATCGCTCACCGGCCAATACCCGCTCCGTTAATCGCTCACCGGCCCGATTGCCCCTCTTACCTTCAAGTGTTGGATGGCCTTCTGTGTATCGAAGTTGGTGGCCTGCAAGGCGTCGCGGCATTCCTCTGTGGTAACTCCATGCACCGCCTCCTGGACCTAACGGGCAAGGAGCATGGAAATTGCCAGAGTCAGTTGCTACCAGCACGTGTGAGTGAGTGAGTGAGTGAGAGCTCGAGTGTATCACAGGGGTGAGAACATTCAACTCGTTCCACGCCACCAACAAACCCTCGGTGTCCACCTCTCAGCATTCGATAGTACACCACTCCCTGCCCTTCTCCCGCTCCCCCACATCCTACAGCCTCCACTCTGCTATTCTACAGCCAATTTCCCCCTTCTCTCATCAAGAATCTCCACCGGCTTTTTCATTCAAACCCTCGCCGCTCTCCTACTTCTACAACCCTTCCCTCTTACCATCCATTCAACCCCTCCCCCGCTCTCCCCATTCAGCCCCTCCCCCGCTCTCCCCACTCAGCCCCTCCCCTACTCCCCCTACTCAGCCCCTCCCCCTACTTGCCCCATTCAGCCCCTCCCCCCACTCAGCCCCCCCCCCGCTCTCCCCATTCAGCCCCTCCCCCCACTCTCCCCATTCAGCCCCTCCCCCCACTCAGCCCCTCCCCCCACTCTCCCCATTTAGCCCCTCCCCCCAATTCTCCCCATCTCCTCCCCTCACCCCCCCCACTGCTTCCACCTGTACCAGCGTTGGCTTCAATTCCTATTTCGTTTCCGTTAAAAGTTCAATGAACAGTTTTCCCAGCGTCACGTTAAGAGAGCTTTAAAATAAACCGTTCCCAATGTGTGTGTGTGGGGTTCCCCTTGCTCGGCAACATGTCTGGAGTTCCTGTTTCTGATGCGTCCGCCTGCATTCTACGTCCCCCGCCTCCCTCCCACTTCAAAATGTCAAGTCGCTTCCTGCTCGGTAGTTTGTTCTGACCTTCCTCCCAAATGCTAAGGATTTTATCAGCAGTCGCCAACCTACAGAAACCTCCCTCAACAATGAGTTTCTAATTGGCCCTGTGTGTACCAGTATAGCCCCGCCCCCCTGCCCACAGGCAGCGCCTCAGGGCAGCCTTAAAGGGGCCAGGTCCGAGCTAAGTGCGTCTTAGCTGTTGTCCTGAGGCTACCCTTGCGAGTGCCGCCACGGGGGGGGGGGATGAGCTAGCATCGATCGATTCTCTCGGTGATAACGTACACGTTTAATTTTGTCCTGTAGACTAGGGCCGCTCCCCTGCCGGTTAAGCCCCGCCTCTGGATGGGATGCTCGCGTCTCCTCGGAGATATTCTTGTGGAGATAATTGCCCCTGGGACCTCGGGGTCTACCTTGCTGCTCGCCCGGCCTGGAGCCCCTCGAGTCCTTCTTCTGCTCCGTTGGGTGGTGGAGCTGGGCGGCTGACTTGGAGTGGGCCTCGAGCCCCAGCCGGCCGGCTGCCTCTTGCTCCTGCCTGCCGCGCTCGCTGGCGCCGCCCGTCTGCTGGCCCGGAAGCCCGGGGAGGTGGAGGTCCACCTGGGGCAAGACCACGGACCAACAGCTGGGCCTGGGCTGGGCGGTCCTCAGCCGCAGCTTGGCCACTGCGGGAACCACGTCTTCCGCCTCGGCGGCCCAGCGCTGCCCGTCCCTGGGTCCTTTCCTCGGCCTCTCGTTGGCCTGGCCCCTGGCGGCCCGGACTGCCGCGGCCTGCTCGCTGATCCGCCTGAGGCGCTCCTTGGAGACGGGCTTCGGGCTCGGCTCTGGCACGTGGGCGCTCTCCGACAATTGGTCCTTGCTCTCCTTGCTGTCGATGTTCGAGTCCAAACTTCGAGAAAGGCCTGAGGATCCAAAAACACAGGCGGGCCTAGTCAGGAAATGGTACGCTACAGTAAGGAGAACCTGTAGGGGCCAATTGGCTACACACCCCGCTCGATGTCAGATGGATAGACAGACAGATATATCGAAAGAAAGATGGATAGATAAATAGAAAGATAGACTTGCATTTATATAGCGCCTTTCACCACCTCAGGACGTCCCAACGCGCTTTACAGCCAATGAAGTACTTTTTGAAGTGTAGTCACTGTTGTAATGTGGGAAACGTGGCAGCCAATTTGCGCACAGCAAGCTCCCACAAACAGCAATAAGATAATGATCAGATCATCTGTTTTTTTTTTAAAGTGATGTCGATTGAGGGATAAATATTGGCTCCAGGACACCGGGGAGACACTCCCCCCTGCTCTTGGCCGTGGGATCTTTTACGTCCACCCGAGAGGGCAGACGGGGCCTCGGTTTAACGTCTCATCCGAAAGACGGCACCTCCGACAGTGTAGCACTCCCTCAGCACTGGCACTGGGAGGGTCGGCCTGGATTTTGTGCTCGAGTCTCTGGAGTGGGACTCGAACCCAGTCCCTTCTGACTCAGAGGCGAGAGAGAGAGAGAGAGAGAGAGAGAGAGAGAGAGAGAGAGAGAGAGAGAGAGAGAGAGAGAGAGACAGAGAGAGAGAGAGAGAGAGTGCCACCCACTGAGCCACGGCTGACACCTAATTGATGCCCATTTTTACATCTGTTCTTGGGATGTGGGCGATACTAGCAAGGCAGCATTTATCGTCCATCGCGAGTTGCCCCAAGGGTATTAAGGACCAACCCCCCCCCCCATGTAGGCCCAGACTGGGCAAGGACGCAGGGTCCCTTCCCTGAAGGACATGAGTGAACCACTTGGGTCTTACCACCATCTGGCAGCTGCATTTGTCACATTGCTGGCAGCGGCCCACACACCGCCAGGTTTACTGAATGCCATTTGAATTCGGGGCCTCGCGCGTGCCAGTTCCGTATCACAACCAGTAGGTACTTCGAGAATTTGAATTTAGTTTAAAAATCAGTAGAAGTGACCGGGGAAGCTAATCGGAAAAATCCAACTGCTTCACTCGTCCTTCCGTGGGGGAAACCTGCCGTCCTTACCAATCCAACTCTTAACTGCCCTCCAATGAATCAGAGGGAAAAGGATGGGAGATTGGGTAACACGCGTATCGGTTAGAAGCTCGTACTGATTCAGTGACAGTTTGAGTCGAATCACCCCGGCCCCCCAGGTCACGCCGGCCCCCCCTGGTCCCCATCTTCTCTCCTGACACTGACTTACCCGACATCTTCAGCAGCTGAATGGGGTGACTGTTGTCTAGTAGGTTACTCCAAGACTTCCTGCGAGATCAGAGAGGTCAGTCAGTGAACAGAATGGATGAAAGCACAAGGGATGTGATTGCATTGGAGAGGGTGCAGAGGAGATTCACCAGGATGTTACCCGGGCTGGAGTGCTTCAGCTATGAAGAGAGACTGGACAGGCTGGGGTTGTTTTCCTTCGAGCAGAGAAGGCTGAGGGGGGACCTGATTGAGGTGTACAAAATTATGAGGGGCATAGATAGGGTAGATAGAAAGGAACTTTTCCCCTTAGTAGAGGGGTCAATAACCAGGGGGCATAGTTTCAAGGTAAGGGGCAGGAGGTTTAGAGGGGATTTGAGGAAAAACTTTTTCACCCAGAGGGTGGTTGGAATCTGGAACTCACTGCCTGAAAGGGTGGTAGAGGCAGGAACCCTCACAACATTCAAGAAGCATTTAGATGAGCACTTGAAACGCCATAGCATACAAGGCTACGGACCAAGTGCTGGAAAATGGGATTAGAATAGACAGGGCTTGATGGCCGGCGCGGACACGATGGGCCGAAGGGCCTCTTTCTGTGCTGTATAACTCTATGACTCTTTGACACAACAGTGGAGCGGGCAGTGGAACTCCTGCAGTGGGCGGTGGTGGGAGAGAGTGAGGGGAACATTTACCTGGGACACAGAAAGGGAGTAGTTGGGATGGGCAAGGTATCAGAGGCATTTCGGACTGAGATGAGGAGAAATTTCTTCACTCAGAAGGTTGTGAATCTTTGGAATTCTCTGCCCCAGAGGGCTGTGGAGGCTCAGTCGTTGAGTATATTCAAGACTGAGATCGATAGATTTTTGGACACTAAGGGATACGAGGATAGTGCGGTTGGTGGAGCGGAGGTCGAAGGTCAGCCATGATCTTAGAGAATGGCAGAGCAGGCTCGATGGGCCGAATGGCCTCCTCCTGTTCCTGTTCATTTTTCATAGGTTCTCAAAACATCCCCGGAATCACTTGGGGAGGATTGAAGGTCGTTCAGACGGATGGGCTGAGATGGGCCGAATGTCCTTCCCTGTGATTGACCTCTGAAGGACCTTTGAAGGGAAAGGGCAATTGGGGGAGGAGAATGCAGCCAATGGAATGGAGGCTGGAGGTCAGAACTGTCCCTATTGCATTCTAGACGCTGCACACTGTTGCCGGGCAGAAGTTGTATCCCATGGTAACCCCGTCAATGTACGTCACACGCCCACTAATCCTTTAGACCTTTGACCTTCGGCCCCTTCATGCCAGGAGGACGGTTGTGTGGCCTCTTCCCAGCAACGCTCCACCCCCGGTAGCACCAGACACCTCCCAGGTTCCGAAGGATCAGGAGCAAGAAGCTCGACACCATCCAGGACAAAGCAGCCCGCTTGATTGGCACCCCATCCGCCACCTTAAACATTCACTCCCTCCACCACCGGCGCACCGTGGCTGCAGTGTGTACCATCTACAAGATGCACTGCAGCAACTCGCCAAGGCTTCTTCGGCAGCACCTCCCAAACCCGCGACCTCTTCCACCTAGAAGGACAAGGGCAGCAAGCGTACGGGAACACCACCACCTCCAAGTTCCCCTCCAAGTCACACACCATCCTGACTTAGAAATATATTGGCCGTTCCTTCATTGTCGCTGGGTCAAAATCCTGGAACTCCCTCCCTAACAGCACTGTGGGAGCACCTTCACCACACGGACTGCAGCGGTTCAAGAAGGCGGCTCACCACCACCTTCTCAAGGGGCAACTAGGGATGGGCGATAAATGCTGGCCTTGCCAGCGACACCCACATCCCATGAAGGAATATAAAAAAAAACCCTGGCCAATTTCCCAAAGCCTAACTGACTGGACAGCTCCTAACCAAACCCAGCACAGACAAAAGGCCATCGACCAGAAACGTTAACTCTGTTTCTCTCGCCACAGATGTTGTCCGACCTGCTGAGTATTTCCAGCATTTTCTGATTTTATTCCAACCCAGCACTAGGCCGCGGATGGAGCCTGGGACTTTCCTGCTCGGTACTGTCCACAGACGGAGGCTCTCCCCGGCAGCCACGACAGCTATTTATCTTTATACTGTCAGGTACTCAGTTGTCGGTCACCAGTCTGTGAAAGCAGCCTCGCGACAGGAGCTTGGGAAAGGCTTCGAACTGGACACTTACTCGTTGACCTTCTCCGGGAAGCCCCAGGAGCGACGCGGGTCGATGTCCCCGTGCCCCGCGTGGACCAAGCTGCTTCTCAGCGGGCAACTGATGACTGGCCCCGAGCGGGCCGTGCTGGCGGTCACGTAGGCCTGAGGGAACAGGCCCACCTGCAGAGTTTTCTTGTTCTGTCCTCGCCAGAACACCAGCTCAGGCCTAGAGAGGACAAAGAGCAGCGAGTGAGACCAGGACTCATCCCTCCGCAGAAACACAACAAGAGACCAACCCGCTAACTGGATCACACTCTGATATACTGCACACCTCTCACTGTAACACTGATATACCCCACACCCCTCACTGTAACACTCTGATATACCCCGCACCCTGCACTGTAACACTGATATACCCCACACCCCTCACTGTAACACTCTCTGATATACCCCACACCCCTCACTGTAACACACTCTGATATACCCCACACCCCTCACTGTAACACACTCTGATATACCCCACACCCCTCACTGTAACACACTCTGATATACCCCACACCCCTCACTGTAACACTGATATACCCCACACCCCTCACTGTAACACTCTGATATACCCCACACCCCTCACTCTAACACACTCTGATATACCCCACACCCCTCACTGTAACACACTCTGATATACCCCACACCCCTCACTGTAACACTCTCTGATATACCCCACACCGCTCACTGTAACACTCTCTGATATACCCCACACCCCTCACTGTAACACTCTCTGATATACCCCACACCCTCACTGTAACACACTCTGATATACCCCACACCCCTCACTGTAACACTCTCTGATATACCCCACACCCCTCACTGTAACACTCTCTGATATACCCCACACCCCTCACTGTAACACTCTCTGATATACCCCACACCCCTCACTGTAACACACTCTGATATACCCCACACCCCTCACTGTAACACTGATATACCCCACACCCCTCACTGTAACACTCTGATATACCCCACACCCCTCACTGTAACACTCTGATATACCCCACACCCCTCACTGTAACACACTCTGATATACCCCACACCCCTCACCTGTAACACTCTGATATACACCACACCCCTCACTGTAACACTCTGATATACCCCACACCCCTCACTGTAACACTCTCTGATATACCCCACACCCCTCACTGTAACACACTCTGATATACCCCACACCCCTCACTGTAACACTCTCTGATATACCCCACACCCCTCACTGTAACACTCTCTGATATACCCCACACCCCTCACTGTAACACTCTCTGATATACCCCACACCCCTCACTGTAACACTCTCTGATATACCCCACACCCCTCACTGTAACACTCTCTGATTA
>JASTWF010000045.1:1079520-1179520 GCA_030390025.1 Squalus acanthias
CACACACACACACACTATACTGCAATACATCCCACACACACACACACTATACTGCAATACATCCCACACACACACACACTATACTGCAGTACATCCCACACACACACACACCTATACTGCAGTACATCCCACACACACACACACACTATACTGCAGTACATCCCACACACACACACACACTATACTGCAATACATCCCACACACACACACACACTATACTGCAGTACATCCCACACACACACACACTATACTGCAGTACATCACACACACACACACACTATACTGCAGTACATCCCACACACACACACACTATACTGCAGTACATCCCCACACACACACACACTATACTGCAGTACATCCCACACACACACACACACTATACTGCAATACATCCCACACACACACACACACACTATACTGCAGTACATCCCACACACACACACACTATACTGCAGTACATCCCACACACACACACACACTATACTGCAGTACATCCCACACACACACACACAGCACATACTGCAGTACAATCACCACACACACACACAATACTGCAGTACATCCCACACACACACACACTCATACTGCAATACATCCCACACACACACACACACTATACTGCAATACATCCCACACACACACACACACACTATACTGCAATACATCCCACACACACACACACACTATACTGCAATACATCCCACACACACACACACACTATACTGCAATACATCCCACACACACACACACACTATACTGCAGATACATCCCACACACACACACACACTATACTGCAGTACATCCCACACACACACACACACTATACTGCAATACATCCCACACACACACACACACTATACTGCAGTACATCCCCACACACACACACACACTACACTGCAGTACATCCCACACACACACACACACTATACTGCAGTACATCCCACACACACACACACACTATACTGCAGTACATCCCACACACACACACACTATACTGCAATACATCCCACACACACACACACACTATACTGCATACATCCCACACACACACACACACTATACTGCAATACATCCCACCACACACACACACTATACTGCAGTACATCCCACACACACACACACTATACTGCAGTACATCCCACACACACACACACACTATACTGCAATACATCCCACCACACACACACACCACTATACTGCAGTACATCCCACACACACACACACACTATACTGCATTACATCCCACACACACCACAACACACTATACTGCAGTACATCCCACACACACACACCACACTATACTGCAATACATCCCACACACACACACACACTATACTGCAATACATCCCACACACACACACACACTATACTGCAATACATCCCACACACACACACACACTATACTGCAATACATCCCACACACACACACACACTATACTGCAATACATCCCACACACACACACACACTATACTGCAATACATCCCACACACACACACACTATACTGCAATACATCCCACACACACACACACACTATACTGCAATACATCCCACACACACACACACACACTATACTGCAATACATCCCACACACACACACACTATACTGCAGTACATCCCACACACACACACACACTATACTGCAGTACATCCCACACACACACACACACTATACTGCAATACATCCCACACACACACACACACTATACTGCAATACATCCCACACACACACACACACACTATACTGCAATACATCCCACACACACACACACACTATACTGCAGTACATCCCACACACACACACACACTATACTGCAATACATCCCACACACACACACACACTATACTGCAGTACATCCCACACACACACACACACTATACTGCAGTACATCCCACACACACACACACACTATACTGCAATACATCCCACACACACACACACACTATACTGCAGTACATCCCACACACACACACACTATACTGCAGTACATCCCACACACACACACACTATACTGCAATACATCCCACACACACACACACTATACTGCAATACATCCCACACACACACACACACTATACTGCAGTACATCCCACACACACACACACACACTATACTGCAGTACATCCCACACACACACACACACTATACTGCAGTACATCCCACACACACACACACACACTATACTGCAGTACATCCCACACACACACACACACTATACTGCAATACATCCCACACACACACACACACTATACTGCAGTACATCACACACACACACACTATACTGCAGTACATCCCACACACACACACACTATACTGCAGTACATCCCACACACACACACTATACTGCAGTACATCCACACACACACACACACACACTATACTGCAATACATCCCACACACACACACACACTATACTGCAATACATCCCACACACACACACACTATACTGCAGTACATCCAACACACACACACACACACACTATACTGCAATACATCCCACACACACACACACACTATACTGCAATACATCCCACACACACACACACACTATACTGCATTACATCCCACACACACACACACTATACTGCAATACATCCCACACACACACACACACTATACTGCAGTACATCCCACACACACACACACACTATACTGCAATACATCCCACACACACACACACACTATACTGCATACATCCCACACACACACACACACTATACTGCAATACATCCCACACACACACACACACTATACTGCAGTACATCCCACACACACACACACACTATACTGCAATACATCCCACACACACACACACACTATACTGCAGTACATCCCACACACACACACACACTATACTGCAATACATCCCACACACACACACACACTATACTGCAATACATCCCACACACACACACACACTATACTGCAATACATCCCACACACACACACACACTATACTGCAATACATCCCACACACACACACACACTATACTGCAATACATCCCACACACACACACACACACTATACTGCAATACATCCCACACACACACACTATACTGCAGTACATCCCACACACACACACACTATACTGCAATACATCCCACACACACACACACTATACTGCAATACATCCCACACACACACACACACTATACTGCAGTACATCCCACACACACACACACACTATACTGCAGTACATCCCACACACACACACACACTATACTGCAATACATCCCACACACACACACACACTATACTGCAGTACATCCCACACACACACACACACTATACTGCAATACATCCACACACACACACACACACTATACTGCAATACATCCCACACACACACACACACTATACTGCAATACATCCCACACACACACACACACTATACTGCAATACATCCCACACACACACACACACTATACTGCAATACATCCCACCACACACACACACACTATACTGCAAGTACATCCCACACACACACACACTATACTGCATTACATCACACACACACACACACTATACTGCAATACATCCCACACACACACACACACTATACTGCAGTACATCCCACACACACACACACACTATACTGCAATACATCCCACACACACACACACACTATACTGCAATACATCCCACACACACACACACACTATACTGCAATACATCCCACACACACACACACACTATACTGCAATACATCCCACACACACACACACACTATACTGCAATACATCCCACACACACACACACACACTATACTGCAATACATCCCACACACACACACACACACTATACTGCAATACATCCCACACACACACACACTATACTGCAATACATCCCACACACACACACACACTATACTGCAATACATCCCACACACACACACACACTATACTGCAGTACATCCCACACACACACACACTATACTGCAATACATCCACACACACACTATACTGCAATACATCCCACACACACACACACTATACTGCAGTACATCCACACACACACACACACTATACTGCAATACATCCCACACACACACACACTATACTGCAGTACATCCCACACACACACACACACTATACTGCAATACATCCCACACACACACACACACTATACTGCAGTACATCCCACACACACACACACTATACTGCAGTACATCCCACACACACACACACACTATACTGCAATACATCCCACACACACACACACACTATACTGCAGTACATCCCACACACACACACACTATACTGCAGTACATCCCACACACACACACACACTATACTGCAATACATCCCACACACACACACACACTATACTGCAATACATCCCACACACACACACACACTATACTGCAAGTACATCCCACACACACACACACACTATACTGCAATACATCCCACACACACACACACACACTATACTGCAGTACATCCCACACACACACACACACTATACTGCAGTACATCCCACACACACACACACACTATACTGCATTACATCCCACACACACACACACACTATACTGCATTACATCCCACACACACACACACACTATACTGCAATACATCCCACACACACACACACACTATACTGCAATACATCCCACACACACACACACACTATACTGCAATACATCCCACACACACACACACACTATACTGCAGTACATCCCACACACACACACACTATACTGCAGTACATCCCACACACACACACACTATACTGCAGTACATCCCACACACACACACACACTATACTGCAATACATCCCACACACACACACACACTATACTGCAATACATCCCACACACACACACACTATACTGCAATACATCCCACACACACACACACACTATACTGCAATACATCCCACACACACACACACACACTATACTGCAATACATCCCACACACACACACACACTATACTGCAATACATCCCACACACACACACACACTATACTGCAATACATCCCACACACACACACACACACTATACTGCAATACATCCCACACACACACACACACTATACTGCAGTACATCCCACACACACACACACACTATACTGCAATACATCCCACACACACACACACACACTATACTGCAGTACATCCCACACACACACACACACACTATACTGCAATACATCCCACACACACACACACACTATACTGCAGTACATCCACACACACACACACACTATACTGCAATACATCCCACACACACACACACACTATACTGCAGTACATCCCCACACACACACACACACTATACTGCAATACATCCCACACACACACACACACACACTATACTGCAGTACATCCCACACACACACACACACTATACTGCAGTACATCCCACACACACACACACACACTATACTGCAGTACATCCCACACACACACACACACACTATACTGCAATACATCCCACACACACACACACACTATACTGCAATACATCCCACACACACACACACACTATACTGCAGTACATCCCACACACACACACACACTATACTGCAATACATCCCACACACACACACACACTATACTGCAATACATCCCACACACACACACACACTATACTGCAGTACATCCCACACACACACACACTATACTGCAATACATCCCACACACACACACACACTATACTGCAGTACATCCCACACACACACACACACTATACTGCAATACATCCCACACACACACACACACTATACTGCAGTACATCCCACACACACACACACTATACTGCAATACATCCCACACACACACACACTATACTGCATACATCCCACACACACACACACTATACTGCAGTACATCCCAAACACACACACACACTATACTGCAATACATCCCACACACACACACACACTATACTGCAGTACATCCCACACACACACACACTATACTGCAGTACATCCCACACACACACACACACTATACTGCAATACATCCCACACACACACACACACTATACTGCAATACATCCCACACACACACACACACTATACTGCAGTACATCCCACACACACACACACACTATACTGCAATACATCCCACACACACACACACACACTATACTGCAGTACATCCCACACACACACACACACTATACTGCAATACATCCCACACACACACACACACTATACTGCAATACATCCCACACACACACACACACTATACTGCAGTACATCCCACACACACACACACACTATACTGCAATACATCCCACACACACACACACACTATACTGCAATACATCCCACACACACACACACACTATACTGCAATACATCCCACACACACACACACACTATACTGCAATACATCCCACACACACACACACACTATACTGCAATACATCCCACACACACACACACACTATACTGCAATACATCCCACACACACACACACACACTATACTGCAGTACATCCCACACACACACACACACTATACTGCAGTACATCCCACACACACACACACACTATACTGCAATACATCCCACACACACACACACACTATACTGCAATACATCCCACACACACACACACACTATACTGCAGTACATCCCACACACACACACACTATACTGCAATACATCCCACACACACACACACACTATACTGCAATACATCCCACACACACACACACACTATACTGCAATACATCCCACACACACACACACTATACTGCAATACATCCCACACACACACACACACACTATACTGCAGTACATCCCACACACACACACACTATACTGCAGTACATCCCACACACACACACACACTATACTGCAGTACATCCCACACACACACACACACTATACTGCAGTACATCACACACACACACACACACTATACTGCAGTACATCACACACACACACACACTATACTGCAATACATCCCACACACACACACACACACTATACTGCAATACATCCCACACACACACACACTATACTGCAATACATCCCACACACACACACACACTATACTGCAATACATCCCACACACACACACACTATACTGCAATACATCCCACACACACACACACACTATACTGCAATACATCCCACACACACACACACACTATACTGCAGTACATCCCACACACACACACACACTATACTGCAGTACATCCCACACACACACACACACTATACTGCAATACATCCCACACACACACACACACTATACTGCAGTACATCCCACACACACACACACTATACTGCATACATCACACACACACACACACTATACTGCATTACATCCCACACACACACACACTATACTGCAGTACATCCCACACACACACACACACTATACTGGCAGTACATCCCACACACACACACACACTATACTGCAGTACATCCCACACACACACACACACTATACTGCAGTACATCCCACACACACACACACCTATACTGCAATACATCCACACACACACACACACTATACTGCAATACATCCCACACACACACACACACTATACTGCAATACATCCCACACACACACACACACTATACTGCAATACATCCCACACACACACACACACTATACTGCAGTACATCCCACACACACACACACACACACTATACTGCAGTACATCCCACACACACACACACACTATACTGCAATACATCCCACACACACACACACTATACTGCAATACATCCCACACACACACACACACTATACTGCAGTACATCCCACACACACACACACACTATACTGCAATACATCCCACACACACACACACACTATACTGCAATACATCCCACACACACACACACACTATACTGCAGATACATCCCACACACACACACACACTATACTGCAATACATCCCACACACACACACACACTATACTGCAGTACATCCCACACACACACACACACTATACTGCAATACATCCCACACACACACACACACTATACTGCAATACATCCCACACACACACACACACTATACTGCAATACATCCCACACACACACACACTATACTGCAGTACATCCCACACACACACACACACTATACTGCAATACATCCCACACACACACACACTATACTGCAATACATCCCACACACACACACACTATACTGCAGTACATCCCACACACACACACACACTATACTGCAGTACATCCCACACACACACACACACTATACTGCAATACATCCCACACACACACACACACTATACTGCAATACATCCCACACACACACACACACTATACTGCAATACATCCCACACACACACACACACTATACTGCAGTACATCCCACACACACACACACTATACTGCAGTACATCCCACACACACACACACACTATACTGCAGTACATCCCACACACACACACACACACACTATACTGCAGTACATCCCACACACACACACACACTATACTGCAATACATCCCACACACACACACACACACTATACTGCAATACATCCCCACACACACACACACTATACTGCATTACATCCCACACACACACACACACTATACTGCAGTACATCCCACACACACACACACTATACTGCAGTACATCCCACACACACACACACACTATACTGCAATACATCCCACACACACACACACACTATACTGCAGTACATCCCACACACACACACACACTATACTGCAGTACATCCCACACACACACACACACTATACTGCAATACATCCCACACACACACACACACTATACTGCAATACATCCCACACACACACACACACCTATACTGCAGTACATCCCACACACACACACCCACTATACTGCAATACATCCCACACCACACACACACTATACTGCAGTACATCCCACACACACACACACACTATACTGCAATACATCCCACACACACACACACACTATACTGCAGTACATCCCACACACACACACACTATACTGCATACATCCCACACACACCACACACACTATACTGCAATACATCCCACACACACACACACACTATACTGCAATACATCCCACACACACACACACACTATACTGCAGTACATCCCACACACACACACACCACTACTGCATACATCCCACACACCACACACACTATACTGCAATACATCCACACACACACACACACACTATACTGCAATACATCCCACACACACACACACACTATACTGCAGTACATCCCACACACACCACACACACTATACTGCAATACATCCCACACACACACACACTATACTGCAGTACATCCCACACACACACACACACTATACTGCAGTACATCCCACACACACACACACACTATACTGCAATACATCCCCACACACACACACACTATACTGCAATACATCCCACACACACACACACACTATACTGCAGTACATCCCACACACACACACACACTATACTGCAATACTTCCCACACACACACACACTATACTGCAATACATCCCACACACACACACACACTATACTGCAATACATCCCACACACACACACACACTATACTGCAGTACATCCCACACACACACACACTATACTGCAATACATCCCACACACACACACACACTATACTGCAGTACATCCCACACACACACACACACTATACTGCAATACATCCCACACACACACACACACTATACTGCAGTACATCCACACACACACACACACTATACTGCAATACATCCCACACACACACACACTATACTGCAATACATCCACACACACACACACACTATACTGCAGTACATCCCACACACACACACACACTATACTGCAGTACATCCCACACACACACACACACTATACTGCAATACATCCCACACACACACACACTATACTGCAGTACATCCCACACACACACACACACTATACTGCAATACATCCCACACACACACACACTATACTGCAGTACATCCCACACACACACACACTATACTGCAATACATCCCACACACACACACACACTATACTGCAATACATCCCACACACACACACACTATACTGCAATACATCCCACACACACACACACACTATACTGCAGTACATCCCACACACACACACACTATACTGCAGTACATCCCACACACACACACACTATACTGCAGTACATCCCACACACACACACACACTATACTGCAGTACATCCCACACACACACACACACTATACTGCAATACATCCCACACACACACACACACTATACTGCAATACATCCCACACACACACACACTATACTGCAATACATCCCACACACACACACACTATACTGCAATACATCCCACACACACACACACACTATACTGCAATACATCCCACACACACACACACTATACTGCAAGTACATCCCACACACACACACACACTATACTGCAATACATCCCACACACACACACACACTATACTGCAATACATCCCACACACACACACACTATACTGCAGTACATCCCACACACACACACACACTATACTGCAATACATCCCACACACACACACACACTATACTGCAAGTACATCCCACACACACACACACACTATACTGCAATACATCCCACACACACACACACTATACTGCAATACATCCCACACACAACACACACTATACTGCAATACATCCCACACACACACACACTATACTGCAATACATCCCACACACACACACACTATACTGCAATACATCCCACACACACACACACTATACTGCAATACATCCCACACACACACACACACTATACTGCAATACATCCCACACACACACACACTATACTGCAGTACATCCCACACACACCACACTATACTGCAGTACATCCCACACACACACACACACTATACTGCAATACATCCCACACACACACACACTATACTGCAGTACATCCCACACACACACACACACTATACTGCAATACATCCCACACACACACACACACTATACTGCAATACATCCCACACACACACACACTATACTGCAGTACATCCCACACACACACACACACTATACTGCTATACATCCCACACACACACACTATACTGCAGTACATCCCACACACACACACACACTATACTGCAGTACATCCCACACACACACACACACTATACTGCAGTACATCCCACACACACACACACTATACTGCAATACATCCCACACACACACACACACACTATACTGCAATACATCCCACACACACACACACACTATACTGCAATACATCCCACACACACACACACTATACTGCAGTACATCCCACACACACACACACACTATACTGCAGTACATCCCACACACACACACACACTATACTGCAGTACATCCCACACACACACACACACTATACTGCAGTACATCCCACACACACACACACACTATACTGCAATACATCCCACACACACACACACACTATACTGCAGTACATCCCACACACACACACACACACTATACTGCAGTACATCCCACACACACACACACACTATACTGCAGTACATCCCACACACACACACACACTATACTGCAGTACATCCCACACACACACACACACTATACTGCAATACATCCCACACACACACACACACTATACTGCAGTACATCCCACACACACACACACACTATACTGCAATACATCCCACACACACACACACTATACTGCAATACATCCCACACACACACACACTATACTGCAATACATCCCACACACACACACACTGCACATAACCCCAAAACACATCACCACACATACACACACACACACTATACTGCAGTACATCCCACACACACACACACACTATACTGCAGTACATCCCACACACACACACACACTATACTGCAATACATCCCACACACACACACACTATACTGCAGTACATCCCACACACACACACACACTATACTGCAGTACATCCCACACACACACACACTATACTGCAGTACATCCCACACACACACACACTATACTGCATACATCCCACACACACACCACTATACTGCAGTACATCCCACACACACACACACTATACTGCAGTACATCCCACACACACACACACTATACTGCAATACATCCCACACACACACACACACACTATACTGCAATACATCCCACACACACACACACTATACTGCAGTACATCCCACACACACACACACTATACTGCAGTACATCCCACACACACACACACACTATACTGCAAGTACATCCCACACACACACACACTATACTGCAATACATCCCACACACACACACACACTATACTGCAGTACATCCCACACACACACACACACTATACTGCAATACATCCCACACACACACACACTATACTGCAGTACATCCACACACACACACACACTATACTGCAGTACATCCCACACACACACACACACTATACTGCAATACATCCCACACACACACACACTATACTGCAGTACATCCCACACACACACACACACTATACTGCAATACATCCCACACACACACACACTATACTGCAATACATCCCACACACACACACACACTATACTGCAATACATCCCCACACACACACACACTATACTGCAATACATCCCACACACACACACACACTATACTGCAATACATCCCACACACACACACACACACTATACTGCAGTACATCCCACACACACACACACACTATACTTGCAGTACATCCCACACACACACACACACTATACTGCAATACATCCCACACACACACACACACTATACTGCAGTACATCCCACACACACACACACACTATACTGCAGTACATCCCACACACACACACACCACTATACTGCAATACATCCCACACACACACAACTATACTGCAGTACATCCCACACACACACACACCTATACTGCAGTACATCCACACACACACACACACTATACTGCAATACATCCCACACACACACACACACTATACTGCAGTACATCCCACACACACACACACTATACTGCAGTACATCCCACACACACACACACTATACTGCAGTACATCCCACACACACACACACACTATACTGCAATACATCCCACACACACACACACACTATACTGCAGTACATCCCACACACACACACACTATACTGCAGTACATCCCACACACACACACACTATACTGCAGTACATCCCACACACACACCCACACTATACTGCAGTACATCCCACACACACACACACACCACTATACTGCAATACATCCCACACACACACACACTATACTGCAGTACATCCCACACACACACACACACTATACTGCAGTACATCCCACACACACACACACACTATACTGCAATACATCCCACACACACACCACACACTATACTTGCTCATCACACACACACACAACGACACACACAACACACTATACTGCAATACATCCCACACACACACACACACTATACTGCAGTACATCCCACACACACAACACACACTATACTGCAGTACATCCCACCACACACACACACACTATACTGCAATACATCCCACACACACACACACTATACTGCAGTACATCCCACACACACACACACACACTATACTGCAGTACATCCCACACACACACACACTATACTGCAATACATCCCACACACACACACACACTATACTGCAATACATCCCACACACACACACACACTATACTGCAGTACATCCCACACACACACACACACTATACTGCAATACATCCCACACACACACACACACACTATACTGCAATACATCCACACACACACACACACTATACTGCAATACATCCCACACACACACACACTATACTGCAGTACATCCCACACACACACACACACTATACTGCAATACATCCCACACACACACACACACTATACTGCAATACATCCCACACACACACACACTATACTGCAATACATCCCACACACACACACACTATACTGCAATACATCCCACACACACACACACTATACTGCAGTACATCCCACACACACACACACACTATACTGCAGTACATCCCACACACACACACACACACTATACTGCAGTACATCCCACACACACACACACACTATACTGCAGTACATCCCACACACACACACACACTATACTGCAGTACATCCCACACACACACACACACTATACTGCAGTACATCCCACACACACACACACTATACTGCAGTACATCCCACACACACACACACACTATACTGCAGTACATCCACACACACACACACACTATACTGCAGTACATCCCACACACACACACACACTATACTGCAGTACATCCCACACACACACACACACACTATACTGCAGTACATCCCACACACACACACACACTATACTGCAATACATCCCAACACACACACACACACTATACTGCAGTACATCCCACACACACACACACACACTATACTGCAGTACATCCCACACACACACACACACACTATACTGCAATACATCCCACACACACACACACTATACTGCAGTACATCCACACACACACACACACTATACTGCAATACATCCCACACACACACACACACTATACTGCAATACATCCCACACACACACACACACTATACTGCAATACATCCCACACACACACACACACTATACTGCAATACATCCCACACACACACACACTATACTGCAATACATCCCACACACACACACACACTATACTGCAATACATCCCACACACACACACACACTATACTGCAATACATCCCACACACACACACACACACTATACTGCAATACATCCCACACCCACACACACACTATACTGCAGTACAATCCCACACACACACACACACTATACTGCAATACATCCCACACACACACACACACTATACTGCAGTACATCCCACACACACACACACACTATACTGCAGTACATCCCACACACACACACACACTATACTGCAGTACATCCACACACACACACACACTATACTGCAGTACATCCCACACACACACACACACTATACTGCAATACATCCCACACACACACACACACTATACTGCAATACATCCCACACACACACACACTATACTTGCAGTACATCCCACACACACACACACACTATACTGCAATACATCCCACACACACACACACTATACTGCAATACATCCCACACACACACACACTATACTGCAGTACATCCCACACACACACACACTATACTGCAATACATCCCACACACACACACACACTATACTGCAGTACATCCCACACACCCACACACACTATACTGCAGTACATCCCACACACACACACACACTATACTGCAATACATCCCACACACACACACACACTATACTGCAATACATCCCACACACACACACACACTATACTGCAGTACATCCCACACACACACACACACTATACTGCAATACATCCCACACACACACACACACTATACTGCAATACATCCCACACACACACACACACTATACTGCAATACATCCCACACACACACACACACTATACTGCAATACATCCCACACACACACACACACTATACTGCAATACATCCCACACACACACACACACTATACTGCAATACATCCCACACACACACACACTATACTGCAGTACATCCCACACACACACACACACTATACTGCAATACATCCCACACACACACACACACTATACTGCAATACATCCCACACACACACACACACTATACTGCAGTACATCCCACACACACACACACACTATACTGCAATACATCCCACACACACACACACACTATACTGCAGTACATCCCACACACACACACACTATACTGCAGTACATCCCACACACACACACACACTATACTGCAATACATCCCACACACACACACACACTATACTGCAATACATCCCACACACACACACACACAATACTGCAGTACATCCCACACACACACACACACTATACTGCAAGTACATCCCACACACACACACACACTATACTGCAATACATCCCACACACACACACACACTATACTGCAGTACATCCCACACACACACACACACTATACTGCAATACATCCCACACACACACACACTATACTGCAATACATCCCACACACACACACACACTATACTGCAGTACATCCCACACACACACACACACTATACTGCAATACATCCCACACACACACACACACTATACTGCAATACATCCCACACACACACACACACTATACTGCAATACATCCCACACACACACACACACTATACTGCAGTACATCCCACACACACACACTATACTGCAATACATCCCACACACACACACACACTATACTGCAATACATCCCACACACACACACACACACTATACTGCATACATCCCACACACACACACACACTATACTGCAATACATCCACCACACACACACACACTATACTGCAAGTACATCCCACACACACACACACACTATACTGCATACATCCCACACACAACACACACTATACTGCAATACATCCCACACACACACACACACACTATACTGCAATACATCCCACACACACACACACACTATACTGCAGTACATCCCACACACACACACACACTATACTGCAATACATCCACACACACACACACACTATACTGCAAGTACATCCCACACACACACACACACTATACTGCATTACATCCCACACACACACACACACACTATACTGCAGTACATCCCACACACACACACACACTATACTGCAGTACATCCCACACACACACACACACTATACTGCAGTACATCCCACACCACACACACACACTATACTGCAGTACATCCCACACACACACACACACTATACTGCAATACATCCCACTCACACACACACACTATACTGCATACATCCCACACACACACACACACTATACTGCAATACATCCACACACACACACACACTATACTGCAATACATCCCACACACACACACACTATACTGCAATACATCCCACACACACACACACACTATACTGCAATACATCCCACACACACACACACACTATACTGCAATACATCCCACACACACACACACACTATACTGCAGTACATCCCACACACACACACACACTATACTGCAATACATCCACACACACACACACTATACTGCAAGTACATCCCACACACACACACACACTATACTGCAATACATCCCACACACACACACACACTATACTGCAGATACATCCCACACACACAACACACTATACTGCAATACATCCCACACACACACACACACTATACTGCAATACATCCCACACACACACACACACTATACTGCAATACATCCCACACACACACATCACTATACTGCAATACATCCCACACCACACACACACTATACTGCAATACATCCCACCACACACACACACTATCTGCAATACATCCCACACACACACACACACTATACTGCAATACATCCCCACACACACACCCACACTATACTGCAATACATCCCCACACACACACACACACTATACTTGCAATACATCCACACACACCACACACACTATACTGCAGTACATCCCACACACACACACACTATATGCAGTACATCCCTCACACACACGACACTATACTGCAAAACATCCACACACACACACACTATACTGCATTACATCCCACACACACACACACACTAGACTGCAATACATCCCACACACACACACACACTATACTGCAATACATCCCACACACACACACACTATACTGCCAATACATCCCACACACACACACACACTATACTGCATTACATCCCACACCACACACACACACTATACTGCAGTACATCCCACACACACACACACTATACTGCAATACATCCCACACACACACACACACACTATACTGCAATACATCCCACACACACACACACACTATACTGCAGTACATCCCACACACACACACACTATACTGCAATACATCCCACACACACACACACACTATACTGCAATACATCCCACACACACACACACTATACTGCAGTACATCCCCCACACACACACACACTATACTGCAGTACATCCCACACACACACACACACTATACTGCAATACATCCCACACACACACACACTATACTGCAATACATCCCACACACACACACACACTATACTGCAATACATCCCACACACACACACACTATACTGCAGTACATCCCACACACACACACACTATACTGCAATACATCCCACACACACACACACACTATACTGCAGTACATCCCACACACACACACACACACTATACTGCAATACATCCCACACACACACACACTATACTGCAATACATCCCACACACACACACACACTATACTGCAATACATCCCACACACACACACACTATACTGCAGTACATCCCACACACACACACACACACACTATACTGCAATACATCCCACACACACACACACACTATACTGCAGTACATCCCACAACACACACACACTATACTGCAGTACATCCCACACACACACACACACTATACTGCAAGTACATCCCACACACACACACACACTATACTGCAATACATCCCACACACACAACACACACTATACTGCAGTACATCCCACACACACACACACACTATACTGCATACATCCACACACACACACACACTATACTGCAGTACATCCCACACACACACACACACTATACTGCAATACATCCCACACACACACACACACACTATACTGCAGTACATCCCACACACACACACACACACACTATACTGCAATACATCCCACACACACACACACACACACTATACTGCAATACATCCCACACACACACACACACTATACTGCAGTACATCCCACACACACGTATCATACATCCACACACACACACTATACTGCAATACATCCCACACACACACACACCTATACTGCATACATCCCACACACACACACACACTATACTGCAATACATCCCACACACACACACACTATACTGCAGTACATCCCACACACACACACACACTATACTGCAATACATCCCACACACACACACACACTATACTGCAGTACATCCCACACACACACACACACTATACTGCAGTACATCCCACACACACACACACAATATACATGCAGTACATCCCACACACACACACACTATACTGCAGTACATCCCACACACACACACACACACTATACTGCACTACATCCCACACACACACACACACACACTATACTGCAATACATCCCACACACACACACACACTATACTGCAAGTACATCCCACACACACACACACACTATACTGCAGTACATCCCACACACACACACACACTATACTGCAATACATCCCACACACACACACACTATACTGCAATACATCCCACACACACACACACTATACTGCAGTACATCCCACACACACACACACACTATACTGGCAATACATCCCACACACACACACACACTATACTGCAGTACATCCCACACACACACACACACTATACTGCAGTACATCCCACACACACACACACACTATACTGCAATACATCCCACACACACACACACACTATACTGCAGTACATCCCACACACACACCACACTATACTGCAATACATCCACACACACAACACACAATACGGCAGTACCAAAAAAACTATACTGCAATACATCCCACACCACACACACACTATACTGCAATACATCCCACACACACACACACACTATACTGCAGTACATCCAGTACATCCCACACACACACACACTATACTGCAGTACATCCCACACACACACACACACTATACTGCAATACATCCACACACACACACACACTATACTGCAATACATCCCACACACACACACACACTATACTGCAATACATCCCACACAACACACACACTATACTGCATACATCCCACACACCACACCTATACTGCAATACATCCCACACACACACACACACTATACTGCAGTACATCCCACACACACACACACACTATACTGCAATACATCCCACACACACACACACACTATACTGCAGTACATCCCACACACACACACACACCTATACTGCAATACATCCCACACACACACACACACTATACTGCAATACATCCCACACACACACACACCTATACTGCAGTACATCCCACACACACACACACTATACTGCAATACATCCCACACACACACACACACACTATACTGCAATACATCCCCCACACACACACACACTATACTGCAGTACATCCCACACACACACACACTATACTGCAATACATCCCACACACACACACACTATACTGCAATACATCCCACACACACACACACACTATACTGCATTATCCCACACACACACACACACTATACTGCAGTACATCCCACACACACACACACAATACTGCAATACATCCCACACACACACACACACTATACTGCAGTACATCCCACACACACACACACACTATACTGCAATACATCCCACACACACACACACACTATACTGCAATACATCCCACACACACACACACACTATACTGCAGTACATCCCACACACACACACACTATACTGCAATACATCCCACACACACACACACTATACTGCAGTACATCCACACACACACCACACTATACTGCAATACATCCCACACACACACCACACACTATACTGCAATACATCCCACACACACACACACACTATACTGCAGTACATCCCACACCACACACACACACACTATACTGCAGTACATCCCACACACACACACACACTATACTGCAAGTACATCCCACACACACACACACACTATACTGCAGTACATCCCACACACACACACACTATACTGCAGTACATCCACACACACACACACACTATACTGCAATACATCCCACACACACACACACACACTATACTGCAGTACTATACTGCAATACATCCCACACACACACACACTATACTGCAATACATCCCACACACACACACACTATACTGCAGTACATCCCAACACACACACACACTATACTGCAGTACATCCCACACACACACACACTATACTGCAATACATCCCACACACACACACACACACTATACTGCAATACATCCCACACACACACACACACTATACTGCAGTACATCCCACACACACCACACACACTATACTGCAATACATCCCACACACCACACACACACTATACTGCAATACATCCCACACACACACACACACCACTATACTGCAATACATCCCACACACACACACACTATACTGCAATACATCCCACACACACACACACACTATACTGCAATACATCCCACACAACACACACACTATACTGCAATACATCCCACACACACACACACACTATACTGCAGTACATCCCACACACACACACACACTATACTGCAATACATCCCACACACACCACACACTATACTGCAATACATCCCACACACACACACACACTATACTGCAATACATCCCACACACACACACACACTATACTGCAGTACATCCCACACACACACACACACTATACTGCAATACATCCCACACACACACACACACTATACTGCAGTACATCCCACACACACACACACACATACTGCAATACATCCACACACACACACACCACTTACTGCAATACACCCACACACACACACACACTATACTGCAGTACATCCCACACACACACACACTATACTGCAATACATCCCACACACACACACACACACTATACTGCAAGTACATCCCCACACACACACACACTATACTGCAATACATCCCACACACACACACACACTATACTGCAGTACATCCCACACACACACACACACTATACTGCAGTACATCCCACACACACACACACACTATACTGCAATACATCCCACACACACACACACACTAGTACTGCAGTACATCCCACACACACACACACACTATACTGCAGTACATCCACACACACACACACACTATACTGCAGTACATCCCACACACACACACACATCATACTGCAATACATCCCACACACACACACTCTGTACTGCAATACATCCCACACACACACACACTACTATACTGCAGTACATCCCACACACACACACACACTATACTGCAGTACATCCCACACACACACACACACTATACTGCAGTACATCCCACACACACACACACACACACTATACTGCAAATACATCCCACACACACACACACTATACTGCAATACATCCCACACACACACACACACTATACTGCAATACATCCCTCCACACACACACACACTATACTGCCAATACATCCCACACACACACACACGCTTAATACTGCAATACATCCCACACACACACACACTATACTGCAATACATCCCACACACACACACACACTATACTGCAATACATCCCACACACACACACACTATACTGCAATACATCCCACACACACACACACACTATACTGCAGTACATCCCACACACACACACACACACACTATACTGCAATACATTCCACACACACACACACTATACTGCAAAACATCCCACACACACACAGCACTATACTGCAGTACATCCCACACACACACCACACACACTATACTGCAATACATTCCACACACACACACACTTACTGCAAAACATCCACCCCCCCACACTCACACACACTATACTGCAGTACATCCCACACACACACACACACTAATACTGCAATACATCCACACACACGCACACACACTATACTGCAATACATCCCACACACACCACACACACACTATACTGCAATACATCCCACACACACACACACACTATACTGCAGTACATCACACACACACACACACACTATACTGCAGTACATCCCACACACACACACACACTATACTGCAATACATCCCACACACACACACCTATACTGCAGTACATCCCACACACACACACACACTATACTGCAATACATCCCACACACACACACACATACTACTGCAGTACATCCCACACACAACACACACACTATACTGCAGTACATCCCACACACACAAACACTATACTGCAATACATCCACACACACACACACACTATACTGCAATACATCCCACACACACACACACACACTATACTGCAATACATCCCCACACACACACACACTATACTGCAGTACATCCCACACACATTTCACTCACACACACACTATACTGCAATACACCCCACACACACACACACTATACTGCAGTACATCCCACCACACACACACACTATACTGCACTACATCCCACACACACACACACACTATACTGCAATACATCCCACACACACACACACTATACTGCAGTACATCCCACTCACACACACACACTATACTGCAATACATCCCCACACACACACACACACTATACTGCAATACATCCCACACACCACACACACACTATACTGCAATAATCCACCCACACACACACACACACTATACTGCAATACATCCCACACACACACACACTATACTGCAATACATCCCACACACACACACACACTATACTGCAATACATCCCACACACACACAACACACTATACTGCAATACATCCCACACACACACACACACTATACTGCAATACATCCACACACACACACACACTATACTGCAGTACATCCCACACACACACACACACTATACTGCAATACATCCCACACACACACACACACTATACTGCAATACATCCCACACACACACACACTATACTGCAGTACATCCCACACACACACACACTATACTGCAGTACATCCCACACACACACACACACTATACTGCAGTACATCCCACACACACACACACTATACTGCAATACATCCCACACACACACACCACTATACTGCAATACATCCCACACACACACACACTATACTGCAATACATCCCACACACACACACACACTATACTGCAATACATCCCACACACACACACACACTATACTGCAATACATCCCACACACACACACACACTATACTGCAAGTACATCCCCACACACACACACACACTATACTGCAGTACATCCCACACACACACACACTATACTGCAATACATCCCACACACACACACCACTATACTGCAATACATCCCACACACACACACACTATACTGCAATACATCCCACACACACACACACACTATACTGCAATACATCCCACACACACACACACACTATACTGCAATACATCCCCACACACACACACACTATACTGCAATACATCCCACACACACACACACACTATACTGCAATACATCCCACACACACACACACACACACTATACTGCAGTACATCCCACACACACACACACACTATACTGCAGTACATCCCACACACACACACACACTATACTGCAATACATCCCACACACAACACACACACACTATACTGCAATACATCCCACACACACACACACACTATACTGCAGTACATCCCACACACACACACACACACTATACTGCAATACATCCCACACACACACACACACTATACTGCAATACATCCCACACACACACACACACTATACTGCAATACATCCCACACACACACACACACTATACTGCAGTACATCCCACACACACACACACACTATACTGCAAGTACATCCCACACACACACACACTATACTGCAATACATCCCACACACACACACACACTATACTGCAGTACATCCCACACACACACACACTATACTGCAGTACATCCCACACACACACACACTATACGCATACATCCCACACACACACACACTATACTGCAATACATCCCACACACACACACACACTATACTGCAATACATCCCACACACACACACACACTATACTGCAGTACATCCCACACACACACACACTATACTGCAGTACATCCCACACACACACACACACTATACTGCAGTACATCCCACACACACACACACACCACTATACTGCAGTACATCCCACACACACACACACTATACTGCAATACATCCCACACACAACACACACACTATACTGCAATACATCCACACACACACACACACACTATACTGCAGTACATCCCACACACACACACACACTATACTGCAGTACATCCCACACACACACACACTATACTGCAGTACATCCCACACACACACACACACTATACTGCAATACATCCCCACACACACACACACACTATACTGCAATACATCCCACACACACACACACACTATACTGCAATACATCCACACACACACACACACTATACTGCAGTACATCCCACACACACACCACACTATACTGCAATACATCCCACACACACACACACACACTATACTGCAATACATCCCACACACACACACACACTATACTGCAGTACATCCCACACACACACACACACACTATACTGCAATACATCCCACACACACACACACACTATACTGCAATACATCCACACACACACACACACTATACTGCAATACATCCCACACACCACACACACACTATACTGCATACATCCCACACACACACACACACACTATACTGCAGTACATCCCACACACACACACACACTATACTGCAATACATCACACACACACACACACTATACTGCAATACATCCCACACACACACACACTATACTGCAATACATCCCACACACACACACACTATACTGCAATACATCCCACACACACACACACACTATACTGCAATACATCCCACACACACACACACACTATACTGCAATACATCCCACACACACACACACTATACTGCAATACATCCCACACACACACACACTATACTGCAGTACATCCCACACACACACACACACTATACTGCAGTACATCCCACACACACACACACACACTATACTGCAATACATCCCACACACAACACACACTATACTGCAATACATCCCACACAACACACACACTATACTGCAGTACATCCCACACACACACACACACACTATACTGCAGTACATCCCACACACACACACACACTATACTGCAGTACATCCCACACACACACAACACACTATACTGCAATACATCCCACACACACACACACACTATACTGCAGTACATCCCACACACACACACACTATACTGCAGTACATCCCACACACACACACACACACTATACTGCAGTACATCCCACACACACACACACACTATACTGCAATACATCCCACACACACACACACACTATACTGCAGTACATCCCACACACACACACACTATACTGCAATACATCCCACACACACACACACACTATACTGCAATACATCCCCACACACACACACTATACTGCAATACATCCCACACACACACACACTATACTGCAAGTACATCCCACACACACCACACACTATACTGCAATACATCCCACACACACACACACAACTATACTGCAATACATCCCACACACACACACACAACTATACTGCAGTACATCCCACACACACACACACACTATACTGCAGTACATCCCACACACACACACACACTATACTGCAGTACATCCCACACACACACACACACACACTATACTGCAAGTACATCCCACACACACACACACACTATACTGCAGTACATCCCACACACACACACACACTATACTGCAATACATCCCACACACACACACACACTATACTGCAATACATCCCACACACACACACACACTATACTGCAATACATCCCACACACACACACACACTATACTGCAATACATCCCACACACACACACACACTATACTGCAATACATCCCACACACACACACACACTATACTGCAGTACATCCCACACACACACACACACACTATACTGCAGTACATCCCACACACACACACACACTATACTGCAATACATCCCACACACACACACACACTATACTGCAGTACATCCCACACACACACACACACTATACTGCAATACATCCCACACACACACACACACTATACTGCAGTACATCCCACACACACACACACTATACTGCAGTACATCCCACACACACACACACACACTATACTGCAATACATCCCACACACACACACACACTATACTGCAGTACATCCCACACACACACACACACTATACTGCAATACATCCCACACACACACACACTATACTGCAATACATCCCACACACACACACACTATACTGCAATACATCCACACACACACACACACTATACTGCAGTACATCCCACACACACACACACCTATACTGCAATACATCCCACACACACACACACACTATACTGCAGTACATCCCACACACACACACACACTATACTGCAAGTACATCCCACACACACACACACTATACTGCAATACATCCCACACACACACACACACTATACTGCAGTACATCCCACACCACACACACACACTATACTGCAATACATCCCACACACACACACACTATACTGCAATACATCCCACACACACACACACTATACTGCAATACATCCCACACACACACACACACTATACTGCAATACATCCCACACACACACACACACTATACTGCAGTACATCCCACACACACACACACTATACTGCAGTACATCCCACACACACACACACTATACTGCAGTACATCCCACACACACACACACTATACTGCAATACATCCCACACACACACACACACTATACTGCAATACATCCCACACACACACACACTATACTGCAGTACATCCACACACACACACACACTATACTGCAATACATCCCACACACACACACACTATACTGCATACATCCCACACACACACACACACTATACTGCAATACATCCCACACACACACACACACTATACTGCAGTACATCCCACACACACACACACACACTATACTGCAATACATCCCACACACACACACACACTATACTGCAATACATCCCACACACACACACACACTATACTGCAGTACATCCCACACACACACACACACTATACTGCAATACATCCCACACACACACACACACTATACTGCAATACATCCCCACACACACACACACTATACTGCAATACATCCCACACACACACACACTATACTGCAGTACATCCCACACACACACACACTATACTGCAGTACATCCCACACACACACACACACTATACTGCAATACATCCCACACACACACACACACTATACTGCAAGTACATCCCACACACACACACACTATACTGCAGTACATCCCACACACACACACACACTATACTGCAATACATCCCACACACACACACACACTATACTGCAATACATCCCACACACACACACACACTATACTGCAGTACATCCCACACACACACACACACTATACTGCAGTACATCCCACACACACACACACACACTATACTGCAATACATC
The DNA here is from genome assembly GCA_030390025.1 of Squalus acanthias. Classification (NCBI taxonomy): domain Eukaryota; kingdom Metazoa; phylum Chordata; class Chondrichthyes; order Squaliformes; family Squalidae; genus Squalus; species Squalus acanthias. The sequence goes on from JASTWF010000045.1 coordinate 1,107,796, forward strand.
CCACACACACACACACTATACTGCAAGTACATCCCACACACACACACACACACTATACTGCAATACATCCCACACACACACACACACTATACTGCAATACATCCCACACACACACACACACTATACTGCAGTACATCCCACACACACACACACACTATACTGCAGTACATCCCACACACACACACACACTATACTGCAATACATCCCCACACACACACACACACTATACTGCAGTACATCCCACACACACACACACACACTATACTGCAATACATCCCACACACACACACACACTATACTGCAATACATCCCACACACACACACACACTATACTGCAATACATCCCACACACACACACACACTATACTGCAGTACATCCCACACACACACACACACTATACTGCAATACATCCCACACACACACACACTATACTGCAATACATCCCACACACACACACACTATACTGCAATACATCCCACACACACACACACACTATACTGCAATACATCCCACACACACACACACTATACTGCAGTACATCCCACACACACACACACACTATACTGCAGTACATCCCACACACACACACACTATACTGCAATACATCCCACACACACACACACACTATACTGCAGTACATCCCACACACACACACACTATACTGCAATACATCGCACACACACACACACTATACTGCAATACATCCCACACACACACACACACTATACTGCAATACATCCCACACACACACACACACACTATACTGCAGTACATCCCACACACACACACACACTATACTGCAGTACATCCCACACACACACACACTATACTGCAAGTACATCCACACACACACACACACACACTATACTGCAATACATCCACACACACACACACACTATACTGCAATACATCCCACACACACACACACACACTATACTGCAATACATCCCACACACACACACACTATACTGCAATACATCCCACACACACACACACACACTATACTGCAATACATCCCACACACACACACACTATACTGCAGTACATCCACACACACACACACACTATACTGCAGTACATCCCCACACACACACACACACACTATACTGCAATACATCCCACACACACACACACTATACTGCAATACACACACACACACACACACACACTATACTGCAGTACATCCCACACACACACACACTATACTGCAGTACATCCCACACACACACACACACTATACTGCAGTACATCCCACACACACACACACACTATACTGCAATACATCCCACACACACACACACACTATACTGCAGTACATCCACACACACACACACACTATACTGCAATACATCCCACACACACACACACACACTATACTGCAATACATCCCACACACACACACACACTATACTGCAGTACATCCCACACACACACACACTATACTGCAATACATCCCACACACACACACACTATACTGCAATACATCCCACACACACACACACACTATACTGCAATACATCCCACACACACACACACACTATACTGCAGTACATCCCACACACACACACACACTATACTGCAGTACATCCCACACACACACACACACTATACTGCAATACATCCCACACACACACACACTATACTGCAATACATCCCACACACACACACACTATACTGCAATACATCCCACACACACACACACTATACTGCAATACATCCCACACACACACACACACTATACTGCAATACATCCCACACACACACACACTATACTGCAGTACATCCCACACACACACACACACACTATACTGCAATACATCCCACACACACACACACACTATACTGCAATACATCCCACACACACACACACACTATACTGCAGTACATCCCACACACACACACACTATACTGCAGTACATCCCACACACACACACACCTATACTGCAATACATCCCACACACACACACACACTATACTGCAGTACATCCCACACACACACACACACACTATACTGCAATACATCCCACACACACACACACACTATACTGCAATACATCCCACACACACACACACACTATACTGCAATACATCCCACACACACACACACACTATACTGCAGTACATCCACACACACACACACACACTATACTGCAATACATCCCATCCCACACACACACACACACTATACTGCAATACATCCCACACACACACACACACTATACTGCAGTACATCCCACACACACACACACACCACTATACTGCAATACATCCCACACACACACACACACTATACTGCAATACATCCCACACACACACACACACTATACTGCAGTACATCCCACACCACACACACACACTATACTGCAAACATCCACACACACACACACTATACTGCAGTACATCCCACACAACACACACCTATACTGCCAGTACATCCCACACACACACACACACTATACTGCAGTACATCCCACACACACACAACACCACTATACTGCAATACATCCCACACACACACACACACACTATACTGCAATACATCCCACACACACACACACACTATACTGCAGTACATCCCACCACACACACACACTATACTGCAATACATCCCACACACACACACACACTATACTGCAATACATCCCACACACACACACACACTATACTGCAGTACATCCCACACACACACACACACTATACTGCAGTACATCCCACACACACACACACACTATACTGCAATACATCCCACACACACACACACACTATACTGCAATACATCCCACACACACACACACACTATACTGCAATACATCCCACACACACACACACACTATACTGCAGTACATCCCACACACACACACACACTATACTGCAGTACATCCCACACACACACACACACTATACTGCAGTACATCCCACACACACACACACTATACTGCAATACATCCCACACACACACACACTATACTGCAATACATCCCACACACACACACACACTATACTGCAGTACATCCCACACACACACACACACTATACTGCAGTACATCCCACACACACACACACACTATACTGCAGTACATCCCACACACACACACACACTATACTGCATTACATCCCACACACACACACACACTATACTGCAGTTCATCCCACACACACACACACACTATACTGCAGTACATCCCACACACACACACACACTATACTGCAGTACATCCCACACACACACACACACTATAGCGCAATAGCAGTACATCCCACACACACACACACACTATACTGCAGTACATCCCACACACCACACACACACTATACTGCAATACATCCCACACACACACACACACTATACTGCAGTACATCCCACACACACACACACACTATACTGCAATACATCCCACACACACACACACACTATACTGCAGTACATCCCACACACACACACACACTATACTGCAGTACATCCCACACACACACACACTATACTGCAGTACATCCCACACACACACACACTATACTGCAATACATCCCACACACACACACACACTATACTGCAGTACATCCCACACACACACACACACTATACTGCAGTACATCCCACACACACACACACACTATACTGCAGTACATCCCACACACACACACACACTATACTGCAGTACATCCCACACACACACACACACTATACTGCAGTACATCCCACACACACACACACACTATACTGCAATACATCCCACACACACACACACACACTATACTGCAGTACATCCCACACACACACACACACTATACTGCAGTACATCCCACACACACACACACACTATACTGCAATACATCCCACACACACACACACACTATACTGCAGTACATCCCACACACACACACACACTATACTGCAATACATCCCACACACACACACACTATACTGCAATACATCCCACACACACACACACACACTATACTGCAATACATCCCACACACCACACACACTATACTGCAGTCATCCCACACACACACACACACTATACTGCAATACATCCCACACACACACACACACTATACTGCAGTACATCCCCACACACACACACACACTATACTGCAGTACATCCCACACACACACACACACTACTGCAATACATCCCACAACACAACACACTATACTGCAGTACATCCCACACACACACACACTATACTGCAGTACATCCCACACACACAACACACACTATACTGCAATACATCCCACACACACACACACACTATACTGCAGTACATCCCACACACACACACACACTATACTGCAATACATCCCACACACACACACACACTATACTGCAATACATCCCACACACACACACACACTATACTGCAGTACATCCCACACACACACACACACTATACTGCAATACATCCCACACACACACACACACTATACTGCAGTACATCCCACACACACACACACACTATACTGCAGTACATCCCACACACACACACACACTATACTGCAGTACATCCCACACACACACACACACTATACTGCAATACATCCCACACACACACACACACTATACTGCAGTACATCCCACACACACACACACACTATACTGCAATACATCCCACACACACACACACTATACTGCAATACATCCCACACACACACACACACACTATACTGCAGTACATCCCACACACACACACACACTATACTGCAGTACATCCCACACACACACACACACACTATACTGCAATACATCCCACACACACACACACACTATACTGCAGTACATCCCACACACACACACACACTATACTGCAATACATCCCACACACACACACACACTATACTGCAATACATCCCACACACACACACACACTATACTGCAGTACATCCCACACACACACACACACACTATACTGCAATACATCCCACACACACACACACACTATACTGCAGTACATCCCACACACACACACACACACTATACTGCAATACATCCCACACACACACACACTATACTGCAATACATCCACACACACACACACACACTATACTGCAATACATCCCACACACACACACACTATACTGCAGTACATCCCACACACACACACACTATACTGCAATACATCCCACACACACACACACTATACTGCAGTACATCCCACACACACACACACACTATACTGCAATACATCCCACCACACACACACACTATACTGCAGTACATCCCACACACACACACACACTATACTGCAATACATCCCACACACACACACACTATACTGCAATACATCCCACACACACACACACACTATACTGCAGTACATCCCACACACACACACACTATACTGCAGTACATCCCACACACACACACACACTATACTGCAGTACATCCCACACACACACACACTATACTGCAATACATCCCACACACACACACACACTATACTGCAATACATCCCACACACACACACACACTATACTGCAATACATCCCACACACACACACACACTATACTGCAGTACATCCCACACACACACACACTATACTGCAATACATCCCACACACACACACACTATACTGCAGTACATCCCACACACACACACACTATACTGCAGTACATCCCACACACACACACACTATACTGCAATACATCCCACACACACACACACACTATACTGCAATACATCCCACACACACACACACACTATACTGCAGTACATCCCACACACACACACACTATACTGCAATACATCCCACACACACACACACTATACTGCAATACATCCCACACACACACACACTATACTGCAGTACATCCCACACACACACACACACTATACTGCAATACATCCCACACACACACACACTATACTGCAGTACATCCCACACACAACACTATACTGCAATACATCCCACACACACACACACTATACTGCAATACATCCCACACACACACACACTATACTGCAGTACATCCCACACACACACACACACTATACTGCAGTACATCCCACACACACACACACTATACTGCAGTACATCCCACACACACACACACTATACTGCAATACATCCCACACACACACACACTATACTGCAGTACATCCCACACACACACACACACTATACTGCAATACATCCCACACACACACACACACTATACTGCAATACATCCCACACACACACACACACTATACTGCAGTACATCCCACACACACACACACACTATACTGCAGTACATCCCACACACACACACACACTATACTGCAATACATCCCACACACACACACACTATACTGCAGTACATCCCACACACACACACACACTATACTGCAGTACATCCCACACACACACACACTATACTGCAGTACATCCACACACACACACACACACTATACTGCAATACATCCCACACACACACACACACTATACTGCCACACACACACACACACTATACTGCAATACATCCCACACACACACACACTATACTGCAGTACATCCCCACACACACACACACTATACTGCAATACATCCCACACACACACACACACTATACTGCAAGTACATCCCACACACACACACACACTATACTGCAATACATCCCACACACACACACACACTATACTGCAATACATCCCACACACACACACACACTATACTGCAGTACATCCCACACACACACACACACTATACTGCAAATACATCCCACACACACACACACTATACTGCAATACATCCCACACACACACACACACACTATACTGCAGTACATCCCACACACACACACACACACTATACTGCAATACATCCCACACACACACACACACTATACTGCAGTACATCCCACACACACACACACACTATACTGCAGTACATCCCACACACACACACACACTATACTGCAGTACATCCCCACACACACACACACACTATACTGCAATACATCCCACACACACACACACACTATACTGCAGTACATCCCACACACACACACACACTATACTGCAAGTACATCCCACACACACACACACACTATACTGCAATACATCCCACACACACACACACTATACTGCAATACATCCCACACACACACACACACACTATACTGCAATACATCCCACACACACACACACTATACTGCAATACATCCCACACACACACACACTATACTGCAGTACATCCCACACACACACACACACACTATACTGCAGTACATCCCACACAACACACACACACACTATACTGCAATACATCCCACACACACACACACACTATACTGCAGTACATCCCACACACACACACACACTATACTGCAATACATCCCACACACACACACACACACTATACTGCAGTACATCCCACACACACACACACACTATACTGCAGTACATCCCACACACACACACACACTATACTGCAATACATCCCACACACACACACACACTATACTGCAGTACATCCCACACACACACACACTATACTGCAGTACATCCCACACACACACACACACTATACTGCAATACATCCCACACACACACACACACACTATACTGCAGTACATCCCACACACACACACACACTATACTGCAATACATCCCACACACACACACACACTATACTGCATACATCCACACACACACACACTATACTGCATACATCCCACACACACACACTATACTGCAATACATCCCACACACACACACACACACTATACTGCAATACATCCCACACACACACACACACTATACTGCAAGTACATCCCACACACACACACACACTATACTGCAATACATCCCACACACACACACACACTATACTGCAGTACATCCCACACACACACACACACACTATACTGCAATACATCCCACACACACACACACACACACTATACTGCAATACATCCCACACACACACACACACTATACTGCAATACATCCCACACACACACACACTATACTGCAGTACATCCCACACACACACACACACTATACTGCAAGTACATCCCACACACACACACACACTATACTGCAGTACATCCCACACACACACACACTATACTGCAATACATCCCACACACACACACACACTATACTGCAATACATCCCACACACACACACACACTATACTGCAAGTACATCCCACACACCCACACACACACTATACTGCAGTACATCCCACACACACACACACTATACTGCAATACATCCCACACACACACACACACTATACTGCAATACATCACACACACACACACACACTATACTGCAGTACATCCCACACACACACACACACACTATACTGCAGTACAGACAGCAGGGAGACTCCTCTTTAATGACCACAATTGGTTTTGTCACCTTTCTCGAAGATGGTCACGATTACAGCGTCTCTGAGATCCCCTGGCATGTTCTCCTGCTTCCAAATAAGAGATTCGCCTGAGGAAGAGAGTATTTGAAGACCAGGACCTCAAACCTGGCACTAAGCTCATGGTCTACAGATCAGTAGTGATACCCGCCCTGCTGTATGCCTCAGAGACATGGACCATGTACAGCAGGCACCTCAAAGCACTGGAGAGGTACCACCAATGCTGCCTCCGCAAGATCCTGCAAATCCATTGGCAGGATAGGTGCACCAATGTCAGTGTTCTCGCTCAGGCCAACATCCCCAGCATCGAAGCTTTGACCTCGCTCGATCAGCTCCGATGGACGGGTCACATTGTCCGCATGCCCGATACGAGACTTCCAAAACAAGCGCTCTACTCGGAGCTCCGACACGGCAAGAGAGCCCCAGGTGGGCAGAGGAAACGCTTCAAGGATACCCTCAAAGCCTCCTTGAAAAAGTGCAACATCCCCACCGACACCTGGGAATCCCTGGCCCAAGACCGCACAAAGTGGAGGAGAAGCATCCGAGGAAGGCGCCGAACACCTCGGGCCTCTTCGCCGGGAGCAAGCGGAAGCCAAGCGCAAACAGCGGAAGGAGCACACGTCAACACAAGCACCCCACCCACCCGCCCCCTTCAACCACCGTCTGCCCCACCTGTGACAGAGACTGTAGGTCCCGCATTGGACTCATCAGTCACCTGAGAACTCATTTTTAGCGTGGGAGCGAGTCATCCTCGGTTCCGAGGGACTGCCTAAGAAGAGAAGAAGAGACAGACACACTATACTGCAGTATATTCTGCGCACACACTCATCGGAACGGGAGGAGGCCAGTTAGCCCCTCGAGCCTGTTCCGCCATTCAATGAGATCATGGCTGATCTGTGACCTAACTCCATATACCCGCCTTTGCCCCATATCCCTTAATACCTTTGGTTAACAAAAATCTATCAATCTCAGATTTGCAATAACAATTGACTTGGCATAAGTTCCCGTCTGCCACGTGTACAAATTTTGGGGAAATTCCTGTCCGACCCTCCCCCAAAAGGCAATGTAGCAAGCTCTGGGGAACTGCAGTAGTCCTGGCTACCCTTCATCCATGACTTTGGGACATCCTCTTCTCACAGGAAGTCATCCATTTTTATAGGGCTGCGGGGAACCCATAAGTACCTCATATTTCAGTAATCTGTTCCAGAGCCCGACAACTCTCAGTGAGAAGAAATAGATTATCGCATCTGACCCAAACTCTTTGCCTACGTATTTTATCCTCTCCTCCCCCCTAGCTCTCCCAACCCCGATCTGGGTCAAAGAACCTATAAACCCAGGCAGCATGCTTCCTTCCTCACTTGTAGAAGTCTCAACCAGATCTCCTCAAAGTTCTCGAGTTGAGGGGGGGTGGGAAACTGGTCCTGGTTGAGTCGGTTTTCCCAGAAAACGGGTCCTAGGACGGCCAATTTAGGTGTCCGATCGCTTGTGCCCGGACAGCGTCAGAAGCACGCACGCACGCCGCCATTTTGGTTGACGCGCGGTGCTGGTGTCCCGGCTTGCCAACTATAAATAATAGATAAATGACTGGATAATGAGGAGAGATTACATAAAACTAGGCTTGTATTCCCTGGAATGTAGAAGGTTAAGGGGTGATTTGATTGAGGTTTTTAGGAGTTTGAAAGGGGGTAGATAGAGAGAAACATTTTCCGCTGATGGGGGAGGAGTCTAGGAAAAGGGGACAACACCTTAAAGTTAGAGCCAGGCCTTTCAGGAGTGACCATGATGCGGAGATGCCGGTGTTGGACTGGGGTGGACAAAAGTGAGAAGTCGCACAACACCAGGTTATAGTCCAACAGCTTTATTTGAAATCACAAGCTTTCGGAGCGCTGCTCCTTTGTCAGGTGAAGTGAAGAGATGCATTAGTCACAGCATATATAGTCAGAGAACACTGCCAGATGATTACAGTTAATCTTTCTAACTGCCCTTTATCACATAATTAACTGTAATCACCTGGCAGTGTTCTCTGACTATATATGCTGTGCCTATATGCATCTCTTCACTTCACCTGACGAAGGAGCAGCGCTCCGAAAGCTTGTGATTTCAAATAAAGCTGTTGGACTATAACCTGGTGTTGTGCGACTTCTCACATTCAGGAGTGAAGTTCGGAAAAAAATCTTCACACAGAAGGGCAGTAGAAGTGTGGAACTCTCTCCCACAAAAAGCAGTAGATGCCAGCTCGATTAATCATTTCAAATCTGAGATTGGTAGATTTGTGTTTGGCAGGATATGGAGCCAAGGCAGGTGGATGGAGTTAAGATCCAAATCAGCCGCGATCTGATTGAATGGCGGAACAGGCTCGAGGGGCTGAATGGCCTCCTCCTGTTCCTGTGTAACAGGCTCGAGGGGCTGAATGGCCTCCTCCTGTTCCTGTGTAACAGGCTCGAGGGGCTGAATGGCCTCCTCCTGTTCCTATGTAACAGGCTCGAGGGGCTGAATGGCCTCCTCCTGTTCCTATGTAACAGGCTCGAGGGGCTGAATGGCCTCCTCCTGTTCCTAATGTAACAGGCTCGAGGGGGGCTGAATGGCCTGCTCCTGTTCCTATGTAACAGGCTCGAGGGGCTGAACGGCCTCCTCCTGTTCCTAATGTAACAGGCTCGAGGGGCTGAATGGCCTCCTCCTGTTCCTAATGTAACAGGCTCGAGGGGGGCTGAATGGCCTCCTCCTGTTCCTAATGTAACAGGCTCGAGGGGCTGAACGGCCTCCTCCTGTTCCTAATGTAACAGGCTCGAGGGGCTGAATGGCCTCCTCCTGTTCCTAATGTAACAGGCTCGAGGGGGCTGAATGGCCTCCTCCTGTTCCTATGTAACAGGCTCGAGGGGCTGAATGGCCTCCTCCTGTTCCTATGTAACAGGCTCGAGGGGCTGAATGGCCTCCTCCTGTTCCTAATGTAACAGGCTCGAGGGGCTGAATGGCCTCCTCCTGTTCCTAGAATCTGTCTTTCTGTGAGTGATGTTGGCTGAGTGATAAATATTGGCCCCGGGACCCCGGGGAGAACTCCCCCCACTGCTCTTCTTTGAAATAGTGGCCGTGGGATCTTTTACGTCCACCTGAGAGGGCAGACGGGCTGTGTTCCCCCTAAGGCGTGTGGCCGCAGGAGGTCCCGCACAGGCCGCTGGAAAAGACATGCAGCACCAAAGAAGAAATTAGAGGGAGCATTGCAGAAGGGACCTCGGTTTAACATCTCATCTGAAAGACGGATCCCTGTGTCAGTCTGAAAACGGCTCCAAGCCTGGGTATGATTCCTCTGTCAGTGAGTCGGGGGTGGGGGGGGGGGAGGGGGAGGGAGGAGCTAGAGTTAACAAGCGTCTGTCAAACAGGGGAAGCCAATCTGTCACAAGATCTAACGCTGATGATGTGTAATTAGCTGGTAACAGGCAGCTGAGACCCTGGGGCCCCTTTCTCACCTTCATTAGCGCAGCTGAGGGGGAGGCGCAGCGAGATCCGCATTCTCTGCAGCCACCGAACCGGAGACCCCCTCTCAGCGTCACAGAAAACTCTCGCACACTGCACCACATGGCTCTTCCTGCGAAATGGGGCCGCTCCCCTTGACCTCGTCCCAAACTCTGCTGCCCCGTGTCCTAACTCGCGCCGAGTCCCGTAACCCCCGCTGACCGACATTGGCTCCCGATCCACCAACACCTTAAATTGTAAAACTCTCCTCCTCATGTTCAAATCGCTCCACGGCCCTCGTCCCCCCTCCCTGTCTCTGTCACCTCCTCCAGCCCCACAACCCCCCTGAGATCTCTGCGCTCCTCCAATTCTGGCCTCTTGCGCATCCCCGATTTTAATGGCAGGAATGACATATGAGGAGAGATTGGGTCGATTGGGCTTATACTCGCTGGAGTATAGAAGAATGAAAGGGGATCTCATCGAAACATATAAAATTCTGACAGGTCTGGACAAACTAGATGCAGGAAGAATGTTCCCGATGGTCGGAGAGTCCAGAACCAGGGGTCACAGTCTAAGGATAAGGGGTAAGCCATTTAGGACAGAAATGAGGAAGAATTTCTTCACCCAGAGAGTGGTGAACCTGTGGAATTCTCTACCACAGAAGGTAGTTGAGGCCAAGTCATTAAATATATTGAAGAATGAGTTGGATATATTTCTTAAAGCTAAAGGGATCAAGGGACATGGGGAGAAAGCAGGGACAGGGTACTGAGTTTGGATGATCAGCCATGATCTCATTAAATGGCAGAGCAGGCTCGAGGGGCCGAATGGCCTACTCCTGCTCCTATCTTCTATGTTTCTATGTTTCTATGTAATCGCTCCACCATTGGCGGCCGTGCTTTCAGCTGCCTGGGCCCTGAGCTCTGGAATTCCCTCCCTAAACCTCTCCACCTCTCTCTCCCTTTAAGACTCTCCTTAAAACCGACCTCTTTGACCAAGCCTTTGGTCACCTGCCCTAATATCGCCTTATGTGGCTCGGTGTCAAATTTTGTTTGATAATCGCTCCTGTGAAGCACCTTGGGACGTTTCACTACGTTAAAGGCACTATATAGATGCAAGTTGTTGTTGTTGCTGTTGTGGGGCTAGTCGCTCCGGCGGTATTGGTCCCCGGCTGCGGATCAGCTCCACGAGTGCCAGCTGCCCACTTGCTTGCGTTGCCACTCATCACGGCGGAGTCCGGACGGTGAGTGCTGATCGGCTATTCGACCATGTGTGTGTGTGTGTGTGTGTGGAGGGAGCGGGTATGGATGGCCCATCGAGCGCAATTCGATCCTCATCCGACCTCCACATTCCAGGGCTTTTCCAGGGGGGGGTGGGGTGGGTGGGTGTTGCTGGATAATGTTCAGGAGCCGGAGCCCCGGGCTGATTTCCTTACCCTCACTGTCACAGGGGGTGCTGAGGACCAATCGTGACACAACTTTTAAGACTTAAGCTTGGGGTCAGCTCATCCGAACTTTCTCGGGTTACCTTTAGGGTGTCAGCCTTGCCTCCGTGGGTTCGAGTCCCACTCCAGAGACTTGAGCACAAAAATCTAGGCTGACACTCCCGGCGGCAGTGCTGAGGGAGTGCCGCACTGTCGGAGGTGCCGTCTTTCGGATGAGACGTTAAACCGAGGCCCCCCCCGTCTGCTCTCTCAGGTGGACGTAAAAGATCCCACGGCCACTATTTCGAAGAAGAGCAGGGGGGAGTTCTCCCCGGTGTCCTGGGCCAATATTTATCTCTCAACTAACATCACTAACAGAGATTATCTGGTCATTATCACATTGCTGTTTGTGGGAGCTTGCTGTGCGCAAATTGGCTGCCGCATTTCCCACATTACAACAGTGACTACACTTCAAAAAGTACTTCATTGGCTGTAAAGCGCTTTGGGACGTCCTGAGGTTGTGAAAGGCGCTATAGAAATGCAAATTCTTTTATTCTCATCTTCTCTTTCACCCTTTTCGAACTTGGTGCTCTCGGTAAATAAGGAGAAACAGTTTCCACCGGCAGGAGGGTCGGTAACCAGAGGAGACACGGATTGAAGACAATCGGCCAAAGAACCAGAGGGAGAGATGAGGAGAATTATATTTACGCCACGAGTTGTGGCGATCTGGAACGCGCGGCCGTGGAAGCAGATTCAAAAATAACTTTCGAAAGGGGAATTGGATAAATACTAAAAAAAGAGAAATGTGCAGGGCTCCGGGGAGGGGCGGGGGGAAAGAGCAGGGGGTGGTGGGACTAATTGGAGAGCTTGTTCAAAGATGGGCCAAGTGACCTCCTTCTGTGCGCGATGATTCCGTGAAGAGGTTTGGCCGATCGCTCCCTCTCGGGCCCACACACCTCACTGACAGCGGCAACGGGCCAATCAGTAGCGTGTCCAACTCGCAATAACACAAGATTAACAGACGGCAGATGGTTTCTTTAAGACTTTAAATAGATCCCAGTCAACATTGAGCTATGCCGATATCTTGTCCTGGAACTGCTTGGCTGCCTGTATGGACTCGCCAACCAGCGCTGCGCTCGGTGCTGATAAACACGCACATCACTGGCCCCAGATCAAAACCATTCCAATTTACAGCGAGGAGTGGGACCACCCTGTCATTTCCAACGTTAACTCTTCTTCGATGAAAACTGTATCGTTGTCAGGTTTTTTTGTGGGGGGCGGGGGGGCGTGCAGTGGCGGTTTCCACCTGATCTGCTGCCTTCTACACAAATCAACGTTCAACCCCACAAAACCGCCCTTAGAGAGCAGTGGGCATGGACTCATAAAGGAGACAAATCGTCATTTGCTACCCCCGAGGCCTGAGCAGGGCTGATGTAGGCCGGGCTGAGCCAAGGTGAGGCCTGGAAGGAGCTGGACTAATAATGGGAATGACTGGGACTGAGAGCACCTCAGGTGAGGCAGGATTGGCACTTTGTGTCTGGGGTATGAGCTGGGATTGGCCCTGTGTGTGTGTGTGTGTGTGTGTGTGGGGGGGTATGAGCTGGGATTGGCCCTGTGTGTGTGTGTGTGTGGGGGGGGTATGAGCTGGGATTGGCACTGAGTGTGTGTGTGTGTGGGGGGGGGGGTATGAGCTGGGATTGGCCCTGTGTGTGTGTGTGTGTGGGGGGGGTATGAGCTGGGATTGGCACTGAGTGTGTGTGTGTGTGGGGGGGGGGGTATGAGCTGGGATTGGCCCTGTGTGTGTGTGTGTGTGTGTGGGGGGGGTATGAGCTGGGATTGGCACTGTGTGTGTGTGTGTGGGGGGTATGAGCTGGGATTGGCCCTGTGTGTGTGTGTGTGTGGGGGGGGGGGGGGTATGAGCTGGGATTGGCTCTGTGTGTGTGTGGGGGGGGGGGGGGGTATGAGCTGGGATTGGCACTGTGTGTGTGTGTGTGGGGGGTATGAGCTGGGATTGGTCCTGTGTGTGTGTGTGTGTGTGTGGGGGGGTATGAGCTGGGATTAGCCCTGTGTGTGTGTGTGTGTGTGTGTGGGGGGGGTATGAGCTGGGATTGGCCCTGTGTGTGTGTGTGTGGGGGGGGGGTATGAGCTGGGATTGGCCCTGTGTGTGTTTGTGTGTGTGTGTGGGGGGGGTATGAGCTGGGATTGGCTCTGTGTGTGTGTGTGTGTGTGTGGGGGGGGGGGTATGAGCTGGGATTGGCTCTGTGTGTGTGTGTGGGGGGGGGGGTATGAGCTGGGATTGGCTCTGTGTGTGTGTGTGTGTGTGTGGGGGGGTATGAGCTGGGATTGGCCCTGTGTGTGTGTGTGTGTGTGTGGGGGGTATGAGCTGGGATTGGCTCTGTGTGTGTGTGTGGGGGGGGGGGTATGAGCTGGGATTGGCTCTGTGTGTGTGTGTGTGTGTGGGGGGGGTATGAGCTGGGATTGGCTCTGTGTGTGTGTGTGGGGGGGGGTATGAGCTGGGATTGGCTCTGTGTGTGTGTGTGTGTGTGGGGGGGGGTTATGAGCTGCGATTGGCTCTGTGTGTGTGTGTGGGGGGGGGGGGGTATGAGCTGGGATTGCTCTGTGTGTGTGTGTGTGTGTGTGGGGGGGGTATGAGCTGGGATTGGCTCTGTGTGTGTGTGTGTGTGTGTGGGGGGGGTATGAGCTGGATTGGCTCTGTGTGTGTGTGTGTGTGTGGGGGGGGGGTATGAGCTGGGATTGGCTCTGTGTGTGTGTGTGTGGGGGGGGTATGAGCTGGGATTGGCTCTGTGTGTGTGTGTGGGGGGTATGAGCTGGGATTGGCTCTGTGTGTGTGTGTGTGTGGGGGGGGGTATGAGCTGGGATTGGCTCTGTGTGTGTGTGTGGGGGGTATGAGCTGGGATTGGCTCTGTGTGTGTGTGTGTGGGGGGGGTATGAGCTGGGATTGGCTCTGTGTGTGTGTGTGTGTGGGGGGGGGTATGAGCTGGGATTGGCTCTGTGTGTGTGTGTGTGTGGGGGGGGTATGAGCTGGGATTGGCTCTGTGGTGTGTGTGTGGGGGGGGGTATGAGCTGGTATTGGCTCTGTGTGTGTGTGTGGGGGGTATGAGCTGGGATTGGCTCTGTGTGTGTGTGTGGGGGGGGTATGAGCTGGGATTGGCTCTGTGTGTGTGTGTGTGTGGGGGGGTATGAGCTGGGATTGGCTCTGTGTGAGTGTGTGTGTGGGGGGGTATGAGCTGGGATTGGCTCTGTGTGTGTGTGTGGGGGGTATGAGCTGGGATTGGCTCTGTGTGTGTGTGTGGGGGGTATGAGCTGGGATTGGCTCTGTGTGTGTGTGTGTGTGGGGGGGGTATGAGCTGGGATTGGCTCTGTGTGTGTGTGTGTGTGGGGGGGGTATGAGCTGGGATTGGCTCTGTGTGTGTGTGTGGGGGGTATGAGCTGGGATTGGCTCTGTGTGTGTGTGTGTGGGGGGGGGGTATGAGCTGGGATTGGCACTGTGTGTGTGTGTGTGTGTGGGAGGGGTATGAGCTGGGATTGGCTCTGTGTGTGTGTGTGTGTGTGGGAGGGGTATGAGCTGGGATTGGCTCTGTGTGTGTGTGTGTGGGGGGTATGAGCTGGGATTGGCTCTGTGTGTGTGTGTGTGTGTGTGTGGGGGGTATGAGCTGGGATTGGCTCTGTGTGTGTGTGTGTGGGGGGTATGAGCTGGGATTGGCTCTGTGTGTGTGTGTGTGTGTGTGTGTGGGGGGGGTATGAGCTGGGATTGGCTCTGTGTGTGTGTGTGGGGGGGGTATGAGCTGGGATTGGCTCTGTGTGTGTGGGGGGGGGGGGGTATGAGCTGGGATTGGCTCTGTGTGTGTGTGTGTGTGTGGGGGGTATGAGCTGGGATTGGCACTGTGTGTGTGTGTGTGTGTGGGGGGGGTATGAGCTGGGATTGGCACTGTGTGTGTGTGTGTGTGAGGGGGGGGGGTATGAGCTGGGATTGGCTCTGTGTGTGTGTGTGTGTGGGGGGGTATGAGCTGGGATTGGCTCTGTGTGTGTGTGTGTGTGGGGGGGGGGGTATGAGCTGGGATTGGCTCTGTGTGTGTGTGTGTGTGAGGGGGGGGTATGAGCTGCGTTTGGCTCTGTGTGTGTGGGGGGTATGAGCTGGGATTGGCTCTGTGTGTGTGTGTGTGTGTGTGGGGGGGGGTATGAGCTGGGATTGGCTCTGTGTGTGTGTGTGTGGGGGGGTATGAGCTGGGATTGGCTCTGTGTGTGTGTGTGTGGGGGGGGGGTATGAGCTGGGATTGGCACTGTGTGTGTTTGTGTGGGAGGGGTATGAGCTGGGATTGGCTCTGTGTGTGTGTGTGTGTGTGTGTGGGAGGGGTATGAGCTGGGATTGGCCCTGTGTGTGTGTGTGTGGGGGGGGGTATGAGCTGGGATTGGCTCTGTGTGTGTGTGTGTGTGTGTGTGTGGGGGGGTATGAGCTGGGATTGGCCCTGTGTGTGTGTGTGTGTGTGTGGGGGGTATGAGCTGGGATTGGCCCTGTGTGTGTGTGTGTGTGTGTGGGGGGGGTATGAGCTGGATTGGCTCTGTGTGTGTGTGTGTGTGTGGGGGGGTATGAGCTGGGATTGGCTCTGTGTGTGTGTGTGTGTGTGGGGGGTATGAGCTGGGATTGGCCCTGTGTGTGTGTGTGTGTGTGGGGGGGGTATGAGCTGGGATTGGCTCTGTGTGTGTGTGTGTGTGTGGGGGGTATGAGCTGGGATTGGCCCTGTGTGTGTGTGTGTGGGGGGTATGAGCTGGATTGGCTCTGTGTGTGTGTGTGTGTGTGGGGGGTATGAGCTGGGATTGGCCCTGTGTGTGTGTGTGTGTGTGGGGGGTATGAGCTGGGATTGGCCCTGTGTGTGTGTGTGTGGGGGGGGTATGAGCTGGGATTGGCTCTGTGTGTGTGAGGGGGGGTATGAGCTGGGTATTTGGCCCGAGTGTGTGTGTGTGTGGGGGTGGGGGAATGAGCTGGGATTGGCACTGTGTGATGTGTGTGTGTGTGTGTTGTGTGTGTGTGGGGGGGGTATGAGCTGGGATTGGCACTGTGGTGTGTGTGTGTGTGTGTGTGGGGGGGGGGGGTATGAGCTGGGATTGGCTCTGTCGTGGGTGTGTAGTGTTTGTGTGGGGGGGGGTATGAGCTGGGATTTGGCTGCTGTGTGTGGGTGATGGGGGGGGGGTATGAGCTGGATTGGCTCTGTGTGTGTGTGTGTGTGTTGTGGGGGGGGGGTATGGAGCTGGGATTGGCTCTGTGTGTGTGTGTGTGGGGGTGGGGGTATGAGCTGGGATTGGCTCTGTGAGTGTGTGTGTGTGTGGGGGGTGTATGAGCTGGGATAGGCCCTGTGTGTGTGTGTGTGGTGTGTGTGTGTGTGTGTGTGGGGGTGGGGTATGAGCTGGGATTGGCTCTGTGTGTGTGTGTGTGTGGGGGGTAAGAGCTGGGATTGGCACTGTGTGTGTGTGTGTGGGGGGGTATGAGCTGGGATTGGCTCTGTGTGTGTGTGTGTGGGGGGGGTATGAGCTGGGATTGGCTCTGTGTGTGTGTGGGGGGGTATGAGCTGGGATTGGCTCTGTGTGTGTGTGTGTGTGGGGGGGGGGGGTATGAGCTGGGATTGGCTCTGTGTGTGTGTGTGTGTGGGGGGGGGGTATGAGCTGGGATTGGCTCTGTGTGTGTGTGTGTGTGTGGGGGGTATGAGCTGGGATTGGCACTGTGTGTGTGTGTGTGGGGGGGGTATGAGCTGGGATTGGCTCTGTGTGTGTGTGTGTGTGTGTGTGGGGGGTATGAGCTGGATTGGCTCTGTGTGTGTGTGTGTGTGTGGGGGGGGGTATGAGCTGGGATTGGCTCTGTGTGTGTGTGTGTGTGTGGGGGTATGAGCTGGGATTGGCTCTGTGTGTGTGTGTGTGTGTGTGGGGGGGGTATGAGCTGGGATTGGCACTGTGTGTGTGTGTGTGGGGGGGGTATGAGCTGGGATTGGCTCTGTGTGTGTGTGTGTGTGTGTGGGGGGTATGAGCTGGGATTGGCTCTGTGTGTGTGTGTGTGTGTGGGGGGGTATGAGCTGGGATTGGCTCTGTGTGTGTGTGTGTGGGGGGGTATGAGCTGGGATTGGCTCTGTGTGTGTGTGTGTGTGTGTGTGGGGGGTATGAGCTGGGATTGGCACTGTGTGTGTGTGTGTGTGTGTGTGGGGGGTATGAGCTGGGATTGGCCCTGTGTGTGTGTGTGTGTGGGGGGGTATGAGCTGGGATTGGCACTGTGTGTATGTGTGTGGGGGGGTATGAGCTGGGATTGGCTCTGTGTGTGTGTGTGTGGGGGGGGGGGGGGTATGAGCTGGGATTGGCTCTGTGTGTGTGTGTGTGTGTGTGGGGGGTATGAGCTGGGATTGGCACTGTGTGTATGTGTGTGGGGGGGTATGAGCTGGGATTGGCTCTGTGTGTGTGTGTGTGTGTGTGGGGGGTATGAGCTGGGATTGGCCCTGTGTGTGTGTGTGTGTGGGGGGGTATGAGCTGGGATTGGCACTGTGTGTATGTGTGTGGGGGGGTATGAGCTGGGATTGGCTCTGTGTGTGTGTGTGTGGGGGGGGGGGGGGTATGAGCTGGGATTGGCTCTGTGTGTGTGTGTGTGTGTGTGGGGGGTATGAGCTGGGATTGGCCCTGTGTGTGTGTGTGTGTGTGTGTGGGGGGTATGAGCTGGGATTGGCACTGTGTGTGTGTGTGTGTGTGGGGGGGGTATGAGCTGGGATTGGCTCTGTGTGTGTGTGTGTGTGTGTGTGTGGGGGGGGTATGAGCTGGGATTGGCTCTGTGTGTGTGTGTGTGTGTGGGGGGGGGCGGGGTATGAGCTGGGATTGGCACTGAGTGTGTGTGTCGGGTATAAGTCAGGGTGGGGCCTGTGTGTGTGGTGTATGAATGGCACTGTGTTAATTGTGGGATTAATTGGGAAGATAAAGAACTCCAGTCAGTTGAGCTGTGAATGGCCTCATTTCCCGGTTGTAAACCATGCAGTATCTTTTCCCCCATTCACTGATGTTAGTAGAAAATTGTTAGCTCCCCAGAATAATACCGGGGCTTAAAGGGTTAAATTACGAGGACAGGTTGCACAGACTGGGCTTGTATTCCCTCGAGTATAGGAGATTAAGGTGTGATCTAATCGAGGTGTTTAAGATGATTAAAGGATTCGATCGGGTCGATAGAGAGAAACTATTTCCTCTGGTGGGGGGAGTCCAGAACAAAGGGGGCAGAACCTTAAAATTAGAGTCAGGCCGTTCAGGGGTGATGTCAGGAAGCACTTCTTCACACAAAGGGTGGTGGGAATCTGGAACTCTCTCCCCCAAAGAGCTGTTGAGGCTGGGGGTGGTCAATTGGAAATTTCAAAACTGAGATTGATAGATTTTTGTTGGGTACATAGGATTACACAGGATATACGGCACAGAAACAGGCCATTCGGCCCAACCAGTCCATGCCGGCGGTTATGCTCCACTCGAGCCTCCTCCTGTCTTTCCTCATCTAAATCTATCAGCATAACCCTCTATTCCCTTCTCCCTCATGTGTTTATCCAGCTTCCCCTTAAATGCATCTATACTATTCGCCTCAACCACTCCCTGTGGGAGCGAGTTCCACATTCTCACCACTCTCTGGGTAAAGAAGTTTCTTCTGAATTCCCTATTGGATTTCTTGGTGACTATCTTATATTGATGGCCTCTAGTTTTGCTCTTCCCCACAAGTGGAAACACTCTCTCTGTATCCACTCTATCAAAATGTTTCATAATTTTAAAGACCTCTATTAGGTCACCCCTCAGCCTTCTCTTAAAAGAGAAAAGAGACCCAACCTGTTCACCCTTTCCTGATATGTGTACCCTCGCATTTCTGGTATCATCCTTGTAAATCTTCTCTGCACCCTCTCCAATGCCTCTATAACCTTTTTATAATATGGCGACCAGAACTATTTGCAGTACTCTTAAGTGTGGTCTAACCAAGGTTGGATACAGGTTTAGCATAACTTCCCTACTTTTCAATTCTATCCCTCTAGAAATAAACCCTAGTGCTTGGTTTGCTTTTTTTTATGGCCTTGCTAACTTGTGTCGCAACTTTTAGTGATTTGTGTATTTGTGGAAACATTCTCTCTGTATCAACGAAGGAGCAGCGCTCCGAAAGCTTGTGATTTCAAATAAAGCTGTTGGACTATAAACTGGTGTTGTGCGACTTCTCACTTTTGTCCACCCCAGTCCAACACCGGCATCTCCGCATCATATCAACTCTTTGAAAGACCTCTATTAGGTCACCCCTCAGTCTTCTTTTTCAAGAGAAAAGAGACCCAGCCTGTTCGTCCTTTGGTAAAGGGTATTAAGGGTTATGGAACCAAGGCGGGTAAATGGGGTTGAGGTACAGATCAGCCTCGATCTCATTGAATGGGGGGCACAGGCTCGATGGGCTGAATGGCCTCCTCCAGTTCCTGTGGAAACGTCGGTGCGAGTGTAACGCAGAATCCTCCCTCCCTCCGACTTGATGCTCCAAGCAAAGATAAAACAGGAAGCAATCAACTGAAGCTGGAGACTGATGGGTGAGAAGCAGAGATCTTGTATTTATATAGTGCCTTATCACACCTCCCCGAACCATCCCTCAGCGTTTCCCTTCATAGTGCAGTACAAATCTTTCTGTCTGCCTGTGATTCCTGTGTACAAAAATCTCGCTTCCTGTTGTCACGTTTCTGTCACACTTTTGTGTGGACTTGTTATGAAGTTGCTAAGTCCCCATTTATAATGGAGACTGCCTATCCTGTAATTACAACAACGGGCACTTATATCGCGCCTTTAACCTCGTTAAATGTCCCACAGGAACGTAATCAGACAAAAATCTGACACCGATGCCAAAGACGGAGACACTGGGACCAAAAGCTTGCTCAACACGGTGGCATAGTGGTTAGCACTGGTGCCTCACAGCGCCAGAGACCCAGGTTCGAATCTGGCCCCGGGTGACTGTCTGTGTGGAGTTTGCACATTCTCCCCGTGTCTGCGTGGGTTTCCTCCGGGTGCTCCGGTTTCCTCCCACAGTCCAAAATTGTGCGGGTTAGGTGATTTGGCTATGATAAATTGACCCTTAGTGTTAAGGGGGGATTAAATATGTGGGGTTACAGGGATAGGGTGGGATATGTTAGGGGGAATTAAATACGTGGGGTTACGGGGATAGGGTGGGATATGTGTCGGTGCAGGCTCGATGGGGATTCTGTGTGAGGGGGCAGGGACAGGGTACTGGATTTGGATGATCAGCCATGATCGTATTGAATGGTGGAGCAGGCTCGACGGGCCGAATGGCCTACTCCTGATCCTAGTTTCTATGTTTCAAAGAGGTTAGGCTTTAAGCAGCGTCTTACAGGAGGAGAGAGAGAGAGAGAGGCGGAGAGGTTTAGGGTGGGAATTCCAGAGCTTAGGGCCCAGGCGGCAGAAAGCGCGGCCGCCAATGATGAGGCGAAGGAAGTTGGGGGTGCGTAAGAGGCCAGAGTTGGAGGAACGCACAGAGTTCTCTGATGATTGTAGGGTTGGAGGAGGTGACAGAGATAGGGAGGGGGGACGAGGCCATGGAGAAGGATTTGAAAACAAGGATGAGATTTTTCAAATCGAGGCGTTGCCGGACCGGGAGCCACCGTGCCACTTAACATCATACTATCATTTGATATTATTTGCAGTTGAATGGCAATTTATTTTGGGGCGGGCACCAGTAAACGGGCTCCTTCTCTAGAAAAGACAAGGCTGAGGGCTGCCCTGTCTTTAAAATGATGGAGGGCTTAGATAGGGTAGACGGAGAGAAGATGTTTCCACTTCTGGCCGTGTCCAAAACTAGGGGCAGCCGAGTTTTGAATGAGCCGGAGTTCACGGAGGGGGCAAATAGGGAAGCCGGCCAGGAGAGCCTTGGAATAGTTGAGTCTGGAGGCAACGAAAGGATGGATGAGGGATTCAGCAGTAGGGGAGCTGAGGTCGGGGTGGAGGCGGGCGATGTTACGGCGGTGGAATTAGGCGGTCTGGGTGATTCAGAGAATAAGGGGTCAGAAGCTCAGCTCTGAGTCAAATAGGACAAGGTTGCGAACAGTCTGGTTCAGCTGGGGACAGTGGCCAAGAAAGGCAATGATACAACCTCCCACCCGTGGTGGCAATGCAGCAGCTCTCCCAGCTCCTCAACCTGCCCGACAGAAAAACACCAAGGGCTGGATTTTCAATGACCCGTGGAGTCGGGTCTGGAGGCGTGTGGGGGGTTAAAGTTGCAGATTCGGGGGTCCCGACCCCATCCCGACTCCATCCCGCCTCCACGCAATTTTGACAAAATCGGTCGCGGGGTTCCCGACTCCGTCCCGCCTCCAAGAGGCGGGAGAGGCCATTAAAGCCCTTAACAAGGCCTAAATTGGCTCTGGAATGCCATTTTGAAACATTTTAGCTGGTTTAACCCTTTTCCGACGTGCAGTATGCCTGATGTGAAACATGCCAGTGAAACCTGGCGGGAGCACAAGTGGATAGCTGACTATCAGTTGCAGGTCCACTATTACAACGGAGATGTGATGAAGGTAGTAGTAGGATGAGGTCTGAAAGTCGCCTCTGATGCTGCTGCCTTGAATGTCTTCAGAGACTGCCTGGGAGGACTTGGTTGCAAAAAAAATTCTCTCTCTCTCTTTCTCTCTCTCCTGTCTCTCTGTCTCTGTCTCTGTCTCTGTCTCTGTCTCTGTCTCTCTCTCTCTCTCTGTCTCTCTCTCTCTCTCTGTCTCTCTCTCTCTCTCTGTCTCTCTGTCTCTGTGTCTCTGTCTCTGTGTCTCTGTCTCCCTCTCTCTCTCTCTCTCTCTCTCTCTCTGTCTGTCTCTGTCTCTGTCTCTCTCTTTCTCTCTCTGATGCTGCTCATTTTGCATCCAGGTCCTCTCACAGCAAAGGCCAGGCAATCTCTGAGACCAGGCAGTCTCTGACCTGCGATGCAGCAGCAATGATGACATCATCAGAGGCGACTTTCAGACTGAAAGCACTAATTGGTTCATGGGTTCCCACATGCTGGAACTCAATTGCCCAATTAAGTGAAAATTGCACCAATCTCCCACATCCAATTGCAGTCGGGTGGAAAACACGACCCCAGCCCGCCCCAGTATCACAATCCAGCCCCAACTGTCCAACCAGCTCTACTACATTACATAGTACTGGCAGCACAGAAACAGGCCATTCGGCCCAACTGGTCCGTGCCGGTGTTTCTGCTCCACACGAGCCTCCTCCCACCCCTCTTCATCTCACCCCATCACCATAACCCTCTATTCCTTCTCCCTCATGTGTTTATCCAGCCTCCCCTTAAATGTATCGCTACTATTCGCCTCAACCACTCCCTGTGTTAGCGAGTTCCACATTCTCACCACTCTCTGGGGAAAGAAGTTTCTTCTGAATTCCCTATTGGATTTCTTGGTGACTATCTTATATTGATGGCCTCTAGTTTTGGACACGGCCAGAAGTGGAAACATCTTCTCTCCGTCTACCCTATCGAACCCCTTCATCATTTTAAAGACAGGGCACCCCTCAGCCTTGTCTTTTCTAGAGAAAGAACCCGTTTACTGGTGCCCGCCCCAAAAGAAATTGCCATTCAACTGCGTCGACAGCGGCGGAGGAGGAGCCTTTCTTTCTTTTTCTCCCACAGAGCGGTCGGCAGCGGGGAAGGAGGAGCGGACCTGGTTGGAGCGGCGGGAGCGGCGGCGAGTCGATAAAGGGAGCCCCGAGGCTCAGGTAGGCCTCAGACCAGCGTCGACAGCGGCGGAGGAGGAGCCTTTCTTTCTTTTTCTCCCACAGAGCGGTCGGCAGCGGGGAAGGAGGAGCGGACCTGGTTGGAGCGGCATTTAAGGAGGGTGGTGGCTTAAACCCGAGTTCCTACAGAGTAGGAACCCCCACCCGCCCTCCTCCTCTAACCTAGTAGTCTTTTAGCAGTCTAAAAACAGAGGTCACAAATTTTTTGGTCTCAGTTTCTTTTCAGCAGAGCAGGAACCGGGAGGAGCGGGAAGTCGGCGTAGGACCAAGGGGACACAAGACCGGGAAGTCAGCGAAAGACCAGGGAGGTAAGACTAACTGGTAAGTACTTTCCTCAAACCTTCCTAGAAAGTACAACTAAAACTAGTGCGATTTGGTTAGTTTAAAAAGGAATAAGAGGAGTACAGTATACATTGGTCTAAGTAAGCTTCGGGAAAACAAAAGTCAATAAATAAACTAAAACTAGAAAATTAATAAGTAATATAAGGGTTAAGTCATGGCAGTAGAGCTCGGACCTGTGTCATGCTCCTCCTGTAACATGTGGGAAATCATGGACGCTTCCTGTGTCCCTGACAACCATGTGTGCGGGAAGTGTGTCCAGCTGCAGCTCATGTGGGACCGCATGACGGCCCTTGAGCTGCGGATGGACTCACTTTGGAGCATCCACGATTCTGAGAGGGTTGTGAATAGCACATTTAGTGAGTTGGTCACACCGCAGGTTAAGGCCAGAGTAGATAGTACATGGGTGACCAAAAGGCAGAGCAAGGGCAGGAAGGTAGTGCAGGAATCCCCTGGGGTTGTCTCCCTCAGCAACAGGTTCACCGCCTTAGGTGCTGTTGTCGGGGGGGATGACTCATCGGGGGAAGGCACCAGCAGCCAGGCTCATGGCACCATGACTGGCTCTGTTGCAAAGAAGGGAGGGAAAAAGAGTGGCAGGGCTATAGTAATAGGGGATTCGATTGTAAGGGGAATAGATAGGAGTTTCTGTGGTCGCGACCGAGACTCCAGGATGGTAATTTGCCTCCCTGGTGCAAGGGTCAAGGATGTCTCGGCGCGGGTGCAGAACATTCTGGAGGGGGAGGGGGAACAGCCAGTTGTCGTGATACATGTTGGTACCAACGACGTAGCTAAAAAAAGGGAAGAGGTCCTACAAGTAGAATTTAGGGAGTTAGGAGCCAAGCTAAAAAGTAGGACCTCGAAGGTAGTAATCTCTGGATTACTACCAGTGCCACGTGCTAGTAAGAGTACAGAGAACAGGATAGTTAGGCTAAATACGTGGCTTGAGCAGTGGTGTAAGAGGGAGGGTTTTAAATTTTTGAGGCATTGGGACCAGTTTTGTGGTAGGTGTGACCTATACAAAAGGGACGGTCTACACCTGTGCAAAGATGGAACTGAGGTTCTCGGGGTAAATTTTGATAAAGCAGTTCGGGAGCATTTAAACTAGTATGGCAGGGGGCTAGAAACCCATGTAGTGAAATAGAGGAAAGTGAAAGGCAGACAGAAATAAATGGTAAAAAGGAGAGGAACAAAAAACAAAGGGCCAAACTAATTCATAAAAAATGTGAGCATAAAAAAGCCTGAGGGTTTTATACCTTAATGCGAGAAGCATCAGGAACAAGGTAGATGAATTAGCTGTGGAAATAGAGGTTAATAATTATGATCTAATTGGGATTACGGAAACATGGTTGCAGGGTGAGCAGGGCTGGGAGCTTAACATACAGGGGTATTCAGTATTTAGGAAGGATCGACAAAAAAGAAAGGGAGGAGGGGTAGCATTGCTGGTAAAAGAGGGGATAAATGCAATTGAAAGGAAGGATATTAACTCAGTTAATACAGAATCTATATGGGTGGAGCTAAGAAATAGCGAGGGGCGAAAAACATTAATAGGAGTGGTATATAGGCCTCCAAATAGTAAAATAGAGGTTGGGGAGGGCATCACGAGGGAAATTAGAGAAGCGTGCAATAAGAGCACAGCTGTCATCATAGGTGACTTTAACTTACATATAGATTGGACTAGCCTAATCAGTAAAAATAATGAGGAGGAGGAATTCCTTGAGTGTTTAAGGGATGGTTATCTGGATCAATATGTCGAGGAACCAACTCGGGAACAGGCTATATTGGACTGGGTACTGTGCAATGAGAAGGGACTAATTAGTAATCTTGTTGTACGGGGACCCTTGGGTCAGAGCGATCATAACATGATCGATTTCTCACTCGAAATGGAGAGCGAAGAAATTGACTCAGAGACTCAGGTCCTGAATTTAAACAAGGGGAATTATGATGCCATTAGACGGGAACTGAGTAGGTCTGATTGGACAACGTTCCTGGGAGGACTGGAGGTAGATAAACAATGGCAAGCATTTAAAGATAGAATGACAAAATTGCAAAAATTGTTTATACCAATCTGGCATAAAAGGAAATCTAAAAAGGTGACTCAACCGTGGATAACAGGGGAAATTAGAGACAGCATAAAATCCAAAGATAGGGCGTATAAAATAGCCAAAAAACGCGCCAGAGCGGAAGATTGGGAACAGTTTAAGATAGAGCAAAGGAGGGCAAAGGGCTTAATCAAGAAGGGCAAAATAGCTTACGAAAGCAAGCTGGCGGAAAATATAAAAACTAACTCCAAAAGCTTTTATAAGTATATCAAGAGGAAAAGACTGGTGAAAACCAAAGTTGGTCCATTGCAGTCAGATACGGGGGAATATATAATGGGAAATAAGGAAATGGCAGACCAACTAAATGCATACTTTGGGTCAGTCTTTACGAAGGAAGACACAAAAAACCTCCCTGGGATATCGGGAAAAATAGGGACATTGGCAAAGGAGGAACTGACGCAAATCAATATCTCTAAGGATATGGTGTTAAGGAAGCTAAAGGGATTGAAGGCGGACAAATCCCCAGGGCCTGATAACATGCATCCTAGGGTACTGAAGGAGGTGGCCCTAGAGATAGCGGATGCACTAAGCATGATTTTTCAGAATTCATTAGACTCGGGAACAGTGCCCATGGATTGGAGGGTAGCTAACGTTACCCCACTATTCAAAAAGGGGGGTAGGGAAAAAGCAGGTAATTACAGACCTGTAAGCCTTACATCAGTTGTGGGCAAAATGCTGGAGTCCATCATTAAGGATGAAATAGCCGAGCACTTAGCAAATGGGGACAGGATAGGACAGAGTCAACATGGATTTACAAAGGGTAAATCGTGCTTGACTAATCTATTGGAATTTTTTGAGGGAGTAACTGGTAAAATAGATGGGGGAGAGCCAGTAGATGTGGTGTACCTGGACTTCCAAAAGGCCTTCGATAAGGTCCCACATAAAAGATTAGCATGGAAAATTGAAGCTCATGGGATAAAGGGGAAAGTATTGACGTGGATAGAGAACTGGCTGTCAGATAGAAAACAGAGAGTTGGAATAAACGGCTCATTTTCTGAATGGCAGGCAGTAACAAGTGGGGTACCACAGGGATCTGTCCTGGGTCCCCAGCTGTTCACAATTTATATTAATGACCTGGATCAGGGAGTCGAATGCAGCATTTCCAAATTTGCAGACGACACTAAACTAGGAGGGGGGGTGGGCTCAGAGGAGGAGACCAGGAAGCTCCAGAGCGATTTGGACAGACTGGGTGATTGGGCGGATAAATGGCAGATGCACTATAATGTGGACAAGTGCGAAGTTATCCACCTTGGGTGCAGGAACGGGAGGGCAAATTATTATTTAAATGGCAATAAATTGGGAGAGGGGGAAGTACAGAGAGACCTGGGTGTTCTTGTACACCAGTCACTGAAGGCGAGCATGCAGGTGCAACAGGCGGTCAAGAAGGCAAACGGTATGCTGGCCTTCATAGCAAAAGGGTTGGAATACAGGAACAGGGATACCTTGCTGCAGCTGTACAGGGCACTGGTGAGACCACACCTCGAGTACTGTGTACAGTTTTGGTCGCCTCATCTGAGGAAAGATGTTCTTGCCATGGAGGGGGTGCAGCGGCGATTCACCAGGCTGATACCAGGAATGGCGAGATTGACCTATGAGGAGAGACTATGTAGTTTAGGGATGTACACACTGGAGTTTAGAAGATTGAGAGGGGACCTCATAGAAGTGTATAAAATTCTGACAGGTCTAGACAGATTAGATGCAGAAGGAATGTTTCCCTTGGCGGGTGAGAACAGAACTAGAGGACATAATTTAAGGATAAGGGCTAAACCATTTAGGACAGAAATGAGGGGGAATTTCTTCACTCAGAGAGTGGTGAACCTGTGGAACTCATTGCCACAGAGGGCAGTGTACGCCAGCTCATTAAATATATTTAAGAGGGAATTAGATATATTTCTACAGGCAAAAGGGGTTAAGGGTTACGGAGAGAAGGCGGGGACGGGATACTGAATTGAAGGATCAGCCATGATCTCATTAAATGGCGGAGCAGGCTCGAAGGGCCGGATGGCCTACTCCTGCTCCTATCTTCTATGTATCTATGTAAATAATATCAAATGATAGTATGCTGTTAATAGCACGGTAAATAGTGTAGGTGGGAGCAGAAAGCTGCAAAGGGACATTGAGAGATTCAGCGAGTGGGCAAAGCTGTGGCGGATGGAGTTCAATGTGGGCAAGTGTGAGGTCACGCCCTTTGGACCTAAGAAAGATCGATCAGAGTATTTACTAAATGGTGAGAAGCTGGGAACTGTGGAGGAGCCGAGAGAGTTAGGGATCCAAGTACAGAGACCACTAAAAACTAATGGACAGGTACAAATGATAACTTGAACAGCTAATGGAATATTGGCCGCTATCTCGAGGGGGTGGAAGTTATGCTACGATTTTATGAAGCTCTGGTCAGACCCCATTGGAATACAGAGTAGAATTTCTAAATTTGCCGATGACACCAAACTTGGGGGTGTGGCAAACAGTGAGGATGATACCAATCGACTGCAGCAGGAGATAGAAAGGCTAGCAGAATGGGCAGACAAGTGGTAGATGGAATTTAATACAGAGAAGTGTGAGGTGATGCGTTTTGGCAGAAGGAACAGGGAGAGGCAATATACACTTAATGGCACAGTTTTAAAGAGTGTACAGGGACAGAAGGACCTGGAAGTTAATGTGCATAGGTCCCTGAAGGTGGTGGAACATATTGAGAGAGTGGTTAGCAAAGCATATGGGATCTTGGGCTTTATAAATAGAGGTATTGAGTACAAAAGTAGAGAAGTTATGCTGAACCTTTGTAAAGCGCTGGTTAGGCCACAACTGGAGTATTGCGTCCAGTTCTGGTCACCACACTTTAGGAAGGATGTGAAGGCCCTTGAGAGGGTGCAGAGGAGATTTACCAGAATGGTTCCGGGGATGGGGGATCTTAGCTACAAGGACAGGTTGGAGAAGCTGGATTTACATAAGAACATAAGAACATAAGAAATAGGAGCAGGAGTAGGCCAATCGGCCCCTCGAGCCTGCTCCGCCATTCAATAAGATCATGGCTGATCTGATCCTAACCGCCAATCTACTATCTATCACAGAACCATCTCCTGCATCTAACAGAATTGCACACACGAAATAGGAGCAGAATCAGGCTACACGGTCCCTGGGCCCGCTCCACTACCCACAGGGCCATGACCGATCCGAACCTAGACTCATGTCCAAATTCCTGCCCGCTCCCCGTAACCCTTAATGCCCTTTACTTCTAGGAAACTGTCTATTTCTGTTTTAAATTTATTTAATGATGTAGCTTCTACAGCTTTTTGTGGCAGCATATTCCATGGACCTACCACCCTCTGAGTGAAGTAGTTCCTCCTCATCTCAGTTTTGAAAGAGCAGCCCCTTATTCTAAGACTATGTCCCCTAGTTCTAGTCTCACCCGTCATCAGGAACATCCTCCCCGCATCCACCCGATCCAACCCCTTCACAATCTTATATGTTTCAATAAGATCGCCTCTCATTCTTCTGAACTCCAATGAGTAGAGTCCCAATCTACGCAACCTCTCCTCATATGACCACCCCCTCATCCCCGGGATTAACCGAGTGAACCTTTTTTGCACTGCCTCGAGAGCAAGGATGTCTTTCCTTAAGTAAGGACACCAAAACTGTATGCAGTATTCCAGGTGCGGTCTCACCAATACCTTGTACAACTGAAGCAATACCTCCCTATTTTTATATTCTATCCCCCTAGCAATGAAAGCCAACATTCCATTTGCCTTCTTAATCACTTGCTGCACCTGCATACTAACCTTTTGAGTTTCGTGCACCAGGACCCCCAGATCCCTTTGCACTTCAGTACTCTCCAGTTTCTTGCCATTAAGATAATAAATTGCTCTAGGATTTTTCCTGCCAAAGTGCATCACCTCACACTTTCCAGTGTTGTATTCCATCTGCCAAATCTCTGCCCACTTACTTAGCCTGTCTATGTCCCCTTGCAGGTTTTTTATGTCCTCCTCACTCACTACTTTCCCTCCCATCTTTGTATCATCTGCAAATTTTGATATGTTACACTTGGTCCCTTCCTCCAAATCGTTAATATAGATTGTAAAGAGTTGGGGACCCAGCACTGACCCCTGTGGAACACCACTAGTTACTGATTGCCAGTCTGAGAATGAACCATTTATCCCAACTCTTTGCTTTCTGTTAGACAGCCAATCCTCTATCCATGCCAGAATATTACCCCCAATCCCGTGATTTTTTACCTTAAGCAATAATCTTTTGTGTGGCACCTTGTCAAATGCCTTTTGGAAGTCTAAATACACTACGTCCACTGGTTCCCCTTTATCCACTCTATATGTTACTTCCTCAAAGAACTCCAGCAAATTTGTCAAACATGACTTCCCCTTCGTAAAACCATGCTGACTTTGTCCTATTAAATTATGATTATCCAAATGTCCTGTTACTGTTTCCTTAATAATGGACTCCAAAATTTTACCTACCACAGATGTTAGGCTAACCGGTCTATAGTTACCAGCCTTCTGTCTACTGCCCTTTTTAAATAAGGGTGTTACATTAGCAGTTTTCCAGTCTGCCGGGACCTTAGCGGAATCCAGGGAGTTTTGAAAAATTATTACCAATGCATCTACAATCCCTACCGCCACTTCCTTCAAGACTCTAGGATGTAAGCCATCAGGTCCAGGTGATTTATCCGCCTTGAGTCCCATTATTTTACCGAGTACCACTTCCTTAGTGATTTTGATCGTGTTTAGCTCCTCTCCCCCTATAGCCCCCTGTTTGTCCAGTGTTGGGATATTCTTAGTGTCCTCTACTGTAAAGACTGATACAAAATATTCATTCAGTGTTTTTGCCATCTCCATATTTCCCACCATTAATTTCCCGGTCTCATCCTCTAAGGGACCAACATTTACTTTAGCCACCCTTTTTCTTTTTATATAACTATAAAAACTCTTACTATCTGTTTTTATATTTTTTGCTAATTTACTTTCATAATCTATCTTCCCTTTCTTAATCAATCTTTTTGTTATTTTTTGCTGCCTTTTAAAGTTTTCCCAATCCTCTGTCCTCCCACTAGATTTCACTACCTTATATGCCCTTGTTTTTAGTCGAATACTATCCTTAATTTCTTTACTTAGCCACGGATGACTGTCCTTTCTTTTACACCCTTTTCTTTTCAGTGGAATATATTTTTTTTGGAAGTTGTTTTCATTAGAGCAAAGGAGGTTGAGGGGTGATTTGATCGAGGTGTACAAGATTATGACGGGTTTGAATAGGCTAGATGGGGAAAGACTGTTCCCACTAGTTGATGGTACAAGGACTAGGGGACACAGCTTTAAGGTTTTGGGCAAGAGATACAGGGGGGATGTGAGGAAAAACTTTTTTACGCAGCGAGTGGTGAGGACCTGGAACTCGCTGCCGACGGAAGTGGTGGAAGCGGAGACACTCAATGTTTTCAAGGGGAGACTGGATAGGCACTTGAGGGAAATAAACTTGCAGGGCTACGGGAATAGAGCGGGGGAATGGGACTGACTGGATTGCTCTACAGAGAGCCGGCACGGACTCGATGGGCCGAATGGCCTCCTTCTGTGCCGTTATGACTTTATGACTCTATGACCCACCTGGAGTAACTGCATTCAGTCCTGGGCATGGCACCTCAGGAAGGATATATTGGCCTTGGAGGGGGAGCAGTGTAGATTCACCAGAATGATACCGGGGGCTAAAAGGGTTAAATTATGAGGACAGGTTGCACAGACTGGGCTTGTATTCCCTCGGGTATAGGAGATTGAAGGGTGATCTAATTGAGGTGTTGAAGATGATTAAAGGAGTTGCGAGGGTAGAGAGAGAGAAACTATCTCCTCTGGTGGTGGGGGGAGTCCAGAACAAGGGGGCAGAACATTAAAATTAGAACTAGGCCATTCAGGGATGACGTCAGGAAGCACTTCTTCACACAAAGGGTCGTGGAAATCTTGTACTCTCTCCCCCAAAAAGCTGTTGAGGCTGGCGGGGGGGGGTCAATTGAAAATTTCAGAACTGAGATTGATTGATTTTTGTTCGGGCATTAAGGGTTACGGAACCAAGGCGGGTAGACGGAGTAAAGGTTGCAGATCAGCCACCATCTCATTGAATGGCGGAACAGGCTCGAGGGGCTG
Organism: Squalus acanthias; assembly: GCA_030390025.1. Taxonomy (NCBI): domain Eukaryota; kingdom Metazoa; phylum Chordata; class Chondrichthyes; order Squaliformes; family Squalidae; genus Squalus; species Squalus acanthias. The sequence goes on from JASTWF010000045.1 coordinate 1,141,367, forward strand.
AATGGCCTCCTCCCGTTCCGATGGTGCAGAAGCCTGTTTTGAGTAGGCCCCTTGGAGTGATTGATTTTATACAAGCTACACTCTCGGATTTTCCTATACGGGGCTGACGGGAGGGGAGGGAAGGGGAGGGAAGGGGGGGAAGTGGATTGGGCTAGAGGTTAATTTTATTTAGAATAAGGAGCAGGGACATGCTCTTTCCTTCACTTAGCGCTGGCGCCAGAGATTACAATACGGAGGAAATCACTGGTAAAAGCGAGTGTTGTGCCCGACCTTTCACCTTCAGGAAAAAAATAAATAAAAGAATAAACTGATTGCTATTTCCTGTCATGTCTTTCAGAAATGGAAATGACCCTGGCAGGTCTCGTGATGTCTTTCCTTCTCCCTGTCCTTCAGTCTCCTGAAATCAGCTCTGGCTAAGAATTGTTTGTCCGACCGACAACTGGGCCACTGTTTGAACCACCCAAGGATCAAAAGAATTGTTGAAGCAACTGAGATCCTGCTCAACACTGCTGACTGTCTCTCTCTGGAATGGTTCAGGCCTGGAATGTCAGCCTGTGGCTCAGTTGGCAGCACTCTTGCCTCTGAGTCAGAAGGTTGTGGGTTCAAAGTCCCGCTACATGAGACTTGAGCACATAAGTCTAGGCTGACACTCCCAGTGCAGTGCTGAGGGAAACATAGAAACATAGAAGATAGGAGCAGGAGTAGGCCATTCAGCCCCTCGAGCCTGCTCCACCATTTAATGAGATCATGGCTGATCATCCAAATTCAGTACCCTGTACCTGCCTTCTCTCCATATCCCTTGATCCCTTTAGCTTTAAGAAATATATCTAACTCATTCTTGAATATATTTAATGACTTGGCCTCAACTACCTTCTGTGGTAGAGAATTCCACAGGTTCACCACTCTCTGGGTGAAGAAATTCTTCCTCATTTCTGTCCTAAATTGCTTACCCCTTATCCTTAGATTATGACCCCTGGTTCTGGACTCTCCGGCCATCGGGAACATTCTTCCTGCATCTAGTTTGTCCAGACCTGTCAGAATTTTATATGTTTCGATGAGATCCCCTCTCATTCTTCTATACTCCAGCGAGTATAAGCCCAATCGACCCAATCTCTCCTCATATGTCATTCCTGCCATCCTAGGTATCAGCCTTGTGAATCTTCGCTGAACTCCTTCCATGGCAAGAACATCCTTCCTCAGATAAGGCGACCAAAACTGCACACAGTACTCAAGGTGTGGTCTCACCAAGGCCCTGTACAACTGCAGCAGGACATCCCTGTTCCTGTACTCAAACCCTTTCGCTATGAAGGCCAACATACCATTTGCCTTCTTCACCGCCTGCTGCACCTGCATGCTTACCTTCAGCGACTGGTGCACAAGGACACCCAGGTCTCGTTGCGCTGCACTGTCAGAGGTGCCGTCTTTCAGATGAGACGTTAAACCGAGGCCCCGTCTGCTCTCTCAGGTGGACGTAAAAGATCCCACGGCCACTATTTCGAAGAAGAGCAGGGGAGTTCTCCCCGGTGTCCTGGGGCCAATATTTATCCCTCAACCAACATCACTAAAACAGATTATCTGGTCATTATCACATTGCTGTCTGTGGGATCTTGCTGTGCGCATATTGGCTGCGGCGTTTCCCACATTGCAACAGGGACTCCACTTCCGAAAAGTACTTCATTGGCTGTAAAGCGTTTTGAGACGTCCGGTGGTCGTGAAAGGCGGCGTATAAATGCAAGTCTTCCCTTTCATTATGCCAGACAAGTACAACCCAACAGAGTCAGAGACGTGTAGCTAGACCTCCCCCTCAGACAGCCCCTAATGGACAGATTCATATAGCCCAGGGGCGGGAGTCCTTCTAAAGCTCAAGAGCTGAGAGAAAGAACTGCAAACACCTTCAGGCCTTCGAGCAGTTTGGGCCCCAGGAACCCAAAGGTAGATCCCCAATGCAGCCCACAGTTGCACAATCCTTTACATAAGAATTAGGAGCAGGAGTCGGCCCTACGGCCCCTTGAACCTGCTCAATTCAATGAGATCATGGCTGATCTTCGACCTCAACTCCACTTTCCCGCTCGATCCCCGTATCCCTCGATTCCCCGAGAGTCCAAAAATCGATCGATCTCTGTCTTGAATATACTCAACGACTGAGCCTCCACAACCCTCTGGGGCAGAGAATTCCAAAGATTCACCACCCTCTGAGTGAAGAAATTCCTCCTCATCTCAGTCCGAAATGGCCGACCCCGTATCCTGAGACTATGACCCCTGGTTCTAGACTCTCCAGCCAGGGGGAAACAGCCTCTCAGCATCTACCCTGTCAATCCCCCTCAGAATCTTACATGTCTCAATGAGGTCACCTCTCACTTTTCTAAACTCCTGAGAGTACAGGCCCAAACTACACTTTATTGGGTAGAATTGTGACAGGACAATGCTAGTTATCGGTTTCGCTGGCAGATCACCCCTGGGGATGCTCACGATGGGTCGTGAGGTCCCGCTGTTTGTTGACAATGGGGGTCTTATCAACAAAGCGAGGACAGTGTGATGGGGAAGGTGTTACAGGAAGTAGGCGAGACACTTACAGGAAAGGCAGACTATGCGCACGAGCTTCAACAGGCGAGCAGATCTCCCGTGGCCCTGCCGCGTCTGACGTGTGACAGGAAGCGTGTGCGGCGCTGACGGGAGGCGCAAACCACACACAAGACTTTTATTCTCTTACTGGTGTGCCTCCTGTGGCGTTGCTCACAGCTAGTTGCGGAAGATCGGAGTTGTGGTTACTGTAACAGCCCCGCCCCCGGAGCCTCAGGCTACAGGATGATATAGACGGGATTGTTAGATGGGCAGAACAGTGGCAAATGGAATTTAACCCTGAAAAGTGTGAGGTGATGCATTTTGGGAGGACTAACAAGGCAAGGGAATACACAATGAATGGTAGGATCCTAGGAAGGACAGAGGATCAGAGGGACCTTGGTGTGCATGCACATAGATCCCTTAAGGCAGCAGGACAGGTAGATAAGGTGGTTAAAAAGGCATATGGGATACTTGCCTTCATTCGCCGAGGCATAGAATATAAGAGCAGGGAGGTTATGATGGAGCTGTACAAAACGCTGGTTAGGCCACAGCTGGAATATTGTGTGCAGTTCTGGTCGCCACACTATAGGAAGGAGGTGATTGTATTGGAGAGGGTGCAGAGGAGATTCACCAGGATGTTACCTGGGCTGGAGCGCTTCAGCTATGAAGAGAGACTGGACAGGCTGGGGTTGTTTTCCTTAGAGCAGAGAAGGCTGAGGGGGGACCTGATTGAAGTGTACAAAATGATGAGGGGCATAGATAGGGTAGATAGAAAGGAACTTTTCCCCTTAGTAGAGGGGTCAATAACCAGGGGGCATAGTTTCAAGGTAAGGGGCAGGAGGTTCAGAGGGGATTTGAGGAGAAACTTTTTCACCCAGAGGGTGGTTGGAATCTGGAACTCACTGCCTGAAAGGGTGGTAGAGGCAGGAACCCTCACAACATTCAAGAAGCATTTAGATGAGCACTTGAAACACCATAGCATACAAGGCTACGGACCAAGTGCTGGAAAATGGGATTAGAATAGATAGGGCTTGATGGCCGGCGCGGACACGATGGGCCGAAGGGCCTCTTTCTATGCTGTATAACTCTGTGACTCTATGACTAAGAAAGAATAGCAGGCGCGTTCAACCTCATCGTCGCGTTCAACCTCATCGTCGCGTTCAACCTCATCGTCGCGTTCAACCTCATCGTCGCGTTCAGATCGCTCCACGGTTTTGCCGCATCCTATCCCTGTGACCTTCTCCAACCCTCCGAGAACGCGGCGCTCCTCCAATTCTGGCTTCTTGTCCATCCCCCCGCTTCTATCGCCCCACCCTTGGCGGCCGTGCCTTCAGCCCTTTAAGCGCCGAGCTCTGGCATTCCCTCCCTAAACCTCTCCGCCTCTCTCGCTCCTCCTCCTTTGAAGACCCTCCTTAAAACCCACCTCTCTGACCAAGCTTTTGGTCACCTGTCCTAAAATGAGTCCTTCTTTGGCTCAGTGACAATCTTTGGCTGATAATCGTTCCTGTGAAGCCCCTTGGGATGTTTTAGTACATTAAAGGCGCTATACAAATGCAAGATTTTGTTGGTACCGTTACTGTTCCAGTCTTACCGATTGACTTCAGTGCTGGTGGCGTTACATAGGATGATAGGAACAGGAGGAGGCCATTCAGCCCCTCGAGCCTGTTGCGCCATTCAGTGAGATCATGGCTGACCTGCGACCTAACTCCATAAACTTTGGCCTTTGGCCCATATCCCTTAATTAACACCTCACGGATTTCCATACATTATACAGCTGGATGGTTATTCATCTTCAAAAACTGCAATAATCCCAGAAAGATCGTGGGTTCGAGTCCCACTCCAGAGACTTGAACACAAAATCTAGGCTGACACTCCCGGTGCAGTGCTGAGGGAGCGCCACACTGTCGGAGATGCCGTCTTTCGGATGAGACGTTAAACCAAGGCCCCGTCTGCTCTCTCGGGTGGATGTAAAAGATCCCACGGCCACTATTTCGAAGAAGAGCAGGGGGGGAGTTCTCCCCGGTGTCCTGGGGCCAATATTTACCCCTCAATCAACATCACTGAAAACAGATGATCTGCTCATTATCACATTGCTGTTTGTGGGAGCTTGCTGTGCGCAAATTGGCTGCCGCGTTTCCCACATTACAACAGCGACTACACTTCAAAAGTACTTCATTGGCTGTAAAGCGCTTTGGGACGTCCTGAAGTTGTGAAAGGCGCTATAGAAATGCAAGTCTTCTTTCTCCGCTCTAATGAGAAGAGTCCCAGTGCCCTCAGTCCCTCCTCACAGCTCTGCTCCCACTGCAAATGGAGTTTCCTGCTCCCCGTGTGCAGTCCGGACGAGTGTCGCAGGCACAGGCTCCACAATGCCGGGTACGGCGCATCACAGGCCTCGGAACCCTTGAAGGAACAGATCACAACTCAACGGCAAAGGCAGGTGGATGGAGTGGAGACGCAAATCTGACTGAGTGGCGGAACAGGCTCGAGGGGCTGAATGGCCGCCTCCTGGTCCTATATATATAGAGAGAGATAGAGTGAGACAGAGAGACAGAGAGATAGAGAATGAGATAGATAGAGTGAGACAGAGAGACAGAGAGATAGAGAATGAGATAGATAGAGTGAGAGAGAGAGAGAGCGATAGAGAAAGAGATAGATGGCGTTACAGAGATAGAGAGAGAGATAGAGAGATAGAGAATGAGATAGATAGAGCGAGACAGAGAGACAGAGAGATAGAGAATGAGATAGATAGAGTGAGAGAGAGAGAGAGCGATAGAGAAAGAGATAGATAGCGTTACAGAGATAGAGAGAGAGATAGAGAATGAAATAGATAGAGTGAGACAGAGAGACAGAGATAGAGAATGAGATAGATAGAGTGAGAGAGAGAGAGCGATAGAGAAAGAGAGAGCTGGAGAGAGATAAAGAGATAGAGTGAGATAGAGGGAGAGAGATAGAGGGAGAGAGATAGAGAGATAGAGAATGAGATAGATAGAGTTAGAGATAGAGATAGAGAGAGAGAAATAGAGAAAGAGAGAGCTAGAGAAAGAGATAGAGTGAGATAGATAGAGTTAGAGATAGAGAGAGAGAGATAGAGAGATAGAGAATGAGATAGATAGAGAATGAGATAGATAGAGCGAGACAGAGAGACAGAGAGATAGAGAATGAGATAGATAGAGTGAGAGAGAGAGAGAGCGATAGAGAAAGAGATAGATAGCGTTACAGAGATAGAGAGAGAGATAGAGAATGAAATAGATAGAGTGAGACAGAGAGACAGAGAGATAGAGAATGAGATAGATAGAGTGAGAGAGAGAGAGAGCGATAGAGAAAGAGAGAGCTGGAGAGAGATAAAGAGATAGAGTGAGATAGAGGGAGAGAGATAGAGGGAGAGAGATAGAGAGATAGAGAATGAGATAGATAGAGTTAGAGATAGAGATAGAGAGAGAGAAATAGAGAAAGAGAGAGCTAGAGAAAGAGATAGAGTGAGATAGATAGAGTTAGAGATAGAGAGAGAGATAGAGAGATAGAGAATGAGATAGATAGATAGAGAATGAGATAGAGTTATAGAGATAGAGAGATAGAGAATGAGATAGATACAGTTAGAGATAGCGAGAGAGAGAAATAGAGAAAGAGAGAGCGATAGAGAAAGAGACAGCTAGAGAGAGATAAAGAGATAGAGAGGGAGATAGAGGGAGAGAGATAGTTAGAGAGTTAGAGAGAGAGAGATTGTTAGAGAGAGATGGAGAGAGAAATAGAGTTAGAGAGTTAGAGAGTTAGAGATAGAGAGATGGAGAGAGAGATGGTTAGAGAGAGAGATAGATAGTGAGTGAGATATATATATATATATATAGAGAGAGAGAGAGGAAAATAGAGAGTGATAGAGAAATAGAGAGATAGAGAAATAGAGATAGATAGAGTGTGATAGAGAGAGATAGAGAGATAAAGAAATATAGAGAGAGTGTTAGAGATATATATATAGAGAGATAGATGGAGAGAGATAGATATTAGATATATAGATCTGAATATTGATATCGATACAGATAATGATGCCTCTTTAAATCTCATCAATACAAGGAATTTCTCCACACACAGCCCACCATTAACCCCCTGGCTGCCTTTCCCCAATCTCTGGGTCTTGTTCAGCCTCTCCTCAGCTCGATTCCCCGAGTCTGGGCCCAGGAGTCTCGCCATTGTTCTCCCTTTGGCCTGTTTCCAAGGCCTGCGTCTCGCTGTTGGCATGGTGAGCAAAGGTGGACAAAGCTCGCTGGGACAAACACATCGCCGATCTGATTACACGCACACACAAGCGACGCTCTATTTGTCTTGGCCACCGCAGCCAAACAATGACTACATTTCCAATGTTTGATTCGGCCAGAACACTCAAAGCTACTTCCTCGCGCTCATTGTTTCACTGACAGGCCCCCTCGCTGTGTTATCATATTTGATATTTATAGTAGCATTCTATCTCACCTTGCATTGCCCAGTATTACATACCGTCTGCCACTGATCCATCCCCTTGCCAAGTCTTTGTGTCGGCTTCAAAAACAATACCGCTCTCCACAGCCGGTTCCCTCTCTGCTACACCGGCTAATTAAATTGGAAACTCTTGTCTTGATCTGTAAATCCCCTCCCTGGCTGCACCCACTCTCTCTCTCTCTGATCTCCTCTCTCCTGATCGCTCCTGTTATTGCAAAGAATTTACAGCACAGAAACAGGCCATTGGGCCCAACTGGTCCGTGCCGGTGTTTATGCTCCACACCAACCTCCTCCCACCCCTCTTGATCTCCCCCCATCAACATATCCTTCTATTCCTTTCTCCCTCATGTGTTTATCTAGCTTCATGTGGTGGCGAGTTCCACATTCTCACCACTCTCTGGGTAAAGAAGCTTCTTCTGAATTCCTTATTGGATTTATTAATGACTTTCATATGTTGATGGTCCCTAGTTCTGGCCCTCCCCCCACAAGTGGAAACATCTACCCTATCAAGCCCCTTCATCATTTTCAGGACCTCTATCACCCCTCAGCCTTCTCTCTTCCAGAGAAAAGAGCCCCAGCCTGTTCAGTCTTTCCTGATAGTTATGACCTCTCAGTTCTGGTATCACCCTTGTGAATCTTTTTTGCACCTTCTCCAGTGCCTCGAGATCCTTTTTGTCGTGTGGAAACCAGAACTGTGCACAGTGCTCCAAGTGTGGTCTAACCCAGGTTCGATACAAGTTTAACACAACCTCTCTGCTTTTCAATTCTAGCCCTCTCGAAATGAGCCCCAGTGCTGTGTTTGCATTTTAATGGCCTTGTTAACCTGCGTCGCTACTTTTTAATGATTTGTGAATCTGTGCCCGCAGATCCCTCTTCTCCTCTACGATAGCAAAATACTGCGGATGCTGGAAAATTGAAATAACAACAGAAAACGCTGGAAAAACTCAGCAGGCCAGGCAACATCCGTGGAGAGAGAAACAGAGTTAACGTTTCAGGTCGAAACCCTTCGTCAGAACTGAGAAAAAAGCAGGAAATGAAACAGATAAAAAATGCATTATCAGTTTCATTTCCTGCTCTTTTCTCAGTTCTGACGAAGGGTTTCGACCTGAAACATTAACTCTGTTTCTCTCTCCACGGATGTTGCCTGGCCTGCTGAGTTTTTCCAGCGTTTTATGCTGTTTTTCCTCTTCTCCTCTGCCTCATGTAGACTCTTATTTTCCAAGGAGTAGGTGGCCTCCTTATTCCTCCTGCCAAAATGGACCGCCTCACACTGATCTAGATTGAAATTCATTTGCCAATTACACGCCCATTCTGCGAGTTTATTAATTTCTTCTCATATTTTGTCGGAGTCCTCCTCTGTATTAACTGCGCCTCCCAATTTGGTGCCATCTGCACATTCTGAAATCGTGCTTCCGATTCACGAGTCCAAACCGTGTATGTAAGTGGTGAACAGCAGTGGTCCCATCTGGAACACCACTTCCCACCTTCTGCCGGTCTAAGTAAATACCTTTAACCCCCTACTCTGTTTTCTGTTCTGTAACCAGCTTGCTATCTATTCTGCTACTTGTCCCATGACTCCACATGTTCTGACCTTAGTCATGGGTCTACTTTTTTTAAAATTCCTTCCTGGGCCTCGCTGGCAAGGCCAGCATTTATTGCCCATCCCGAATTGCCCTTGAGAAGGTGGTGGTGAGCTGCCTTCTTGAACCGCTGCAGTCCTTGTGCTGAAGGTGCTCCCACAGTGCTGTTAGGGAGGGACTTCCAGGATTTTGACCCAGCGACGATGAAGGAACGGCCGATATATTTCCAAGTCAGGATGGTGTGTGACTTGGAGGGGAACTTGGAGGTGATGGTGTTCCCATGCGCCTGCTGCCCTTGTCCTTCTCGGTGGAAGAGGTCGCGGGTTTGGGAGGTGCTGTCGAAGAAGCCTTGGCGAGTTGCTGCAGTGCATCTTGTAGATGGTACACACTGCAGACACGGTACGCCGGTGGTGGAGGGAGTGAATGTTTAAGGTGGTGGATGGGGTGCCAATCAAGCGGGCTGCTTTGTCCTGGATGGTGTCGAGCTTCTTGAGTGTTGTTGGAGCTGCACTCATCCAGACAAGTGGAGAGTATTCCATCACACTCCTGACTTGTGCCTTGCAGATAGTGGAAAGGCTTTGGGGAGTCAGGAGGAGAGACACTCGCTGCAGAATACGCAGCCTCTGACCTGCTCTTGTTGCCACTGTATTTATGTGTCAGGTCCAGTTAAGTTTCTGGTAATATGCGGTACCTTAATGAAGGCCTTTTGAAAATCCAAGTATGCTACATCTACTACATTACCCTTGTCTACACTTTGTGTTACATCTTCAAAGAATTCAATAAGGTTGGTCAAGCATGACCTTCCCTTTTGAAATCCGTGCTGACTATTCTTTATTATATTTTCAGTTTTTCTATGACATTCTATTCACCTGATTCTGGCCTCCTGCATCTCTCTCTCTCTCCCCTCAGCCCCAAGACCGACAGCAAAAGCCTTCAGTCTACTCTCAGGAACTCCCTCCCTGGTCCTCACTGCCACCCTCTCCCTCTCTCCATCGCAAACCCGTCTCTTTGATCGCGCCCTCAGTCGCACCTTCCTAACCTCTCCCTGCCTACCTTCCAACAGTGACCACACTTCAAATGTACCTCATTGGCTGCAAAGCGCTTTGGGACGTCCGGTGGTCGTGAAAGGCGCTGTAGAAAGCGCTTAAAATCGCACCGGTCATTCCGGGAAACAGCAGCCGATATTCACGCCGCTGGTATCGACCCGCCATCCAGATGGACGGAATGGTGGGACGCAGGCAACATAAAGAGCCAACAGCTCATCGCTGACCCAACAGCAGAGGTCCCTGGCTTCGACCTCCCTCGAAGACAGTGGACGGCGCTCAGCCCAATCCGCACAGGGCACGGACAATGCGGCCACCCGCTCCACAAGTGGAAACATAGAAACATAGAAACATAGAAGATAGGAGCAGGAGTAGGCCATTCGGCCCCTCGAGCCTGCTCCGCCATTCAATGAGATCATGGCTGATCATCCAAACTATGTACCCTGTCCCTGCTTTCTCCCCATATCCCTTGATCCCTTTAGCCTTAAGAAATATATCTAACTCCTTCTTGAATATATTTAATGAATTGGCCTCCACTGCCTTCTGTGGTAGAGAATTCCACAGGTTCACCACTCTCTGGGTGAAGAAATTCCTCCTCATCTCAGTCCTAAATGGCTTACCCCTTATCCTTAGACTGTGACCCCTGGTTCTGGACTCCCCCGCCATCGGGAACATCCTTCCTGCATCTAGTCTGTCTAGTCCTGTTAGAATTTTATAAGTTTCAATGAGATCCCCTCTCATTCGTCAAAACTCTAGCGAATATAAGCCGAATCGACCCAATCTCTCCTCATATGTCATTCCTGCCATCCCAGGTATCAGCCTGGTGAATCTTCGCTGCACTTCCTCCATGGCAAGAACATCCTTCCTCAGATAAGGCGACCAATACTGCACACAGTACTCAAGGTGTGGTCTCACCAAGGCCCTGTACAACTGCAGCAAGACATCCTTGCTCCTGTACTCGAACCCTTTCGCTACGAAGGCCAACATACCATGGAAGGTGAGGGACGACCCGAAGCGCGACTGTGGCCGTGGAACATCAACCTGCCCACTGAGATATGCTGCGGGAGGCTCCTTATTTCCCACTCGACATCTCAGGAGGCCAGTGAATGGACAGCCAAACTAGACATCCCATTGCAAGCTTTTCCCATCATACGAAACAACAGCTGTATAAATGCAAGTCTTTCATTTTTTTTCCTGGTTTGCTTATCATTGCCTATCTTTGCAAAGCTTGGTGGGGAGTTCCTTGGTGTTAAAGCGCCATGGAAATGTCAGTTGTTGTATTGAAAGCACGAAGCCCTTGCTGAGGTCATTCAGAATGATAAAAATGAGAAGTCGCACAACACCAGGTTATAGTCCAACAGTTTTATTTGAAATTACGAGCTTTCGGAGCGCTGCTCCTTCTTCAGGTACAGTGAGGGAATACAAATCGATTACACAGTATATAGAGACAGAGAACAATGTGTCTGCAGAGATACAATCCGTCAGGGACACATCAAAGACACATCAGAGTACAGCTAAGACAATGAGGTGGGTCACAGGGGGTCCAACGTGTCAAATGCTGCCGTCTGCAGTTAAGCTTTTAACTTTTTTTTAAAAACTGGAAAGACAGACAACGATGTCGAGTCACATTCTGTAGCGTGACATGAACCTGAGATCCCGGTTGAGGCCGTCCTCATGGGTGCGGAACTTGGCTATCAGTTTCTGCTCGATGATTTTGCGTTGTCGTGTGTCTTGAAGGCCGCCTTGGAGAACGCTAACCCGCAGATCCGAGGCTGAATGTCCTTGACTGCTGAAGTGTTCCCCGACTGGGAGGTAACAATCCTGCCTGGCGATTGTTGCGCGGTGTCCGTTCATACGTTGTCTCAGTGTCTGCATGGTCTCGCCGATGTACCATTCAGAATGATGACTGAGAGATTGCCCATTAGAGTTGCAATATTTTAATTTTAAATAATAGCCCAGCTCCCCTGATGGCCTAGTGGGTAAAGGCTATGTGTGCAGCGTGAAAAGGTGGCAGGATAAGTTGATAAAGCTGTTAGAAAAGCACAAAGGACCCTTGGTTTTGGCCGTGCCTCAGTGGGTCGCACTCTCTCTCTCGCCTCTGAGTCAGAAGGTCATGGGTTCGAGTCCCACTCCAGAGACTTGAGCGCATAATCTAGGCCGACACTCCCGGTGCCAGTGCTGAGGGAGTGCTACACTGTCAGAGGTGCCGTCTTTCAGATGAGACGTTAAACCGAGGGCCCCGTCTGCCCTCCCAGGTGGACGTAAAAGATCCCCTGGCCACTATTTCGAAGTAGAGCGGGGGGGGTTCTCCCCGGTGTTCTGGGGCCAATATTTATCCCTCAACCAACATCACTAAAAAACAGATGATCTGGTCATTATCACATTGGTGTTCGTGGGAGCTTGCTGTGTGCAAATTGGCTGCTGTTTCCTACATTACAACAGTGACTACACTTTAAAAGTACTTCATTGCCTGTAAAGCGCTTTGAGACGTCCTGAAGTCTTGTGCTCGCTGACCTACACTGGCTCCCGGTCCAGCAATGCCTCGATTTAAAAATTCTTATCCTCATGTTCAAATCCCTCCATGGCCTCGCCCCCTCCTTAACTTTGTAACCTCCTCCAGCCCTACAACCCCCCGAGATCTCTGCGCTTCTCTAATTCTGGCCTCTTGTGCATCCCCGATTTTAATCGCTCCACCATTGGCGGACCTGCCTTCAGCTGCCTGGGTCCTAAGCTCTGGAATTCCCTCCCTAAACCTCCCCGCCTCTCTCCCCTCCTTTAAGACGCTCCTTAAAAACCTACCTCCTTGACCAAGCTTTTGGTCACCTGCCCTAATATCTCCTTATGTGGCTCGGTGTCAAATTTTGTTTTTCTAAGGATGACCCTGGAGATGCCGCTGAATCCAGTGGGAACGAACCCTAAGGAACCCCTCACTAACCCAGTGGGAGCTAGGACCCTGGAGAGGCCCCTCAGTTCAGTGGGAATGAGAACCCGAAGGAATCCACCAACACAATGGGAGCTAGGACCCTGGAGAGGACATTGGGACATTATACTCGGTTAATGGGCTATATAAATGCAAGCGTTGTTCCCACCCCCCCCTCCACTCCCGAGATCCGATCTGCTGAGTCCTACCTCCTGCTTCTAAAACAGGAAATGAACTGTGTTTGGCAGAACTGGCATGAGGTGCGGTGATTGCTCCCAGGGCCGTGCGATTCCAACAGTCGCCTCGCCTCCCCCAGTCATAACAACAGACCTCACACACACACACACACACACACACATATCAGCTACTCCCTGATTACAGGCGCACTTTAATTGAAGCTCTCTCGCGCAAACACGCGGCCCATTAAAAACTAATTGTGTCAACATTGGCCATCCGCTGTGTCCTCGGATCCCCAGCAACCGACAGGCCCCAAAGCCCGTTGAGAAAGAACACTCAGTCACCGCCGTTCCTCTGATAAGCAGGGAGGCCGCACTTCAGCAACAACATTCCATCGACGTCGTGGATACGGTTACCGATATTCTGTCGTACCATGTGCGTGTGTTTGCGTTGGAGAACAGTAAAAGGGAAAGACTCCCGTGAGAACTGGTGCGATTGAGCAGGAGCAGAAAGCACCTCCGTGCGGAACCAAAGGAGTTATGATGAACCTTTATTAAACACTGGTTCGGCCTCAACTGGAGTACTGTGTCCAATTCTGGGCACCGCACTTTAGGAAGGATGTGAAGGCCTTAGAGAGGGTGCAGAAAAGATTTACGAGAATGGTTCCAGGGATGAGGGACTTCAGTTACGTGGATAGACTGGAGAAGCTGGGGTTGTTCTCCTTGGAGCAGAGAAGGTTGTGAGGAGATTTGATAGAGGTGTTCAAAATCATGAGGGGTCTGGACAGAGTAGATAGAGAGAAACTGTTCCCATTGGCGGAAGGGTTGAGAACCAGAGGACACAGATTTAAGGTGATTGGCAGAAGAACCAAAGGCGACGTCAGAAAAAGCTTTTTTACGCAGCGAGTGGTTAGGATCTGGAATGCGCTGCCTGAGAGGGTGGTGGAGGCAGATTCAATCGTGGCTTTCAAAAGGGAGTTGGATAAGTACCTGAAGGAAAAACATTTGCAGGGCTACGGGGAAAGGGCGGGGGAGTGGGACTAGCTGAGGTGCTCTTGCAGAGAGCTGGCACGGGCTCGACGGGCCGAATGGCCTCCTTCTGTGCTGTAACCATTCAATGATTCTATGTACAGTAGGACAGCGGGGAACCGTCAGGAACACAGCAGGAGGCCATTCAGCCCCTTCGAGCCTGTTACGCACGAACATACGAACACTGTCAGACAGGAAAAGACCCTCTGGTCCAATCCAGCCTGTCCCACACAACTGTGATGCCTTGACTGCTACAGAACCGAATATCAGGCGCTCGGCACAACGGGCGGCCGATCTGATAGATGACTTTCTAGGCCGCGGTATCAAGTCAAGATGCCCTTTGACCTGTGCCCCCTCCCCTCCCCTTGGCAGCTGCCAAGCAAGCTAGAGTTGCCAACTCTGGTTGGACATATTCCTGGAGGATTCGTCACATGACACCCCGCCCGCCCGCCCCCCACACTCCTGCCATTGGTCGCCTGACACGTCCATCCTCGCGGAGCCCCGCCTCCCCGCGGAGCCCCGCCTCCCCGCGGCCAATCGGAAAGCACGCACCCCCCCCACCGCCCCCCCCACACTCCCCAACCGCCCTGATATGTTTTATAACCTATAAACTATCGCGCTCAAAGAAAATTTGGAAACGGCCCCAATTTTTAACGGCCCCGATGATTTTTCTCCCAGGTTTTGCTCGCGGCAGTGTCCTGGAGTTTAATCTTTCGTTCCCGGGCAATCTTGGAGGGCTTGGCGAGTGCAAGCATAGCGACAGGCGGGCTGCGGGCCTTCGACCAGAAATAAAATCTCTCAGATTGCGGGAGGTTCTGAGGGGGAATTGAATCTGGGCGGCAATCCAGAGCTCACAAGCTCGAGCAGGGAGCTGCTTACTGCCTTGGTGCTGCTCCCAGGAGCAGAGTGATTGTAAACTCCGGGCCTCCCGCACACTCTGGCTATTTGGCCGGGGGGGCGGGGGGGGGGGTAAATCCACATTGTTGGGGTGGCCTCCATGTAAGCATGCTCCCCCACCCCCAGGGCCCAGATTGTGAAACTAGGACGGAGCCCCGTGCATCTCTCCAGGTACTTGCCCCGCACTTGGAGAGACGAGTTATCAAACTGGTGACTTCCCCAGGGTCCTAGCTCCTACTGTCTCCATGAGGGGGTTCCTCAGGGTTCTCCTACCCACTGGATTGAGGGGCCTCCCCAGGGTCCTAGCTCCCACTGGGTGAGCGGTTCCTTAGGGTTCTCATGCTTTCTTGATTGAGTGCCCTCCAGGGTCCTAGTTCCCTCTCTAGCGAGGTTCATTCAGGTTCCCACTGGATTGAGGGGCCTCCCCAGGGTCCTAGCTCCCACTGTCTCCATGAGGGGTTCCTTAGGGTTCTCCTGCCCACTGGATTGAGGGGCCTCTCCAGGGTCCTAGCTCCCTCTCTGGTGAGGTTCATTCTGGTTCCCACTGGATTGAGGGGCCTCTCCAGGGTCCTAGCTCCCTTCTGGTGAGGTTCATTCAGGTTCCCACTGGATTGAGGGGACTCTCCAGGGTCCTAGCTCCCTCTCTGGTGAGGTTCATTCAGGTTCCCACTGGATTGAGGGGACTCTCCAGGGTCCTAGCTCCCACTGAGTGAGTTGTTCCTTAGGGTTCTATTCCCCACTGGAATGGGAATCCCCAGGGTCCTAGCTCCCACTCTGGTGAGGTTTATTCGGGTTTGCAATGGATTGGGTGGGGTTCTGTCCAGGGTCCTAGCTCCCACTCTGTTAGTGTCAGCTGTGGCTCAGTGGGTAGCACACTCGCCCCTGAGTCAGAAGGTTGTGGGTTCATAGTCCCCACTCCAGAGACTTGAGCACATAAAGCTAGGCTGACGCTCCCGTGCTGTGCTGAGGGAGTGCTGCACTGTTGGAGGTGCCGTCTTTCAGATGAGACGTTAAACTGAGGCCCCGTCTGCTCTCACATGTAAAAGATGTAATGGCACTATTTCAAAGACCAGTAGGGGAGTTATCCCCAGTGTCCTGGCCAATATTTATCCCTCAACTAACGTAACAAAAGCAGATGATCTGGTCATTATCACGTTGCTGTTTGTGGGAGCTTGCTGTGCGCAAATTGATTGGCTGCTGTGTTTCCTACATTACAACAGTGACTCCACTTCAAAAGTACTTAAAGCGCTTTGAGGCGTCTGGTGGTCGTGAAAGGCGCTATATAAATGCAAGTCTTTCTTTCTTAGAGTTTGTTCCCACTAGATTAAGAGGCCTCTCCAGGGTCCAAGCACCCATTGTGTTAGCAAAGGGATCCTTGGGGTTCTGGTTCTGGATTTTGGCCCAATGGTGATATATTTCCAAGTCAGGATGGTGTGTGACTTGGTGGGGAACTTGGAGGTGGTGGTGTTCCCGTGCGCCTGCTGCCCTTGTCCTTCGAGGTGGAAGAGGTCGCGGGTTTGGGAGGTGCTGCCGAAGAAGCCTTGGCGAGTTGCTGCAGTGCATCTTGTAGATGGTACACACTGCAGCCACGGTGCGCCGGTGGTGGAGGGAGTGAATGTTTAAGGTGGTGGATGAGGTGCCAATCAAGTGGGCTGCTTTGTCCTGGATGGTGTCGAGCTTCTTGAGTGTTGTTGGAGCTGCACTCATCCAGGCAAGTGGAGAGTATTCCATCACACTCCTGACTTGTGCCTTGTAGATGCTGGAAAGGTTTTGGGGAGTCAGGAGGTGAGACACTCGCTGCAGAATACCCAGCCTCTGACCTGCTCTTGTTGCCACAGTATTTATGTGGCTGGTCCAGTTAAGTTTCTGGTTAATGGTGACCCCCCAGGATGTTGATAGTGGGGGATTCGGCAATGGTAATGCCATTGAATGTCAAGGGGAGGTGGTTAGACTCTCGCTTGTTGGAGATAGTCATTGCCTGGCACTGGTGTGGTGCGAATGTTACTTGCCACTTATCAGCCCAAGCCTAAATGTTGTTCAGGTCTTGCTGCATACAGGCATGGACTGCTTCATTATCTGAGGAGTTGCGAATGGAACTGAACACTGTGCAGTCATCAGTGAACATCCCCATTTCTGACCTTATGATGGAGGGAAGGTCATTGATGAAGCAACTGAAGATGGTTGGGCCCAGGACACTGCCCTGAGGAACTCCTGCAGTGATGTCCTGAGATGATTGGCCTCCAACAACCACAATCATCTTTCTTTATGCTAGGTATGACTCCATCCAGTGGAGAGTTTTCCCCCCCGATTCCCATTGACTTCAGTTTTACTAGGGCTCCTTGATGCCACACTCGGTCAAATGCTGCCTTGATGTCTCTCACCTCACCTCTGAAATTCAGCTCCTTTGTCCATGTTTGGACCAAGGCTGTAATGAGGTCTGGAGCCGAGTGGTCCTGGCGGAACCCAAACTGGGCATCAGTCAGCAGGTTATTGGTGAGTAAGTGCCGCTCGATCGCACTGTCGATGACACCTTCCATCACTTTGCTGATGATTGAGAGTAGACTGATGGGGCGGTAATTGGCCAGATTGGATCTGTCCTGCTTTTTGTGGACAGGACATACCTGGGCAGTTTTCCACTTTGTTGGATAGATGCCAGTGTTGCAGCTGTACTGGAACAGCTTGGCTAGAGGCTCGGCATGTTCTGGAGCACAAGTCTTCAGCACGACAGCCGGGATGTTATCGGGGCCCACAGCCTTTGCTGTATCCAGTGCGCTCAGCCGTTTCTTGATATCACGTGGAGTGAATTGAATTGGCTGAAGATTGGCTTCTGTGATGGTGGGGACCTCGGGAGGAGGCCGAGATGGATCATCCACTCGTCCGTGGGACAGCTCTCCCAATTTTGGCACGAGTGCCCAGATGTTAGTGAGGAGGACTTTGCAGGGTCTCCTGAGCTGGGGGGTGTGCCTTTGTCGAATTCGATGCCTAGCTCGCTGCAGGGGGGTCCGTCTGGTTTTATTCTTGTTATACTTTGTGCGCTGCGGCGGGGCGAATCCCGCGCCGCACGGGCAAATTTGCCAGCCCCGTAGCGCCGGTGGTAACAGTTAGCCCCTCGATCCCTTTTCACCATGCAGATCGTGACGTCAGTGAGTGTGCAACGCTCGCTGGGCGCCCGATCTGCAAACTTCTGTAGTGCCCCCCCCCCCCCCGCCTTACCGCCTGGCGCTGACAGCGCCAGGGGGCGGAGGTGTGAACCAGCTGGCTGGCAGGGCGCTATTTAAAGGGATGCCCCCCAGCTGTCAAGGAACTTCCGTTCCAACGTTCAGAGATGAGTGCCAGAGAGCGCAGGACGTATCTGCTGCCAAGTAAAGGCTGCTTAGTCCCCGGAGTGTTGCGGGCCGTCCAAGGACTTTGCATTTCATCCCACAACGTATCGCCGTTCCGCACTCCCCGAGTCATTGGGGGCGGGTGTGCAGACTCCAGTGACCCTCCCCTGTAACGGCTGGAAGATGCCTGCCACCAATGCTCACTCCGGGATTACACAACACCTCATATTCATTGGGGGGAAAAATTCAGTTGGTTTGCGTCTCCCGTTAGCGCCTGAAGAGGGCGCTAATGGGGCGCAAAGCAACTAGCGCCCGTGGGTGGCGATGTTTGCGCCGCTCGCGAAATTAACTAGACATTTTGCGGCGGCGCTAAGCACTACCGCCACGATCTCCTGCGCCGGCAGATCATGACGTCAGTCGATTGCGCAATGCCCCGGTAGCGCCCTGGACCGGATATTGAGTGGCTCCCCCTGCCTTACCGCCTGCCGCTAGCAACGACAGGTTGAGGGGAGCGTTTTGCAGTCAGGAAGGGACTGGGGGAGCGCTATTTAAAGGCCACCGCTTCCTGCCTTTTTTTGTTAGTGACATTTTTGAACCACGCATTCTGAGAGAGAGAGAGAGAGACGGCTGGAGAGATTCAACGCTGTGTGAAGGAGTTTTGGGTACTGAGCAGCACTTTGCAGGTTCATTTTCATTTGCCCTTCCTTGTATGGATTTAGAAGAGACTGTGGGGGCTGCACTCTGAGCTCTTTCCCTGGGCCTCTCCATTGTTCTTTCCAGCAGATTTAATGTGCAGGTCTCTCCAGGCCGAGAATCAAGGCTGCAATGAGCAGGGTGTGGATGGAGAGCAAGATCAACCCTCCCCTTTAAGAACTGGCCGGCGCCATTGTGTCTGTGTTCCATTGCTGACTGACATCACATGAGCTTCGCCAGCGCTCTGAGGTAGCGCCTCGCTCCTCGGCCTTTGCGCCTTAAGACAGGTGTGAAGTGCCTGATTTAGCGCTCCAATCACCTCCAGGGGCGATAAAAGCCAAGTTTGCAGTCGGAGGCGATAATTAGCGCCAGGCGCTAATCTTTGCACCCGGCCGATAATTGCGCCCCAAATAGAGTCATAGGGGTAGAAATTAGGTCGCGCCCCATTTGGGGCGCAAATATCGTCCGGACGCAAATATTAGCGCCTGGCGCTAATTATCGGCACTGACGGGAAACTTCACTTTTACCGCCCCGGGAGGTGAGTGGAGCGCTAAAGCAGGCGCTGCACACCTCTCTTAAGGCGCAAAGGCCGAGCAGTGAGGCGCTAACTCGGAGCACTGGCGAAGCTCATGTAATGTCAGTCAGCAATGGAACACACACACAATGGCACGGGCCAGTTCTTAAAGGGGATGGTTAATCTTGCTTTCCATCCACATCCTGTTCATTGCTGCCTTGAATCTCGGCCTGGAGAGACCTGCACATCAAATGTGCTGGAAAGAACAATGGAGAGCACCAGGCAAAGAGCTCAGAGTGCAGCTCCCACGGTCTCTGCTAAATCGATACAAGGAATGGCAAATCAAAATGAACCTGCAAAGTGCTGCTCAGTACCCAAAACTCCTTCACACAACGTTGAATCTCTCCAGAAGTCTCTCCCTCTCTCTCTCAGAATGCGTAGTTCAAAAATGCCACCAACAATAAAAGACAGGAAGAGGCCCCCTTTAAATAGCGCCCCCCCCAGCCCCACAGCGATTGATAGCGTTCCAGTCTTCTGGTCGTTGGAAGCGCCAGGCGGTAAGGCAGGGGGCGCCACTCAATTTCCGCTACGGGGCGCCCCAAGGGCGTTGCACCATGGAATGACGTCACAATCTGCGCGCGCAGGTGGTCGCAGCGGTAAGTTTTAGCGCCGCCGCACAATCTCAAGTTAAGTTCTCGAGCGGCGCAAACATCGCTGCGCCCGGGCGTTAGCGGCTTTGCGCCCCATTAGCGCCCTCTTAAGGCGCTAACGGGTGGCGCAACCAAGTGAATTTTTACCCCATACAGTCTTAGGGGGAAAAATTCAGCTGCTTGCGCCTCCCGTTAGCGCCTTAAGAGGGCGCTAATGGGGCGTAAAGCAGCTAACGCCCGGGCGCAGCGCCGCCCACGCCTCCCGAAAAATTCAGCGGGAGGTTAGCGGCGGCGCCAGCCGGTAGCGCCCTGTGGCGCTGCGCCGCCGGCGATAACGACATCGCCGTGCGCAGCACCCCGCTCGCGCTCCAGCCGCGATCTTCAGTCGCGCCCCCTGATTTACCGCCAGACGCTATGTCCGACGGGTTCAGGGAGGCGTACGTGCGGCCGGGGCGGCGATATTTAAAGGGGAGGTGGCAGGTGGCCATTTTTGTTGCTGGCCGCCTGCCAGCACCTGCCCCCGGCCCCCGTGAAGCCGCCCCACCGTGAAGTGCCGGCTGCGCTCCAAGAGCCCGGCACTTCTCTTGAGTGCCGGGCTCTTTTGCCGGCACTCCCGATCCCTGGGGGCCCAGCTGGGCCCCGGTTCGCGCTGCGCAGGCTCCCTCCCCTTTAAGAAGGGGAGGAAGGCCTGCAATACCGCGGCGCGACGTGCCGCAGCGCGTGGCGCTGCGGCACGTAGCGCCAGGATATTCACTCGCAGCGCCCCAAGAGGGATGCGGGGTGCTTCCAGTGGCGCCCCTGCTTCCCTCTTGGGGCGCAACCACTGAAGTTCCGGCGCGGGGCCGCTAATTTTTTCGGGGCGCTAAAAGTCGCGCCCCGGCGAGGTTAGCGCCCCAAATGGGGCGCGACTCAATTTTTACCCCTTAGAGTCATAACGGCACAGAAGGTGGCCATTCGGCCCATCGAGTCCGCGCCGGCTCTCTGTAGAGCAATCCAGTCAGTTCCATTCCCCCGCTCTATCCCCGTAGCCCTGCAAGTTTATTTCCCTCAAGTGCCTATCCAGTCTCCCCTTGAAAACATTGAGTGTCTCCGCTTCCACCACTTCCGTCGGCAGCGAGTTCCAGGTCCTCACCACTCGCTGCGTAAAAAAGATTTCCTCACATCCCCCCTGTATCTCTTGCCCAAAACCTTAAATCTGTGTCCCCTAGTCCTTGTACCATCAACTAGCGGGAGCAGCCTTTCCCCGTCTAGCCTATCCAAACCCGTCATAATCTTGTACACCTCTATCAAATCACCCCTCAACCTCCTTTGCTCTAATGGAAACAAATCCAGCTTCTCCAACCTGTCCTTGTAGCTAAGATCCCTCATCCCCGGAACCATTCTGGTAAATCTCCTCTGCACCCTCTCAAGTGCCTTCACATCCTTCCTAAAGTGTAGTGACCAGAACTGGACGCAATACTCCAGTTGTGGCCTAACCAGAGCTTTATAAAGGTTCAGCATAACTTCTCTACTTTTGTACTCAATACCTCTATTTATGAAGCCCAAGATCCCATATGCTTTGCTAACTACTCTCTCAATATGTCCCGCCACCTTCAGGGACCTATGTACATTAACTCCCAGGTCTCTCTGTCCCTCATTATCTCTTAGAGCCTGACGCCACTCACCTACGCCATTAGCGCCTGATTTAGCGCTCCCCTGCATTCTTTGAGCGCTGAGACTGAATTTAGCGGGCAGCGAGATTGATTAATGCCTGGCGCTAAACTTCAAACTCCTCAAAAGCTAGCGCCCCTTCCTGGACGCGACTGTATTTCTCCCCCCATGTCTCCGGATCATTAGCCCGTGGATTATTAGGACCTTCTTCTTCTTAGGCAGTCCCTCGGAACAGAGGATGACTTGCTTCCACATTAAAAATGAGTTCTCAGGTGACTGATGAGTCCAATGCGGGACCTACAGTCTCTGTCACAGGTGGGGCAGACGGTGGTTGAAGGGGCGGGTGGGTGGGGTGCTTGGGTTGACGTGCGCTCCTTCCGCTGCCTGCGCTTGGCTTCCGCTTGCTCCCGGCGAAGAGACTCGAGGTGTTCGGCGCCTTCCCGGATGTTTCTCCTCCACTTTGTGCGGTCTTGGGCCAGGGATTCTCAGGTGTCGGTGGGGATGTTGCACTTTTTCAAGGAGGCTTTGAGGGTGTCCTTGTAGCGTTTCCTCTGCCCACCTGGGGCTCTCTTGCTGTGCCGGAGCTCCGAGTAGAGCGCTTGTTTTGGGAGTCTCGTATCGGGCATGCGGACGATGTGGCCCGTCCATCGGAGCTGATCGAGCGTGGTCAAAGCTTCGATGCTGGGGATGTTGGCCTGAGCGAGAACACTGACGTACCAGTAACATAACCACAATGCTACCGTTGCCAATGCTGGGCCAATTGTTAATTTTAAAAGTGAGATGGATAGAATTTAGTTCACCAAAGGGATATGGGGCAAAGGCGGGCAGATGGAGTTTGGTCACAGATCAGCCATGATCTCATTGAATGGCGGAACAGACTCAAGGGGCTGAATGGCCTCCTCCCATTCCTGTCCTATCCTAACGTCTCCTTATATGCCTCGGTGTGACACTTTGCTTAATAACTACATTAAAGGCGCAGTACGAAAGCAAGTTGTTGTTGAATTGAGACTGAAGAGGAGGAGGCAAGGGAGCAGGACCTCAGGCTGACTCTCATACAGGAATGGCAACCGAGAAGATTCAGCACAGACCTGTTGTTCACTCAGTTTCAGGTGCAACTATTTGGGTGCCTGTAGTTGTTTTTTGTTGCCTTTGCTGATGTCTCTCAGGCAATCTCACACAGTTTGCATTGTCTCCTGTGGTTAAGGCACGATATGAAGTTACTCTCACACACCCCTCATCAGCCAGCTTCAGGTTTCACATTCCACAACAATCCCTCGACCCCACCCGACACTGGCAGCCAAACAGAGGCCTGGCCAGGTTTTTCTTTTGGCGCGGGGCGATATCGTGTGACAGACCGAGAGAGAGAGGAAACAAAAAAAAGTCAGGCGTCCTCAAACCCGTCCCATTCCTGTTTGTTGGTCCCATTGCTACGCGCACAAAATGGCCGCCACTCGACAACGGTCACCTGGCTCGCTCTATTTAAGTGTCGGCCGTGGCTCAGTGGATAGCTCTCTCTCTCTCTCTCTCTCTTTCTGTCTCTGTCCTCCCAGTCAGAAGGCCGTAGGGTTCGAGCCCCACTCCGGAGCCTTGAGCCCCATAACCCAGGCCGACTGCTCCCGGCGCCAGTGCTGAGGGAGCGCCGCCGTCGTTCGGACGAGACGTTTAACCCAGGCCCACGTCTGCCCATCGGGTGAACGCGAAAGATCCCGCTATTGGCAGAAGAGCAGGGAGCAGATTATCCGGTCGTTGTCTGATATTGTTATTTGTGGGATCTTGCTGTGCGCAAACTGGCCACCGCGTTTACTACACATTGTAACAGCGACTGCACATCAAAAAGTGCTTGATTGGCTGTGAAGCGGTTTGGGACGTCCTGAGTTCCAAACCCGTACAGCAAGGAAGGTGTTAACATGTTCACTTGAGGTCATCCAATACTCGGCTGCCCCGTGTCCTAACTCGCACCAAGTCCCGTTCGCCCATCACCCCCTGTGCTCGCTGACCTACATTGGCTCCCGGTTAAGCAGCGCCTCGATTTCAAAATTCTCATCCTTGTTTTCAAATCCCTCCATGGCCTCGCCCCTCCCTATCTCTGTAACCTCCTCCAGTCGCACAACCCCCCGAGATCTCGGCGCTCCTCCAATTCTGGCCTCTTGTGCATCCCCTGATTTCCATCGCTCCACCATTGGCGGCCGTGCCTTCAGCTGCCTGGGCCCCAAGCTCTGGAATTCTCTCCCTAAACCTCTCCGCCTCTCTCTCCTCCTTTAAGACGCTCCTTAAAACCTACGGGGGAAAAATTCGCGCAGCTGCCATTTTGGGTCGCTAACATCGCCTGGGCGCTAAGTTTAGCGGCCGGTGAAAAATAGCGCCGGCGATCGCTAGCTTCAGTTTTAGCGCCCCAAGAGGGCGGTGGAGCGCTAATTCAAGTGCCACTTCCTTCTTAGAGCGCTGACCCCGAATATCGGGGCGGTGCGTTCTGCAGCGCTGCGCACTGGTCCACGTAGCGCTGCCACATGGAAGGACTCCTCCCCTCGTTAAAGGGGAGGGCCCAAGCCCACAACTCTGCGGGGCCCGACCTGGACCCCCGGGGAGCGAGGTGCCGTGCCAGCAGCTCGGCCCACGAGAGGAGCGCCAGGGCTGCCAGGTCTCAGCACGGACCCCCCGCGTCCAAAGAAGACGCAACGGGCGCGCGACGAGTAAGTCGGCCAATTTTATTTCCCCCCCCCGCCCGCCCGCCACCTCCCGCGCCGTTCCCTCCCCCTGAATCGGCCGCTGTCATCGCCTGGCACAGATTCAGGGGTGGGGGTGGGGGGGGCCGCGCGGCCAGTTTTGCAGGCGGGGTGAAAACGGGGCGCTGCGCACGGTGACGACGTCGTCATGGCCTGCGCTACCGGTTACCGCCGCCGCTGCTAAACTCCGCTGACTTTAGCGGGAGTCATTCGCGGCGCCGCGCCCGGGCGAAAAGCCGCTAATGAGAGGCGCAAACGCACTGAATTTCTAGCCCGACCTCTTTGACCAAGCTTTTGGTCACCTGCCCTAATATCTCCTTGTGTGGCTGGGTGTGATATTTTGTTTGATAATCGCTCCTGTGAAGCAACTTGGGACGTTTTACTACGTTAAAGGCGCTATATGAATGCAAGTTGTTGTTGTTGTTGTTGCACCCCTGTACATGGTGTCCTTATTCAGCAGGGTCAGGGTGAACACAGGCTCACAGTGTTCCTCAGGGTTAATGAGTTTCTCCGGTTGTTTTTGCTGATTCCCTCCAGCCTCCGCACACAGATCGCTGAATCCTGTCTGGCGCTGTGCTCTTCAGCCCCTGTGTTTATCATACGGAGAGGCCTGGCAGTAAAGGCCCCTTAAATTTTACAGCGCATCGTTAAATTGTGACATTTATCTTCTCTGAACCTTTTCTTCACCCCCCGCCACCCCCCCGCCCCCCACTGTCTCCTCCTTTCTCCCAGTCAGTACAGCCCTGGAGGAAGAATATTGGAACAAGATGTCAGCCGTGGCTCAGTGGGTCGCACTCTCTCTCACCTCGGAGCCAGAAGGTTGTGGGTTCAAGTCCCACTCCAGGGACTTGAGCACATAAATCTAGGCTGTCACTCCCAGTGCCAGTACTCAGGGAGCGCTGCGCTGTCAGAGGGGCAGTACTGAGGGAGCGTCGTACTGTCGGAGGGGCAGTACTGAGGGAGCGCTGCACTGTCGGAGGGGCAGTACTGAGGGAGCGTCGCACTGTCGGAGGGGCAGTACTGAGGGAGCGTCGCACTGTCGGAGGGGCAGTACTGAGGGAGCGCTGCACTGTCGGAGGGGCAGTACTGAGGGAGCGCTGCACTGTCGGAGGGGCAGTACTGAGGGAGCGCCGCTCTGTCGGAGGGGCAGTACTGAGGGAGCGCCGCACTGTGGGAGGGACAGTACTGAGGGAGCGCTGCACTGTCGGAGGGGCAGTGCTGAGGGAGCGCCGCACTGTCGGAGGAGCAGTACTGAGGGAGCGCCGCACTGTCGGAGGGACAGTACTGAGGGAGCGCCGCACTGTCGGAGGGGCAGTACTGAGGGAGCGCTGCACTGTCGGAGGGGCAGTACTGAGGGAGCGCCGCACTGTCGGAAGGGCAGTACTGAGGGAGCGCTGCACTGTCGGAGGGGCAGTACTGAGGGAGTGCTGCACTGTCGGAGGGGCAGTACTGAGGGAGCGCTGCACTGTCGGAGGGGCAGTACTGAGGGAGTGCTGCACTGTCGGAGGGGCAGTACTGAGGGAGCGCCGCACTGTCGGAAGGGCAGTACTGAGGGAGCACTGCACTGTCGGAGGGGCAGTACTGAGGGAGTGCCGCACCGTCGGAGGGGCATACTGAGGGGGCGCTGCACTGTCAGAGGGGCAGTACTGAGGGAGCGCCGCACTGTCGGAGGGGCAGTGCTGAGGGAGGGTCAGTACTGAGGGAGCGCTGCACTGTCGGAGGGGCAGTACTGAGGGAGCCCGCTGCACTGTCGGAGGGGCAGTACTGAGGGAGCGCTGCACTGTCGGAGGAGCCGTCTTTCGGACGAGA
The DNA here is from genome assembly GCA_030390025.1 of Squalus acanthias. Lineage (NCBI taxonomy): Eukaryota > Metazoa > Chordata > Chondrichthyes > Squaliformes > Squalidae > Squalus > Squalus acanthias. Next base: position 1,167,406 of record JASTWF010000045.1, read on the forward strand.
CGTTAAACCGAGGCCCCGTCTGCTCTCTCAGGTGGGCGTAAAAGATCCCATGGCCACTATTTCGAAGAAGAGCGGGGGGGAGTTCTCCTCGGTGTCCTGGGCCAATATTTATCCTTCAACCAACATCACTAAAAAACAGATGATCTGGTCATTATCACATTGCTGTTTGTGGGAGCTTGCTGTGCGCAAATTGGCTGCTGCGTTTCGTACATTACAACAGTGACTCCGCTTCAAAAAGTACTTCATTGGCTGTAAAGCGCTTTGGGACATCCGGTGGATGTGAAAGGCGCTATAGAAATGCAAGTCTGTCTTTCCACATGTGTGTGTTCACTTGGTGCCGATCGTTGGGCCTAGTCAGATATCGACAGAGTCTCGTCCTCCGAGATTAGGGTGACCAACCCTCCGCTATCGCCCTGCAGTCTCCAGGAATCGAAGATTAATCTCCAACTCTCTGCTGCGAACAACACCAGGGAGAAAAATCCTCGGTGCATTAAAAAAAAGGGTGTTTTTTTTAATCCATTTCTGTTTGACCACTTTTATTTCTTAAAAATATTCGAGATGGTGGAGAAAGGCTGTTTGACCGGGTGGGGCGGATTGGAGGCAAGAGGTCATGTGATGAAATCTCCAGGGATCCGTTCAACCAGAGTGGGTCTCCCCGTCCGAGATGATTCTGGGGGATTTCATCCCTCGGGCAGTTCATTGTGCCTGTCGAAATTTCCAGGAATTGGTGTGAAATGTTACACCATCTCAGATCACATGCTGTGGTCACGGGGTCGGTTTGGCCGGGGTTTCGGAGGTCAGTGCGGCCTGTTTCAGGAGGTCAGTCTGGCCTGTGTTTCAGGAGGTCAGTGCGGCCTGTGTTTCAGGAGGTCAGTCCGGCCTGTGTTTCAGGAGGTCAGTCCGGCCTGTGTTTCAGGAGGTCAGTCCAGCCTGTGTTTCAGGGATCAGTCCGGCCTGTGTTTCAGGAGGTCAGTCCGGCCTGTGTTTCAGGAGGTCAGTCCGGCCTGTGTTTCAGGGATCAGTCTGGCCTGTGTTTCAGGGATCAGTCCAGCCTGTGTTTCAGGGGTCAGTCCAGCCTGTGTTTCAGGAGGTCAGTGCGGCCTGTGTTTCAGGGGTCAGTCCAGCCTGTGTTTCAGGGGTCAGTCCGGCCTGTGTTTCAGGATGTCAGTCCGGCCTGTGTTTCAGGGGTCAGTCCAGCCTGTGTTTCAGGGGTCAGTCCAGCCTGTGTTTCAGGAGATCAGTCCAGCCTGTGTTTCAGGGGTCAGTCCAGCCTGTGTTTCAGGGGTCAGTGCTGCCTGTTTCAGGTCAGTCTGGCCTGTGTTTCAGGGGTCAGTCCAGCCTGTGTTTCAGGGGTCAGTCCAGCCTGTGTTTCAGGAATCGCCTTAAAACCCACCTTTTGGTCACCCTTCCTTCTGTTGCTTGCCGTCCATTTTAGTCAGTAAAGTGGCTGGGGGCGTCTTTGAACGTTAAAGACGCTGAATAAATGCACGTTGTCTAGTCTGAGATGAGGTGGCGGGGGTGGGGGGGGTGCTTAATTGCAGGGGATTTAATCCAGCTGGCATTTCAGGGAACTTCTGCCAAACCCAGTATTAATTTTACCGTAAGTGCTGAGACTGAAACACCTCATCGCCGTGCGCAGCGCCCCGCTCGCGCCCCGGCCGCAAACTCTTTTCCCGACACCCCCGCTCCCCGGCGGTCCAGCAGGGCCCCGGTGTGCGCTGCGCCGGGCCCCAACCCTTTAGCCAGGGGACGGAGGCCTGCAGTACCGCGGCGCCACGTGCCGACGTGCGTGGCGCTGTTGCACGTAGCGCCGCGATATTGAACGGTAGCGCCCCAGGAAGGAGGAGGAGCGCTTCCAGTAGCCCCGCCTCCTGATTGGGGCGCTACCACTCAATTTACGGTGGGGGGGGGCGCTAATGTTTTCGGCGGAGTTACTTTTCTCCCACAGGGGGAGAAATTCCCCTGGAGGGCATTTTGGGGCGCTAACATTTTCAAACATTTGAGAAATTCCCGTTTTTTTGCTCCAAGGGGGAAGCGGAGCACGAGGAGGGGAACGTCGCGATCCGGGGCGAAGAGCTCAGCAGCGCCACGTGTGGCCAAGCGCGGCGCTGCCGCGTTGCCGGGGCTCTTTCCTCAGGGTCGAGCCGGGCTGACCGATCGCGGTAACATCGCCCCGCGCTGCCGCGGGAGCGCCAGTGCGAATTTTTCTCCCCAGGCACTGCGCCCCGGAGATGACGTCATGATCTCCGGGCGCAGGAGATGGGCGCGGTACCCGGTCGCGCCGCCGCTAACCTCCCGTGGAATCTCGCGGGAGGCGTGGTTAGCGCCTCGCAGGGGGCCCGAAAGCCGTTGGGGAATTTCGCCCCCCACAAAGTCTGAAGTTTATTTCTGTGAGTTAGTGAGCAGTCGATTCAATAGAGGCGCGGCAGGTCAGCTCAGTGCCGTGGAATGCATATCCTGTGCCGTGTGGGAAATCCAGGATGCTTCCCGTGTCCTGGACAACCACGTGGGCAGGAGGTGTCGTCAGCTGGAGGAGCTCGAGCTCCGGGTTTCTGCGAGGCTGAGAGCTTCGTGGAATGCACGTTTCAGGAGGTGGTCACCCTGCAGCTAAGGAATTCCCAGGCAGAGAGGGAATGGATGCCGGACAGAAGAGCCCCCTGAGTGCATCTCGCTCTCCAACCAGTATTCTGTTCTGAGTACTGGTGAGGGCGATGGTTCCTCTGGGGTGTGCAGCCAGAGCCAAGTCCACGGCACCATGGGTGGCTCAGCTGTACAGGTGGGGAGGAAGAAGAGTGGGAGAGCAATAGTGGTAGGGGATTCAATAGTTAGGGGAGAAGACAGGCGTTTCTGCGGCCACAGACGTGACTCCAGGATGGTATGTTGCCTCCCTGGTGCCAGGGTTAAGGATGTCACTGAGCGGCTGCAGGACATTCTGAGGGGGGAGGGTGAACAGCCAGAGGTCGTGGTCCATATCGGTACCAACGACATAGGTAGAGAGATGAGGTCCTGCAGGCAGATTTTAGGGAGCTAGGAAAGAAATTAAAAAGCAGGACCTCAAAGGTAGTAATCTCTGGATTACTCCCGGTGCCACGAGCTAGTGAGTACAGAAACAGGAGGATAGAGCAGATGAATGCGTGGCTGGAGAGATGGTGCAGGAGGGAGGGCTTCAGATTCCTGGGGCATTGGGGCCGGTTCTGGGGGAGGTGGGACCTGTACAGGCCAGACGGGTTGCACCTCAACAGGGCCGGAACCAATAACCTCATGGGGTGGGTGGGGGGGGGGCGTTTGCAAGTGCTGTTGGGGAGGGTTTAAACTAATTTGGCAGGGGGATGGGCACCAGGATGTAACATTAGAAAGGGGAAATAAAGTGCTCAAAGGTTTGGGAGAGGCAGAGAGCACTAGAGTAAGAAATAGTGCGGGATTAGGTGGGATGAAACTAAGAGAGAATACAGGATGGTCTAAGATGGGTTTACAGTGTGTGTAGGCGAACGCACGAAGCGTAGTAAACAAGGTAAGTGAGCTGCAGGCACAAATAGCCACATGGAAATATGATGTAGTGGCAATAACTGAGACCTGGCTCAAAAAAGGGTATTAATATTCCTGATTATAAGGTGTTCAGGAAAGATAGGAGGCGGTGTGGCAGTATTGGTCAAGGAGAATATTACAGTGCTGGAGAGAGAGGATGTCCCGGAGGGGTCAAGGACAGAATCTATATGGCTAGAGTTAAGAAACAATAGAGGTGCCATTACACTACTAGGTGTATTCTATAGACCACCAACTAGTGGGAAGGATATAGAGGAGCAAATTTGCAGGGAAATTACAGAGAGGTGCAAGAACTATAGAGTAGTGATAATGGGGGACTTCAACTATCCTAATATAGACTGGGATCGTAATAGTGTAAAGGGCAGGGAGCAGGAAGAATTTCTGAAGTGCGTTCAGGAGAACTTCCTTGACCAGTATGTTTCCGGCCCAACGAGGGAGGAGGCATTGCTGGATCTAGTTCTGGGGAATGAGATGGGTCAAGTGGAGCAAGTGTCAGTAGGGGAACATTTAGGGAACAGTGATCAAAGTATCATAAGGTTTAGATTAGTTATGGAAAAGAACAGGGAGCAATCTAGAGTAAAAATATTTAACTGGGGGAAGGCAAATTTCAGTGGGATGAGGACGGATCTGGCCCGGGTAAACTGGAATCAAAGATTAGCAGGTAGAACTGTAATGGAACAATGGGCTGCTTTTAAAGAGGAAATAGTTCAGGTACAGTTGAGGTACATTCCCACCAGGGGGAAAGGCAGGGCAACTAAAGTCAGGGCTCCCTGGATGACAAAAGAGATAGAGAATATGATGAAGCAGAAAAAGAGCGCGTATGACAGATGTCAGGTCGAGAATACATCTGAGAATCAGACTATATATAGAAAGTTCAGAGGAGAAGTGAAAAGGAAAATAAGAGGGGCTAAGAGAGGGTATGAGAATAGAATGGCAGCCAACATAAAAGGTAATCCAAAAGTCTTCTATAGGCATATAAATAGTAAAAGGGTAGTAAGAGGAGGGGTGGGGCCGATTCGGGACCAATAGGGAGACCTATGCATGGAGGCAGAGGGCATGGCTGAGGTACTAAATGAGTACTCTGCCTCTGTCTTCACCAAAAATGAGAAGTCGCACAACACCAGGTTATAGTCCAACAGATTTATTTAAAATTACAAGCTTTCGGAGCTGTCGCCCCTTCCTCAGGTAAAGTTACAATGAGTGAATCTACAATATTTCACAGTATATAAACACAGAAACTGCAGAGATACAATCTTTCAGGGAAGGTGTCCTTACATCAAAGACACACCAAGAGCACAGCCAAGACAATGAGATGTGTCACAGGGGGTCCAACGTGTCAAATCCTGCTGTCTGCAGTTTTTATTTTGTGTTTGTTTTTTTTGTGTATTTTTTTAAAAACTGGAAAGACAGGCAACGATGTCGAGTCACGTTCTGTAGCGTGACATGAACCCGATATCCCTATTGAGGCCGTCCTCATGGGTGCGGAACTTGGCTATCAGTTTCTGCTCGATGATTTTGCGTTGTCGTGTGTCTCGAAGGCCGCCTTGGAGAACGCTAATGCGCAGATCCGAGGCTGAATGTCCTTGACTGAAGTGTTCCCCGACTGGGAGGTGACAATCCTGCCTGGCGATTGTCGGACACCGCGCAACAATCGCCAGGCAGGATTGTTGCCTCCCAGTCGGGGAACACTTCAGCAGTCAAGGACATTCAGCCTCGGATCTGCGGGTTAGCGTTCTCCAAGGCGGCCTTCAAGACACACGACAACGCAAAATCATCGAGCAGAAACTGATAGCCAAGTTCCGCACCCATGAGGACGGCCTCAACCGGGATCTCGGGTTTATGTCACGCTACAGAATGTGACTCGACATCGTTGTCTGTCTTTCCAGTTTTTAAAAAAAAGTTAAAAGCTTAACTGCAGACGGCAGCATTTGACACGTTGGACCCCCTGGGACACATCTCATTGTCTTGGCTGTGCTCTTGGTGTGTCTTTGATGTAAGGACACCTTCCCTGAAAGATTGTATCTCTGTAGTTTCTGTGTTTATATACTGTGTAATATTGTAGATTCACTCATTGTAACTTTACCTGAGGAAGGGGCGACAGCTCCGAAAGCTCGTAATTTTAAATAAATCTGTTGGACTATAACCTGGTGTTGTGCAACTTCTCATTTTTGTCCACCCCAGTCCAACACCGGCATCTCCGCATCATGTCTTCACCAAGGAAGAGGATGCTGCCATAGACATAGTAAAGGAGGAGGTAGTGGAGACACTTGATAGGATAAAAATTGATAAAGAGGAGGTATTAGAAAGGCTGGCTGTACTTAAAGTAAATAAATCACCAGGAGTGGATGGGATGCATCCTAGGATGCTGAGGGAATTGAGGGAGGAAATCGGGGAGGTACTGGCCATAATATTCCAATCCTCCTTAGATACGGGGGTGGTGCCAGAGGACTGGAGAATTGCAAATGTTACACCATTGTTCAAAGATAAACCCAGGAACTACAGGCCAGTCAGTTTAACCTCGGTAGTGGGGAAGCTTTCAGAAACAGTAATCAGGGACAAAATTAACAGTCACTTGGACAAGTGGGGATTAATTAAGGGAAGCCAGCACGGATTTGTTAAAGGCAAATCGTGTTTAACTAACTTGATTGAGTTTTTTGATGAGGTAACAGAGAGGGTTGATGAGGGTAATGCAGTTGATGTGGTGTACATAGATTTCCAAAAGGTGTTCGACAAAGTGCCACATAATAGGCTTGGCAGCAAAGTTGAAGCCCATAGAATAAAAGGGACAGTGGCAGCATGGATAGGGAATCGGCTAAGTGACAGGAAACAGAGAGTAGTGGTGAACGGTTGTTTTTCGGATTGGAGGAAGGTATACAGTGGTGTTCCCCAGGGATCGGTTCTAGGACCATGGCTTTTCATGATATATATTAATGACTTGGACTTGGGTGTACAGGGCACAATTTCAAAATTTTCAGATGACACAAAACTTGGAAGTATAGTGAACAGTGAGGAGGATAGTGATAGACTTCAAGAAGACAGACAGGCTGGTGAAATGGGCGGACACATGGCAGATGAAATTTAACGCAGAAAAGTGCGAAGTGATACATTTTGGTAGAAAGAATGAGGAGAGACAATAGAAACTAAAGGGTACAATCCTAAAGGGGGTGCATGAACAGAGAGACCTGGGGGTATATGTGCACAAATCGTTGAAGGTGGCAGGGCAGGTTGAGAAAGCGGTTAAAAAGGCTTACAGGATGCTGGGCATCATGAATAGAGGCATAGAGTACAAAAGTGTGGAAATTATGATGAACCTTTATAAAACACTGGTTCGGCCTCAGCTGGAGTATTGTGTCCAATTCTGGGCACCGCACTTTCGGAAGGATGTAAAGGTCTTAGAGAGGGTGCAGAAAAGATTTAGGAGAATTATTCCAGGAATGAGGGACTTCAGTTACATTGATAGACTGGAAAAGCTGTGATTGTTTCCCTTGGAGCAGAGAAGGTTGAGAGGAGATTTGATAGAGGTGTTCAAAATCATGAGGGGTCTAGATAGAGTAGATAGAGAGAAACTGTTCCCATTGGTGGAAGGGTCGAGAACCAGAGGACACAGATTTAAGGTGATTGGCAGAAGAACCAAAGGTGAAGTAAGAAAAAACTTTTTTACGCAGCGAGTGGTTAGGATCTGGAATGCACTGACTGAGAGGGTGGTGGAGGCAGACTCAATCGTGGCTTTCAAAAGGGAGTTGGAAAAGTACCTGAAGGAAAAAAATTTGCAGGGCTACGGGGAAAGGGCGGGGGAGTGGGACTGGCTGAAGTGCTCTTGCAGAGAGCTGGCACGGGCTCGACGGGCCGAATGGCCTCCTTCTGTGCTGTAACCATTCTATAATTCTATGATTCCCCATAAATGCATCTGTGTTATTCGCCCCAACCACTCCCTGTGGTCGTGAGTTCCACATTCTCACCACTCTCTGGGTAAATGAAGTTTCTCCTGAATTCCTGATTGGATTTATGAGTGACTATCTTATATTGATGGCCCCTAGTTCTGGTCTCCCCCTCAAGTGGAAACATCTTCTCTACATCTACCCTATCGAACCCCTTCATCATTTTAAAGACCTCTATCAGGTCACCCCTCAGCCTTCTCTTTTCTAGAGAAAAGAGCCCCAGCCTGTTCAGTCTTTCCTGATAGGTAGAACCCCTCAATTCTGATATCATTCTCGTAAATCGAGACATTTTAGTGTCAGCCGTGGCTCAGTGGGTCGCACTCACTCTCTCTCGCCTGTGAGTCAGTAGGTTGTGGGTTCGAGTCCCACTGCAGAAGACTTGAGCCCATAATCCAGGCCAACACTCCCAATGCCTGTCGGAGGTGCCGTCTTTCGGATGAGACGTTAAACCGAGGCCACGTCTGCCCTCTCGGGTGGATGAAAAAGATCCCACGGACACTATTAGGAAGAAGAGCGGGGGGGGGCGGGGAGGGGAGTTCTCCCCAGTGTCCTGGGGCCAATATTTATTCTTCATTCAGCATCACTAAGAACAGACGAGCTGATCAAAATCACATTGCTGTTTGTGGGATCTTGCTGTGTGCAAATTGGCTGCCGCCTTACCTACATTACAACAGTGACGACACTTCAGAAGTACTTCATTGGCTGTGAAGCGCTTTGGGACGTCCCGAGGTCTCCTGAATGACATATGAGGAGAGATTGGGTCGATTGGGCTTGTACTCGCTGGAGTTTAGAAGAATGAGAGGGGATCTCATCGAAACATATAAAATTCTGACAGGTCTGGACAAACTAGATGCAGGAAGGATGTTCCCGATGGTCGGGGAGTCCAGAACCAGGGGTCACAGTCTAAGGATAAGGGGTAAGCCATTTAGGACTGAGATGAGGAGGAATTTCTTCACCCAGAGAGTGGTGAACCTGTGGAATTCTCTACCACAGAAGGTAGTTGAGGCCAAGTCATTAAATATATTCAAGAATGAGTTAGATATATTTCTTAAGGCTAAAGGGATCAAGGGATATGGGGAGAAGGCAGGTACAGGGTACTGAGTTTGGATGATCAGCCATGATCTCATCGAATGGCGGAGCAGGCTCGAGGGGCCGAATGGCCTACTCCTGCTCCTATCTTCTATGATTCTATGATTCTATGAGGTCGTGATAGGCGCTGTAGAAATGCAAGACTTTCTTTCACTTTTTGGGCATGCCTGGCTTATCCTCTCCTTTCTCTTTTAAGCAGAGCGATTGCTTCGACATAGATGAGTCGGAGGAATACAAGTCCGTGGAAGGAATAAGATGACGAGAGCCTGTGATCGTACCCAGCAGAGGGTTAACCCAAAGGGTGAAAGGTCAACACGGGAATTCAATCGCAATATTAGACAAGCAGGTTGGCAGCATTTCCCTCACTCGGCACCGACTATCAGGCTGGCTTTGGTGCCGAGGCAGCCCTGGTCCCAGCCTGACACGAGAGCTCGAGCCCGTGGCCTCCCTGTGCCCAGGGCCCGGCAGCCATGCCTTGGGAAAGGGGAGCCGAAGTCACGTGACGCCCCGCCGCCAAGGCAGGGCGCGAAGGTCACGCCCTGGAAGTGAACCATGAGAGCAGCAGCACTTCCCCCCCGCCCCCCACCCACCCCCCCCGTCGACACATCGAGTAAATTGCTCCTGACAGGAATTCTTTCCGCCAACCACTGAGGCGCTCAGCAGGAGCTCTGAGAGGAGCTGTCTGCAGAATCGAGCGGGGGCAGCCAGGAGAGAAACAGCGCTTTGGCCGCGCGCCAGGACTCTGCCGGCTTAGGTGAGAAAGCGAGCGTCGACCTTTCATCGGCTTGCAAAAAAAAAGCAGGATTTCAGGATAACGGCGACAGTCTTGTGCGATGCGTCCATCCCCGTGTACAGAGGGGGAGGCCAGCCCTCCAGGATTTCCTTGGATTCCTCAGGAAATAAAGAGTCATCTCCAGGACTTCTTCGTTGTCTGGGGCGGAGAGGTCCTGTGAGGAATACCTCCAACTCCATCTCAGCACCTCCTGAGACCTTCCTTCAGAGGGAGGCCCAGTGTGAGCCACCTGTGAATTCGGCCCGTCTTAATTCATCCAATGCGATGTTTATCTCTCAACCCACATCGCTAAAAAAAATGAAAAACTTCCGCCTTTCACACCCTTGGGTCGTCCCAAAGCGCTTTACAGCCAATGAAGTACTTTTGAAATGTAGTCATAAGAACATAAGATTAGGAGCAGGAGTAGGCCATTCGGCCCCTCGAGCCTGCTCCGCCATTCAATAAGATCGCGGCTGATCATCGACCTTAACTCCACTTTCCCGCCCCATCTCCGTATCCCTCGATTCCCCTGGAGTCCAAAAATCTATCGATCTCAGCCTTGAATATACTCAACGACTCAAAGACTCAGAGTCGCTGTTACAATGTGGGAAACGCAGCAGCCAATTTGGGCACAGCAAGCTCCCGCAAGCAGCAATGTGATAATGATTGGATAATTTGTTGATTGAGGGATAAATATTGGGCCCAGGAACACCGGGGAGAACTCGCCCTGCTCTTCTTCCAATAGTGGCCGCGGGATCTTTTATGTCCACCTGAGAGAGAGGGCAGACGGTGCCTCGGTTAAACGTCTCATTCTAAAGAACATAAGAATTAGGAGCAGGAGTCGGCCATACCGCCCCTCGAGCCTGCTCTGCCATTCAATAAGATCATGGCTGATCTTCGACCTCAACTATATACTTGCCGTAGAGGGAGTGCAGCGAAGGTTCACGAGATTGATTCCTGGGATGGCGGGACTGTCGTATGAGAAGAGATTGAGTAAACTAGGGCTGTATTCTCTTGAATTCAGAAGAATGAGAGGGGATCTCATTGAAGCATACAAAATTATTACAGGGCTTAACAGGGTGGATGCTGGGAGAATGTTTCCCTTGGCTGGGGAGTCTAGAACCAGGGGCCACAGCCTCAGGATAAAGGGTAGGCCATTCAGGACTGAGATGAGAAGAAATTTCTTCACACAGAGGGTGGTGAATCTTTGGAATTCTCTACCCCAGAGGGCTGTGGAGGCTCAGTCGTTGGGTATATTCAAAACAGAAGTCGATAGATTTCTGACTAGTAAGGGCATCAAGGGATATGGCGATAGGGCCGTTGAATGGAGTTGAGGCAGAAGATCAGCCATGATCTCACTGAATGGCGGAGCAGGCTCGAAGGGCCAAATGGCCGACTCCTGCTCCTATTTCTTATGTTCTTAACTCCACCTTCCCACACTATCCCCATATCCCTTGATTCCCCTGGAGTCCAAAAAATCTATCGATCTCAGTCTTGAATATACTCAACGACTCAGCCATCTGGGGTAGAGAATTCCAAAGATTCACAACCCTCTGAGTTAAGAAGTCATCCCAGTCTGAAAGACGGCACCTCCGACAGTGCAGCACTCCCTCAGTACTGGCACTGGGAGTGTCGGCCTAGATTTTGCGCTCAAGACTCTGGAGTGGGACTGTGAACCCACAACCTTCTGACTCAGAGGCAAGAGTGCTATCTGCTGATGCACAGTTGACACCTGAGGAAGGACTCCCAATGGGAGGTACAAGGGGGGCTGTGAAACTTTAACAGAAAGAAGGAACTCGCATTTATGTGGCGCCTTTCACCACCTCTCAGCTGTCAGCTGTGGCTCAGTGGGTAGCACACTCGCCTCTGAGTCAGAACGTCATGGGTTCAAATCCCACTCCAGGGACTTGAGCACATAAAGCTAGGCTGACACTCCCAGTGCAGTGCTGAGGGAGCGCTGCACTGTCGGAGGTGCCGTCTTTCAGATGAGACGTTAAACCGAGGGCCCCGTCTGCTCTCTCAGGTGGACGTAAAAGATCCCATGGCCACTATTTCGTAGAAGAGCAGGGGGGAGTTCTCCCCGGTGTCCTGGGGCCCAATATTTATCTCTCAACCAACATCACTAAAAACAGACGATCTGGTCATTATCACATTGCTGTTTGTGGGAGCTTGCTGTGCACAAATTGGTTGCCGTGTTTCCCACATTACAACAGCGACTACTCTCCAAAAGTATCTTCATTGGCTGTTCAGTGCTTTGAGACATCCAGTGGTCGTGAAAGGCGCTATAGAAATGCAAGTCTTTCTTTTTTTTACCTCAGGACGTCCCAAAGCCCCTCACAGCCAATGAAGTACTTTTTGGAAGTGCGGTCGCTGTTGCGATGTAGGACACGTGGCAGTCACACTGCGCACAGCAAGATCCCACAAACAGCAATGCGATAAATGGCCAGATCATCTGATTTAGTGATATCGGTTGAGGGAAAGCTCCTTAAAACCAACCTCTTTTTGACCGAGCCTCTGGTCACCCGTCCTAATACCTCCCCAGGTGGCTCGGGGTCAAATTCTGTCCGACTGTGAAGCCCCTTAGGGACGTTTTACTTATTTTTAATATTCGTTCACTGGATGTGGGCCTCGCTGGCAAGGCCAGCATTTATTGCCCATCCCTAGTTGCCCCTTGAGAAGGTGGTGGGTGAGCCGCCATCTTGAACCGCTGCAGTCCGTGTGGTGAAGGTGCTCCCACAGTGCTGTTAGGGAGGGAGTTCCAGGATTTTGACCC
>JASTWF010000045.1:1184520-1264298 GCA_030390025.1 Squalus acanthias
GTGTGAGAGAGAGTGTGAGTGTGAGAGAGAGTGAGAGAGTGTGAGAGAGTGTGTGAGAGAGAGAGTGAGCGAGTGTGAGAGAGAGAGCGTGAGAGAGGGTGAGAGAGAGAGAGTGTGTGAGAGAGAGTGAGAGAGAGAGTGTGAGAGAGTGAGAGAGAGAGTTTGAGTGTGAGAGAGAGTGAGAGAGTGTGTGAGAGAGAGAGAGTGAGAGAGTGTGAGAGAGTGTGTGAGAGAGAGAGTGAGCGAGTGTGAGAGAGAGAGCGTGAGAGAGGGTGAGAGAGAGAGAATGAGTGCGTGTCTCTGCGTGTGAGAGTGTGTCTCTGTGCGTGTAAGAGTGTGTTTCTGTGCATGTGAGAGTGTGTCTGTGTGTGTGTGTGAGTGTGAGCACGTGTCTGTGTGTGTGTGAGTGTGTGCGCGTGTCTCTGTGAGTGTGAGTGCGTGTCTCAATGAGCGTGAGCGTGGGTCTCTGTGAGTGTGAGCGTGTGTCTGTGTGTGTGAGTGTGAGCGCGGGTCTCTGTGAGTGTGAGCGTGTGTCTATGTGTGAGCGCGGGTCTCAGTGAGTGTGAGCGCGTGTCTCTGTGCGTGTGAGCGTGTGTCTGTGTGTGAGCGCGGGTCTCAATGAGTGTGAGCGCGGGTCTCAATGAGTGTGAGCGCGGGTCTCAATGAGTGTGAGCGCGGGTCTCTGTGCGTGGGAGCGTGTTTCTGGGTGTGTGTGAGTGTGAGCGCATGTCTCTGTGCATGTGAGCACCTGTCTCAATGAGTGTGAGCGTGTGTCTGTGTGTGTGAGTGTGAGCGCGGGTCTCTGTGAGTGTGAGCGTGTGTCTATGTGTGAGCGCGGGTCTCAGTGAGTGTGAGCGCGTGTCTCTGTGCGTGTGAGCGTGTGTCTGTGTGTGAGCGCGGGTCTCAATGAGTGTGAGCGCGGGTCTCAATGAGTGTGAGCGCGGGTCTCAATGAGTGTGAGCGCGGGTCTCTGTGCGTGGGAGCGTGTTTCTGGGTGTGTGTGAGTGTGAGCGCATGTCTCTGTGCATGTGAGCACCTGTCTCAATGAGTGTGAGCGTGTGTCCTCTGTGCGTGTGAGAGTGTGTCTGTGTGTGTGTGAGTGTGAGCGCGGGTCTCAATGAGCGTGAGTGTGAGCGCGTGTCTCAATGATTGTGAGCACGTGTCTCTGTGAGTGTGAGCACGTGTCTCAATGAGCATGAGTGTGAGCGTGGGTCCCTGTGAGTGTGACCGTGTGTCTCTGAGAGTGCGAGCGCGGGTCTCAATGAGTGTGAGCGTGTGTCTCTGTGAGTGTGAGCGCGGGTCTCTGTGAGTGTGAGCGCGTGTCTCTGTGAGTGTGAGTGCGGGTCTCTGTGAGTGTGAGCGTGGGTATCAATGAGTGTTAGTGCGGGTCTCTGTGAGTGTGAGCGCGGGTCTCTGTGAGTGTGAGCGCGGGTCTCTGCGAGTGTGAGCGCGGGTCTCTGTGAGTGTGAGCGCGGGTCTCTGCGAGTGTGAGCGCGGGTCTCTGTGAGTGTGAGCGCGTGTCTCTGTGAGTGTGAGTGCGGGTCTCTGTGAGTGTGAGCGTGGGTATCAATGAGTGTTAGTGCGGGTCTCTGTGAGTGTGAGCGCGGGTCTCTGTGAGTGTGAGCGCGGGTCTCTGCGAGTGTGAGCGCGGGTCTCTGTGAGTGTGAGCGCGGGTCTCTGCGAGTGTGAGCGCGGGTCTCTGTGAGTGTGAGCGCGGGTCTCTGTGAGTGTGAGTGTGAGCGCCTGTCTCTGTGAGTGTGAGCGCGGGACTCTGTGAGTGTGAGTGTGAGCGTGGGTCTCTGTGAGTGTGAGCGCATGTCTCTGTGAGTGTGAGCGCGTGTCTCTGTGAGTGTGAGCGCGGGTCTCTGTGAGTGTGAGCGCGGGTGTCTGTGAGTGTGAGCGCGTTTCTCTGTGAGTGTGAGCGCGGGTCTCTGTGAGTGTGAGCGCGGGTCTCTGTGAGTGTGAGTGTGAGCGCGGGACTCTGTGAGTGTGAGCGGGGGTCTCTGTGAGTGTGAGTGCGGGTCTCTGTGAGTGTGAGCGCGGGTCTCAATGAGTGTGACCGTGGGTCTCTGTGAGTGTGAGCGTGGGTCTCTGCGAGTGTGAGTGCGGGTCTCTGTGAGTGTGAGCGTGGGTCTCTGTGACTGTGAGCGTAGGTCTCTGTGAGTGTGAGCGCGGGTCTCTGCGAGTGTGAGTGTGGGTCTCTGTGAGTGTGAGCGTGGGTCTCTGCGAGTGTGAGCATGGGTCTCTGCGAGTGTGAGCGCGGGTCTCTGCGAGTGTGAGCGCGGGTCTCTGTGAGTGTGAGCGTGGGTCTCTCTGAGTGTGAGCGCGGGTCTCTGTGAGTGTGAGCGCGGGTCTCTGCGAGTGTGAGCGCGGGTCTCTGCGAGTGTGAGTGTGAGCGCGTGTCTCTGTGAGTGTGAGCGTGGGTCTCTGTGAGTGTGAGCGTGGGTCTCTGTGAGTGTGAGCGCGGGTCTCTGTGAGTGTGAGCGCGGGTCTCTGTGAGTGTGAGTGTGAGCGCGTGTCTCTGTGAGTGTGAGCGCGGGTCTCTGTGAGTGTGAGTGTGAGCGCGTGTCTCTGCGAGTGTGAGCGCGGGTCTCTGTGAGTGTGAGCGTGTGTCTCTGTGAGTGTGAGCGCGTTTCTCTGTGAGTGTGAGCGCGGGTCTCTGTGGGTGTGAGCGCGTTTCTCTGTGAGTGTGAGCGCGGGTCTCTGTGAGTGTGAGCGCGGGTCTCTGTGAGTGTGAGTGTGAGCGCGGGTCTCTGCGAGTGTGAGCGCATGTCTCTGTGAGTGTGAGTGCGGGTCTCTGTGAGTGTGAGTGTGAGCGCAGGTCTCTGCGAGTGTGAGCGCGGGTCTCTGTGAGTGTGAGTGTGAGCGTGGGTCTCTGCGAGTGTGAGTGTGAGCGCGGGTCTCTGTGAGTGTGAGTGTGAGCGCGGGTCTCTGCGAGTGTGAGAGTGAGCGCGGGTCTCTGCGAGTGTGAGCGCGGGTCTCTGTGAGTGTGAGCGCGGGTCTCTGTGAGTGTGAGTGTGAGCGGGGGTCTCTGTGAGTGTGAGCGCGGGTCTCTGTGAGTGTGAGTGTGAGCGCGTGTCTCTGTGAGTGTGAGCGCGGGACTCTGTGAGTGTGAGTGTGAGCGTGGGTCTCTGTGAGTGTGAGCGCATGTCTCTGTGAGTGTGAGCGCGTGTCTCTGTGAGTGTGAGCGCGGGTCTCTGTGAGTGTGAGCGCGGGTGTCTGTGAGTGTGAGCGCGTTTCTCTGTGAGTGTGAGCGCGGGTCTCTGTGAGTGTGAGCGCGGGTCTCTGTGAGTGTGAGTGTGAGCGCGGGACTCTGTGAGTGTGAGCGGGGGTCTCTGTGAGTGTGAGTGCGGGTCTCTGTGAGTGTGAGCGCGGGTCTCAATGAGTGTGAGCGTGGGTCTCTGTGAGTGTGAGCGTGGGTCTCTGCGAGTGTGAGTGCGGGTCTCTGTGAGTGTGAGTGCGGGTCTCTGTGAGTGTGAGCGTGGGTATCAATGAGTGTGAGCGCGGGTCTCTGTGAGTGTGAGCGCGGGTCTCTGCGAGTGTGAGCGCGGGTCTCTGTGAGTGTGAGCGCGGGTCTCTGTGAGTGTGAGTGTGAGCGCGTGTCTCTGTGAGTGTGAGCGCGGGACTCTGTGATTGTGAGTGTGAGCGTGGGTCTCTGTGAGTGTGAGCGCATGTCTCTGTGAGTGTGAGCGCGTGTCTCTGTGAGTGTGAGCGCGGGTCTCTGTGAGTGTGAGCGCGGGTGTCTGTGAGTGTGAGCGCGTTTCTCTGTGAGTGTGAGCGCGGGTCTCTGTGAGTGTGAGCGCGGGTCTCTGTGAGTGTGAGTGTGAGCGCGGGACTCTGTGAGTGTGAGCGGGGGTCTCTGTGAGTGTGAGTGCGGGTCTCTGTGAGTGTGAGCGCGGGTCTCAATGAGTGTGAGCGTGGGTCTCTGTGAGTGTGAGCGTGGGTCTCTGCGAGTGTGAGTGCGGGTCTCTGTGAGTGTGAGCGTGGGTCTCTGTGACTGTGAGCGTGGGTCTCTGTGAGTGTGAGCGCGGGTCTCTGCGAGTGTGAGTGTGGGTCTCTGTGAGTGTGAGCGTGGGTCTCTGCGAGTGTGAGCATGGGTCTCTGCGAGTGTGAGCGCGGGTCTCTGCGAGTGTGAGCGCGGGTCTCTGTGAGTGTGAGCGTGGGTCTCTCTGAGTGTGAGCGCGGGTCTCTGTGAGTGTGAGCGCGGGTCTCTGCGAGTGTGAGCGCGGGTCTCTGCGAGTGTGAGTGTGAGCGCGTGTCTCTGTGAGTGTGAGCGTGGGTCTCTGTGAGTGTGAGCGTGGGTCTCTGTGAGTGTGAGCGCGGGTCTCTGTGAGTGTGAGCGCGGGTCTCTGTGAGTGTGAGCGCGGGTCTCTGTGAGTGTGAGTGTGAGCGCGTGTCTCTGTGAGTGTGAGCGCGGGTCTCTGTGAGTGTGAGTGTGAGCGCGTGTCTCTGCGAGTGTGAGCGCGGGTCTCTGTGAGTGTGAGCGTGTGTCTCTGTGAGTGTGAGCGCGTTTCTCTGTGAGTGTGAGCGCGGGTCTCTGTGGGTGTGAGCGCGTTTCTCTGTGAGTGTGAGCGCGGGTCTCTGTGAGCGTGAGCGCGGGTCTCTGTGAGTGTGAGTGTGAGCGCGGGTCTCTGCGAGTGTGAGCGCATGTCTCTGTGAGTGTGAGTGCGGGTCTCTGTGAGTGTGAGTGTGAGCGCAGGTCTCTGCGAGTGTGAGCGCGGGTCTCTGTGAGTGTGAGTGTGAGCGTGGGTCTCTGCGAGTGTGAGTGTGAGCGCGGGTCTCTGTGAGTGTGAGTGTGAGCGCGGGTCTCTGCGAGTGTGAGAGTGAGCGCGGGTCTCTGCGAGTGTGAGCGCAGGTCTCTGTGAGTGTGAGCGCGGGTCTCTGTGAGTGTGAGTGTGAGCGGGGGTCTCTGTGAGTGTGAGCGCGGGTCTCTGTGAGTGTGAGTGTGAGCGCGTGTCTCTGTGAGTGTGAGCGCGGGACTCTGTGAGTGTGAGTGTGAGCGTGGGTCTCTGTGAGTGTGAGCGCATGTCTCTGTGAGTGTGAGCGCGTGTCTCTGTGAGTGTGAGCGCGGGTCTCTGTGAGTGTGAGCGCGGGTGTCTGTGAGTGTGAGCGCGTTTCTCTGTGAGTGTGAGCGCGGGTCTCTGTGAGTGTGAGCGCGGGTCTCTGTGAGTGTGAGTGTGAGCGCGGGACTCTGTGAGTGTGAGCGGGGGTCTCTGTGAGTGTGAGTGCGGGTCTCTGTGAGTGTGAGCGCGGGTCTCAATGAGTGTGAGCGTGGGTCTCTGTGAGTGTGAGCGTGGGTCTCTGCGAGTGTGAGTGCGGGTCTCTGTGAGTGTGAGCGTGGGTCTCTGTGACTGTGAGCGTGGGTCTCTGTGAGTGTGAGCGCGGGTCTCTGCGAGTGTGAGTGTGGGTCTCTGTGAGTGTGAGCGTGGGTCTCTGCGAGTGTGAGAATGGGTCTCTGCGAGTGTGAGCGCGGGTCTCTGCGAGTGTGAGCGCGGGTCTCTGTGAGTGTGAGCGCGGGTCTCTGCGAGTGTGAGCGCGGGTCTCTGTGAGTGTGAGCGCGGGTCTCTGTGAGTGTGAGTGTGAGCGCGTGTCTCCGTGAGTGTGAGCGCGGGACTCTGTGATTGTGAGTGTGAGCGTGGGTCTCTGTGAGTGTGAGCGCATGTCTCTGTGAGTGTGAGCGCGTGTCTCTGTGAGTGTGAGCGCGGGTCTCTGTGAGTGTGAGCGCGGGTGTCTGTGAGTGTGAGCGCGTTTCTCTGTGAGTGTGAGCGCGGGTCTCTGTGAGTGTGAGCGCGGGTCTCTGTGAGTGTGAGTGTGAGCGCGGGACTCTGTGAGTGTGAGCGGGGGTCTCTGTGAGTGTGAGTGCGGGTCTCTGTGAGTGTGAGCGCGGGTCTCAATGAGTGTGAGCGTGGGTCTCTGTGAGTGTGAGCGTGGGTCTCTGCGAGTGTGAGTGCGGGTCTCTGTGAGTGTGAGCGTGGGTCTCTGTGACTGTGAGCGTGGGTCTCTGTGAGTGTGAGCGCGGGTCTCTGCGAGTGTGAGTGTGGGTCTCTGTGAGTGTGAGCGTGGGTCTCTGCGAGTGTGAGCATGGGTCTCTGCGAGTGTGAGCGCGGGTCTCTGCGAGTGTGAGCGCGGGTCTCTGTGAGTGTGAGCGTGGGTCTCTCTGAGTGTGAGCGCGGGTCTCTGTGAGTGTGAGCGCGGGTCTCTGCGAGTGTGAGCGCGGGTCTCTGCGAGTGTGAGTGTGAGCGCGTGTCTCTGTGAGTGTGAGCGTGGGTCTCTGTGAGTGTGAGCGTGGGTCTCTGTGAGTGTGAGCGCGGGTCTCTGTGAGTGTGAGCGCGGGTCTCTGTGAGTGTGAGCGCGGGTCTCTGTGAGTGTGAGTGTGAGCGCGTGTCTCTGTGAGTGTGAGCGCGGGTCTCTGTGAGTGTGAGTGTGAGCGCGTGTCTCTGCGAGTGTGAGCGCGGGTCTCTGTGAGTGTGAGCGTGTGTCTCTGTGAGTGTGAGCGCGTTTCTCTGTGAGTGTGAGCGCGGGTCTCTGTGGGTGTGAGCGCGTTTCTCTGTGAGTGTGAGCGCGGGTCTCTGTGAGCGTGAGCGCGGGTCTCTGTGAGTGTGAGTGTGAGCGCGGGTCTCTGCGAGTGTGAGCGCATGTCTCTGTGAGTGTGAGTGCGGGTCTCTGTGAGTGTGAGTGTGAGCGCAGGTCTCTGCGAGTGTGAGCGCGGGTCTCTGTGAGTGTGAGTGTGAGCGTGGGTCTCTGCGAGTGTGAGTGTGAGCGCGGGTCTCTGTGAGTGTGAGTGTGAGCGCGGGTCTCTGCGAGTGTGAGAGTGAGCGCGGGTCTCTGCGAGTGTGAGCGCAGGTCTCTGTGAGTGTGAGCGCGGGTCTCTGTGAGTGTGAGTGTGAGCGGGGGTCTCTGTGAGTGTGAGCGCGGGTCTCTGTGAGTGTGAGTGTGAGCGCGTGTCTCTGTGAGTGTGAGCGCGGGACTCTGTGAGTGTGAGTGTGAGCGTGGGTCTCTGTGAGTGTGAGCGCATGTCTCTGTGAGTGTGAGCGCGTGTCTCTGTGAGTGTGAGCGCGGGTCTCTGTGAGTGTGAGCGCGGGTGTCTGTGAGTGTGAGCGCGTTTCTCTGTGAGTGTGAGCGCGGGTCTCTGTGAGTGTGAGCGCGGGTCTCTGTGAGTGTGAGTGTGAGCGCGGGACTCTGTGAGTGTGAGCGGGGGTCTCTGTGAGTGTGAGTGCGGGTGTCTGTGAGTGTGAGCGCGGGTCTCAATGAGTGTGAGCGTGGGTCTCTGTGAGTGTGAGCGTGGGTCTCTGCGAGTGTGAGTGCGGGTCTCTGTGAGTGTGAGCGTGGGTCTCTGTGACTGTGAGCGTGGGTCTCTGTGAGTGTGAGCGCGGGTCTCTGCGAGTGTGAGTGTGGGTCTCTGTGAGTGTGAGCGTGGGTCTCTGCGAGTGTGAGAATGGGTCTCTGCGAGTGTGAGCGCGGGTCTCTGCGAGTGTGAGCGCGGGTCTCTGTGAGTGTGAGCGTGGGTCTCTCTGAGTGTGAGCGCGGGTCTCTGTGAGTGTGAGCGCGGGTCTCTGCGAGTGTGAGCGCGGGTCTCTGCGAGTGTGAGTGTGAGCGCGTGTCTCTGTGAGTGTGAGCGTGGGTCTCTGTGAGTGTGAGCGTGGGTCTCTGTGAGTGTGAGCGCGGGTCTCTGTGAGTGTGAGCGCGGGTCTCTGTGAGTGTGAGCGCGGGTCTCTGTGAGTGTGAGTGTGAGCGCGTGTCTCTGTGAGTGTGAGCGCGGGTCTCTGTGAGTGTGAGTGTGAGCGCGTGTCTCTGCGAGTGTGAGCGCGGGTCTCTGTGAGTGTGAGCGTGTGTCTCTGTGAGTGTGAGCGCGTTTCTCTGTGAGTGTGAGCGCGGGTCTCTGTGGGTGTGAGCGCGTTTCTCTGTGAGTGTGAGCGCGGGTCTCTGTGAGTGTGAGCGCGGGTCTCTGTGAGTGTGAGTGTGAGCGCGGGTCTCTGCGAGTGTGAGCGCATGTCTCTGTGAGTGTGAGTGCGGGTCTCTGTGAGTGTGAGTGTGAGCGCAGGTCTCTGCGAGTGTGAGCGCGGGTCTCTGTGAGTGTGAGTGTGAGCGTGGGTCTCTGCGAGTGAGTGTGAGCGCGGGTCTCTGTGAGTGTGAGTGTGAGCGCGGGTCTCTGCGAGTGTGAGAGTGAGCGCGGGTCTCTGCGAGTGTGAGCGCGGGTCTCTGTGAGTGTGAGCGCGGGTCTCTGTGAGTGTGAGTGTGAGCGGGGGTCTCTGTGAGTGTGAGCGCGGGTCTCTGTGAGTGTGAGAGTGGGTCTCTGTGAGTGTGAGCGCGGGTCTCTGCGAGTGTGAGCGCGGGTCTCTGTGAGTGTGAGTGTGAGCGTGGGTCTCTGTGAGTGTGAGCGCGGGTCTCTGTGAGTGTGAGCGCGGCTCTCTGCGAGTGTGAGTGTGAGCGCGGGTCTCTGCGAGTGTGAGTGTGAGCGTGGGTCTCTGCGAGTGTGAGCGCGGGTCTCTGTGAGTGTTAGCGCGGGTCTCTGTGAGTGTGAGCGTGGGTCTCTGTGAGTGTGAGCGTGGGTCTCTGTGAGTGTGAGCGCGGGTCTCTGTGAGTGTGAGCGCGGGTCTCTGTGAGTGTGAGCGCGGGTCTCTGTGAGTGTGAGTGTGAGCGCGTGTCTCTGTGAGTGTGAGCGCGGGTCACTGCGAGTGTGAGTGTGAGCGCGTGTCTCTGCGAGTGTGAGCGCGGGTCTCTGTGAGTGTGAGCGTGTGTCTCTGTGAGTGTGAGCGCGTTTCTCTGTGAGTGTGAGCGCGGGTCTCTGTGGGTGTGAGCGCGTTTCTCTGTGAGTGTGAGCGCGGGTCTCTGTGAGTGTGAGCGCGGGTCTCTGTGAGTGTGAGTGTGAGCGCGGGTCTCTGCGAGTGTGAGCGCATGTCTCTGTGAGTGTGAGTGCGGGTCTCTGTGAGTGTGAGTGTGAGCGCAGGTCTCTGCGAGTGTGAGCGCGGGTCTCTGTGAGTGTGAGCGTGGGTCTCTGCGAGTGTGAGTGTGAGCGCGGGTCTCTGTGAGTGTGAGTGTGAGCGCGGGTCTCTGCGAGTGTGAGAGTGAGCGCGGGTCTCTGCGAGTGTGAGCGCGGGTCTCTGTGAGTGTGAGCGCGGGTCTCTGTGAGTGTGAGTGTGAGCGGGGGTCTCTGTGAGTGTGAGCGCGGGTCTCTGTGAGTGTGAGAGTGGGTCTCTGTGAGTGTGAGCGCGGGTCTCTGCGAGTGTGAGCGCGGGTCTCTGTGAGTGTGAGTGTGAGCGTGGGTCTCTGTGAGTGTGAGCGCGGGTCTCTGTGAGTGTGAGCGCGGCTCTCTGCGAGTGTGAGTGTGAGCGCGGGTCTCTGCGAGTGTGAGTGTGAGCGTGGGTCTCTGCGAGTGTGAGCGCGGGTCTCTGTGAGTGTTAGCGCGGGTCTCTGTGAGTGTGAGCGTGGGTCTCTGTGAGTGTGAGCGTGGGTCTCTGTGAGTGTGAGCGCGGGTCTCTGTGAGTGTGAGCGCGGGTCTCTGCGAGTGTGAGCGTGGGTCTCTGTGAGTGTGAGTGTGAGCGGGGGTCTCTGTGAGTGTGAGCGGGGGTCTCTGTGAGTGTGAGCGCGGGCCTCTGTGAGTGTGATCGCGGGTCTCTGTGAGTGTGAGCGTGGGTCTCTGTGAGTGTGAGCGCATGTCTCTGTGAGTGTGAGCGCGGGTCTCTGCGAGTGTGAGTGTGAGCGCGTGTCTCTGTGAGTGTGAGCGCGTGTCTCTGTGAGTGTGAGCGCGGGTGTCTGTGAGTGTGAGCGCGTTTCTCTGTGAGTGTGAGCGCGGGTCTCTGTGAGTGTGAGCGCGGGTCTCTGTGAGTGTGAGTGTGAGCGCTTTACTCTGTGAGTGTGAGCGGGGGTCTCTGTGAGTGTGAGTGCGGGTCTCTGTGAGTGTGAGCGCGGGTCTAAATGAGTGTGAGCGTGGGTCTCTGTGAGTGTGAGCGTGGGTCTCTGCGAGTGTGAGTGCGGGTCTCTGTGAGTGTGAGCGTGGGTCTCTGTGAGTGTGAGCGTGGGTCTCTGTGAGTGTGAGCGCGGGTCTCTGCGAGTGTGAGTGCGGGTCTCTGTGAGTGTGAGCGTGGGTCTCTGCGAGTGTGAGGGTGGGTCTCTGCGAGTGTGAGCGCGGGTCTCTGCGAGTGTGAGCGCGGGTCTCTGTGAGTGTGAGCGTGGGTCTCTCTGAGTGTGAGCGCGGGTCTCTGTGAGTGTGAGCGCGGGTCTCTGTGAGTGTGAGTGTGAGCGCGTGTCTCTGTGAGTGTGAGCGCGGGTCTCTGCGAGTGTGAGTGTGAGCGCATGTCTCTGCGAGTGTGAGCGCGGGTCTCTGTGAGTGTGAGCGTGTGTCTCTGTGAGTGTGAGCGCGTTTCTCTGTGAGTGTGAGCGCGGGTCTCTGTGAGTGTGAACGCGGGTCTCTGTGAGTGTGAGTGTGAGCGCGGGTCTCTGCGAGTGTGAGCGCGTGTCTCTGTGAGTGTGAGTGCGGGTCTCTGTGAGTGTGAGTGTGAGCGCGGGTCTCTGCGAGTGTGAGCGCGGGTCTCTGTGAGTGTGAGTGTGAGCGCGGGTCTCTGCGAGTGTGAGTGTGAGCGCGGGTCTCTGTGAGTGTGAGTGTGAGCGCGTGTCTCTGCGAGTGTGAGTGTGAGCGCGGGTCTCTGCGAGTGTGATCGCGGGTCTCTGTGAGTGTGAGCACGGGTCTCTGTGAGTGTGAGTGTGAGCGGGGGTCTCTGTGAGTGTGAGCGCGGGTCTCTGTGAGTATGAGCGTGGGTCTCTATGAGTGTGAGCGCGGGTCTCTGCGAGTGTGAGCGCGGGTCTCTGTGAGTGTGAGTGTGAGCGTGGGTCTCTGTGAGTGTGAGCGCGGGTCTCTGTGAGTGTGAGCGCGGGTCTCTGCGAGTGTGAGTGTGAGCGCGGGTCTCTGCGAGTGTGAGTGTGAGCGTGGGTCTCTGCGAGTGTGAGCGCGGGTCTCTGTGAGTGTTAGCGCGGGTCTCTGTGCGTGTGAGCGCGGGTCTCTGTGAGTGTGAGTGCGGGTCTCTGTGAGTGTGAGCGCGGGTCTCTGTGAGTGTGAGCGCGGGTCTCTGCGAGTGTGAGCGTGGGTCTCTGTGAGTGTGAGTGTGAGCGGGGGTCTCTGTGAGTGTGAGCGGGGGTCTCTGTGAGTGTGAGCGCGGGTCTCTGTGAGTGTGAGCGCGGGTCTCTGCGAGTGTGAGCGCGGGTCTCTGCAAGTGTGAGCGTGGGTCTCTGTGAGTGTGAGTGTGAGCGGGGGTCTCTGCGAGTGTGAGCGTGGGTCTCTGTGAGTGTGAGTGTGAGCGGGGGTCTCTGTGAGTGTGAGCGGGGGTCTCTGTGAGTGTGAGCGCGTGTCTCTGCGAGTGTGAGTGCGGGTCTCTGTGAGTGTGAGCGTGGGTCTCTGTGAGTGTGAGCGCGGGTCTCTGTGAGTGTGAGTGCGGGTCTCTGTGAGTGTGAGCGTGGGTCTCTGTGAGTGTGAGCGCGGGTCTCTGTGAGTGTGAGCGTGGGTCTCTGTGAGTGTGAGCGCAGGTCTCTGTGAGTGTGAGCGTATGTCTCTGTGAGTGTGAGCGCGGGTCTCTGTGAGTGTGAGCGCGGGTCTCTGTGAGTGTGAGCGCGGGTCTCTGTGAGTGTGAGCGCGGGTCTCTGCGAGTGTGAGTGTGAGCGGGGGTCTCTGTGAGTGTGAGCGGGGGTCTCTGTGAGTGTGAGCGCGGGTCTCTGTGAGTGTGAGCGCGGGTCTCTGTGAGTGTGAGCGCGTGTCTCTGCGAGTGTGAGCGCGGGTCTCTGCAAGTGTGAGCGTGGGTCTCTGTGAGTGTGAGTGTGAGTGGGGGTCTCTGCGAGTGTGAGCGTGGGTCTCTGTGAGTGTGAGTGTGAGCGGGGGTCTCTGTGAGTGTGCGCGCGGGTCTCTGTGAGTGTGAGCGCGTGTCTCTGCGAGTGTGAGTGCGGGTCTCTGTGAGTGTGAGCGTGGGTCTCTGTGAGTGTGAGCGCGGGTCTCTGTGAGTGTGAGTGCGGGTCTCTGTGAGTGTGAGCGTGGGTCTCTGTGAGTGTGAGCGCGGGTCTCTGTGAGTGTGAGCGTGGGTCTCTGTGAGTGTGAGCACGGGTCTCTGTGAGTGTGAGCGCAGGTCTCTGTGAGTGTGAGCGTATGTCTCTGTGAGTGTGAGCGCGGGTCTCTGTGAGTGTGAGCGCGTGTCTCTGTGAGTGTGAGCGCGGGTCTCTGTGAGTGTGAGCGTGTGTCTCTGTGAGTGTGAGCGTGTGTCTCTGTGAGTGTGAGCGCATGTCTCTGTGAGTGTGAGCGCGGGACTCAATGAGCGTGAGTGTGAGCGCGGGTCTCTGTGAGTGTGAGCGCGGGTATCAATGAGTGTGAGTGCGGGTCTCTGTGAGTGTGAGCGCGCGTCTCTGTGAGTGTGAGCGTGTGTCTCTGTGAGTGTGAGTGCGGGTCTCTGTGAGTGTGAGCGTGGGTCTCTGTGAGTGTGAGCGCGGGTCTCTGTGAGTGTGAGCGTGGGTCTCTGTGAGTGTGAGCGCAGGTCTCTGTGAGTGTGAGCGTATGTCTCTGTGAGTGTGAGCGCGGGTCTCTGTGAGTGTGAGCGCGTGTCTCTGTGAGTGTGAGCGCGGGTCTCTGTGAGTGTGAGCGTGTGTCTCTGTGAGTGTGAGCGCGTTTCTCTGTGAGTGTGAGCGCGGGTCTCTGTGGGTGTGAGCGCGTTTCTCTGTGAGTGTGAGCGCGGGTCTCTGTGAGTGTGAGCGCGGGTCTCTGTGAGTGTGAGTGTGAGCGCGGGTCTCTGCGAGTGTGAGCGCATGTCTCTGTGAGTGTGAGTGCGGGTCTCTGTGAGTGTGAGTGTGAGCGCAGGTCTCTGCGAGTGTGAGCGCGGGTCTCTGTGAGTGTGAGTGTGAGCGTGGGTCTCTGCGAGTGAGTGTGAGCGCGGGTCTCTGTGAGTGTGAGTGTGAGCGCGGGTCTCTGCGAGTGTGAGAGTGAGCGCGGGTCTCTGCGAGTGTGAGCGCGGGTCTCTGTGAGTGTGAGCGCGGGTCTCTGTGAGTGTGAGTGTGAGCGGGGGTCTCTGTGAGTGTGAGCGCGGGTCTCTGTGAGTGTGAGAGTGGGTCTCTGTGAGTGTGAGCGCGGGTTTCTGCGAGTGTGAGCGCGGGTCTCTGTGAGTGTGAGTGTGAGCGTGGGTCTCTGTGAGTGTGAGCGCGGGTCTCTGTGAGTGTGAGCGCGGCTCTCTGCGAGTGTGAGTGTGAGCGCGGGTCTCTGCGAGTGTGAGTGTGAGCGTGGGTCTCTGCGAGTGTGAGCGCGGGTCTCTGTGAGTGTTAGCGCGGGTCTCTGTGAGTGTGAGCGTGGGTCTCTGTGAGTGTGAGCGTGGGTCTCTGTGAGTGTGAGCGCGGGTCTCTGTGAGTGTGAGCGCGGGTCTCTGTGAGTGTGAGCGCGGGTCTCTGTGAGTGTGAGTGTGAGCGCGTGTCTCTGTGAGTGTGAGCGCGGGTCTCTGCGAGTGTGAGTGTGAGCGCGTGTCTCTGCGAGTGTGAGCGCGGGTCTCTGTGAGTGTGAGCGTGTGTCTCTGTGAGTGTGAGCGCGTTTCTCTGTGAGTGTGAGCGCGGGTCTCTGTGGGTGTGAGCGCGTTTCTCTGTGAGTGTGAGCGCGGGTCTCTGTGAGTGTGAGCGCGGGTCTCTGTGAGTGTGAGTGTGAGCGCGGGTCTCTGCGAGTGTGAGCGCATGTCTCTGTGAGTGTGAGTGCGGGTCTCTGTGAGTGTGAGTGTGAGCGCAGGTCTCTGCGAGTGTGAGCGCGGGTCTCTGTGAGTGTGAGCGTGGGTCTCTGCGAGTGTGAGTGTGAGCGCGGGTCTCTGTGAGTGTGAGTGTGAGCGCGGGTCTCTGCGAGTGTGAGAGTGAGCGCGGGTCTCTGCGAGTGTGAGCGCGGGTCTCTGTGAGTGTGAGCGCGGGTCTCTGTGAGTGTGAGTGTGAGCGGGGGTCTCTGTGAGTGTGAGCGCGGGTCTCTGTGAGTGTGAGAGTGGGTCTCTGTGAGTGTGAGCGCGGGTCTCTGCGAGTGTGAGCGCGGGTCTCTGTGAGTGTGAGTGTGAGCGTGGGTCTCTGTGAGTGTGAGCGCGGGTCTCTGTGAGTGTGAGCGCGGCTCTCTGCGAGTGTGAGTGTGAGCGCGGGTCTCTGCGAGTGTGAGTGTGAGCGTGGGTCTCTGCGAGTGTGAGCGCGGGTCTCTGTGAGTGTTAGCGCGGGTCTCTGTGAGTGTGAGCGTGGGTCTCTGTGAGTGTGAGCGTGGGTCTCTGTGAGTGTGAGCGCGGGTCTCTGTGAGTGTGAGCGCGGGTCTCTGCGAGTGTGAGCGTGGGTCTCTGTGAGTGTGAGTGTGAGCGGGGGTCTCTGTGAGTGTGAGCGGGGGTCTCTGTGAGTGTGAGCGCGGGCCTCTGTGAGTGTGATCGCGGGTCTCTGTGAGTGTGAGCGTGGGTCTCTGTGAGTGTGAGCGCATGTCTCTGTGAGTGTGAGCGCGGGTCTCTGCGAGTGTGAGTGTGAGCGCGTGTCTCTGTGAGTGTGAGCGCGTGTCTCTGTGAGTGTGAGCGCGGGTGTCTGTGAGTGTGAGCGCGTTTCTCTGTGAGTGTGAGCGCGGGTCTCTGTGAGTGTGAGCGCGGGTCTCTGTGAGTGTGAGTGTGAGCGCTTTACTCTGTGAGTGTGAGCGGGGGTCTCTGTGAGTGTGAGTGCGGGTCTCTGTGAGTGTGAGCGCGGGTCTAAATGAGTGTGAGCGTGGGTCTCTGTGAGTGTGAGCGTGGGTCTCTGCGAGTGTGAGTGCGGGTCTCTGTGAGTGTGAGCGTGGGTCTCTGTGAGTGTGAGCGTGGGTCTCTGTGAGTGTGAGCGCGGGTCTCTGCGAGTGTGAGTGCGGGTCTCTGTGAGTGTGAGCGTGGGTCTCTGCGAGTGTGAGGGTGGGTCTCTGCGAGTGTGAGCGCGGGTCTCTGCGAGTGTGAGCGCGGGTCTCTGTGAGTGTGAGCGTGGGTCTCTCTGAGTGTGAGCGCGGGTCTCTGTGAGTGTGAGCGCGGGTCTCTGTGAGTGTGAGTGTGAGCGCGTGTCTCTGTGAGTGTGAGCGCGGGTCTCTGCGAGTGTGAGTGTGAGCGCATGTCTCTGCGAGTGTGAGCGCGGGTCTCTGTGAGTGTGAGCGTGTGTCTCTGTGAGTGTGAGCGCGTTTCTCTGTGAGTGTGAGCGCGGGTCTCTGTGAGTGTGAACGCGGGTCTCTGTGAGTGTGAGTGTGAGCGCGGGTCTCTGCGAGTGTGAGCGCGTGTCTCTGTGAGTGTGAGTGCGGGTCTCTGTGAGTGTGAGTGTGAGCGCGGGTCTCTGCGAGTGTGAGCGCGGGTCTCTGTGAGTGTGAGTGTGAGCGCGGGTCTCTGCGAGTGTGAGTGTGAGCGCGGGTCTCTGTGAGTGTGAGTGTGAGCGCGTGTCTCTGCGAGTGTGAGTGTGAGCGCGGGTCTCTGCGAGTGTGATCGCGGGTCTCTGTGAGTGTGAGCACGGGTCTCTGTGAGTGTGAGTGTGAGCGGGGGTCTCTGTAGTGTGAGCGCGGGTCTCTGTGAGTATGAGCGTGGGTCTCTATGAGTGTGAGCGCGGGTCTCTGCGAGTGTGAGCGCGGGTCTCTGTGAGTGTGAGTGTGAGCGTGGGTCTCTGTGAGTGTGAGCGCGGGTCTCTGTGAGTGTGAGCGCGGGTCTCTGCGAGTGTGAGTGTGAGCGCGGGTCTCTGCGAGTGTGAGTGTGAGCGTGGGTCTCTGCGAGTGTGAGCGCGGGTCTCTGTGAGTGTTAGCGCGGGTCTCTGTGCGTGTGAGCGCGGGTCTCTGTGAGTGTGAGCGCGGGTCTCTGTGAGTGTGAGCGCGGGTCTCTGTGAGTGTGAGCGCGGGTCTCTGCGAGTGTGAGCGTGGGTCTCTGTGAGTGTGAGTGTGAGCGGGGGTCTCTGTGAGTGTGAGCGGGGGTCTCTGTGAGTGTGAGCGCGGGTCTCTGTGAGTGTGAGCGCGGGTCTCTGTGAGTGTGAGCGCGGGTCTCTGCGAGTGTGAGCGCGGGTCTCTGTGAGTGTGAGTGTGAGCGGGGGTCTCTGCGAGTGTGAGCGTGGGTCTCTGTGAGTGTGAGTGTGAGCGGGGGTCTCTGTGAGTGTGAGCGGGGGTCTCTGTGAGTGTGAGCGCGTGTCTCTGCGAGTGTGAGTGCGGGTCTCTGTGAGTGTGAGCGTGGGTCTCTGTGAGTGTGAGCGCGGGTCTCTGTGAGTGTGAGTGCGGGTCTCTGTGAGTGTGAGCGTGGGTCTCTGTGAGTGTGAGCGCGGGTCTCTGTGAGTGTGAGCGTGGGTCTCTGTGAGTGTGAGCGCAGGTCTCTGTGAGTGTGAGCGTATGTCTCTGTGAGTGTGAGCGCGGGTCTCTGTGAGTGTGAGCGCGGGTCTCTGTGAGTGTGAGCGCGGGTCTCTGTGAGTGTGAGCGCGGGTCTCTGCGAGTGTGAGTGTGAGCGGGGGTCTCTGTGAGTGTGAGCGGGGGTCTCTGTGAGTGTGAGCGCGGGTCTCTGTGAGTGTGAGCGCGGGTCTCTGTGAGTGTGAGCGCGTGTCTCTGCGAGTGTGAGCGCGGGTCTCTGCAAGTGTGAGCGTGGGTCTCTGTGAGTGTGAGTGTGAGCGGGGGTCTCTGCGAGTGTGAGCGTGGGTCTCTGTGAGTGTGAGTGTGAGCGGGGGTCTCTGTGAGTGTGCGCGCGGGTCTCTGTGAGTGTGAGCGCGTGTCTCTGCGAGTGTGAGTGCGGGTCTCTGTGAGTGTGAGCGTGGGTCTCTGTGAGTGTGAGCGCGGGTCTCTGTGAGTGTGAGTGCGGGTCTCTGTGAGTGTGAGCGTGGGTCTCTGTGAGTGTGAGCGCGGGTCTCTGTGAGTGTGAGCGTGGGTCTCTGTGAGTGTGAGCACGGGTCTCTGTGAGTGTGAGCGCAGGTCTCTGTGAGTGTGAGCGTATGTCTCTGTGAGTGTGAGCGCGGGTCTCTGTGAGTGTGAGCGCGTGTCTCTGTGAGTGTGAGCGCGGGTCTCTGTGAGTGTGAGCGTGTGTCTCTGTGAGTGTGAGCGTGTGTCTCTGTGAGTGTGAGCGCATGTCTCTGTGAGTGTGAGCGCGGGACTCAATGAGCGTGAGTGTGAGCGCGGGTCTCTGTGAGTGTGAGCGCGGGTATCAATGAGTGTGAGTGCGGGTCTCTGTGAGTGTGAGCGCGCGTCTCTGTGAGTGTGAGCGTGTGTCTCTGTGAGTGTGAGTGCGGGTCTCTGTGAGTGTGAGCGTGGGTCTCTGTGAGTGTGAGCGCGGGTCTCTGTGAGTGTGAGCGTGGGTCTCTGTGAGTGTGAGCGTGGGTCTCTGTGAGTGTGAGCGCGGGTCTCTGTGAGTGTGAGCGTGGGTCTCTGTGAGTGTGAGCGGGGGTCTCTGCGAGTGTGAGTGCGTGTCTCTGTGAGTGTGAGTGTGAGCGCGTGTCTCTGTGAGTGTGAGCGCGGGTCTCTGTGAGTGTGAGTGTGAGCGCGTGTCTCTGCGAGTGTGAGCACGGGTCTCTGTGAGTGTGAGCGCGGGTATCAATGAGTGTGAGTGTGAGCGCGGGTCTCTGTGAGTGTGAGCGCGGGTCTCTGTGAGTGTGAGCGGGTGTCTCTGCGAGTGTGAGCGCGGGTCTCTGTGAGTGTGAGCGCGTGTCTCTGTGAGTGTGAGCGCGTTTCTCTGTGAGTGTGAGCGCGGGTCTCTGTGAGTGTGAGCGCGGGTCTCTGTGAGTGTGAGTGTGAGCGCGGGTCTCTGCGAGTGTGAGCGCATGTCTCTGTGAGTGTGAGTGCGGGACTCTGTGAGTGTGAGTGTGAGCGCGGGTCTCTGCGAGTGTGAGCGCGGGTCTCTGTGAGTGTGAGTGTGAGCGCGGGTCTCTGCGAGTGTGAGTGTGAGCGCGGGTCTCTGTGAGTGTGAGTGTGAGCGCGGGTCTCTGCGAGTGTGAGAGTGAGCGCGGGTCTCTGCGAGTGTGAGCGCGGGTCTCTGTGAGTGTGAGCGCGGGTCTCTGTGAGTGTGAGTGTGAGCGGGGGTCTCTGTGAGTGTGAGCGCGGGTCTCAATGATTGTGAGCACGTGTCTCTGTGAGTGTGAGCACGTGTCTCAATGAGCATGAGTGTGAGCGTGGGTCCCTGTGAGTGTGACCGTGTGTCTCTGTGAGTGCGAGCGCGGGTCTCAATGAGTGTGAGCGTGTGTCTCTGTGAGTGTGAGCGCGGGTCTCTGTGAGTGTGAGCGCGTGTCTCTGTGAGTGTGAGCGCGGGTCTCTGTGAGTGTGAGCGTGGGTATCAATGAGTGTTAGTGCGGGTCTCTGTGAGTGTGAGCGCGGGTCTCTGTGAGTGTGAGCGCGGGTCTCTGCGAGTGTGAGCGCGGGTCTCTGTGAGTGTGAGCGCGGGTCTCTGCGAGTGTGAGCGCGGGTCTCTGTGAGTGTGAGCGCGGGTCTCTGTGAGTGTGAGTGTGAGCGCGTGTCTCTGTGAGTGTGAGCGCGGGACTCTGTGAGTGTGAGTGTGAGCGTGGGTCTCTGTGAGTGTGAGCGCATGTCTCTGTGAGTGTGAGCGCGTGTCTCTGTGAGTGTGAGCGCGGGTCTCTGTGAGTGTGAGCGCGGGTGTCTGTGAGTGTGAGCGCGTTTCTCTGTGAGTGTGAGCGCGGGTCTCTGTGAGTGTGAGCGCGGGTCTCTGTGAGTGTGAGTGTGAGCGCTGGACTCTGTGAGTGTGAGCGGAGGTCTCTGTGAGTGTGAGTGCGGGTCTCTGTGAGTGTGAGCGCGGGTCTCAATGAGTGTGAGCGTGGGTCTCTGTGAGTGTGAGCGTGGGTCTCTGCGAGTGTGAGTGCGGGTCTCTGTGAGTGTGAGCGTGGGTCTCTGTGACTGTGAGCGTGGGTCTCTGTGAGTGTGAGCGCGGGTCTCTGCGAGTGTGAGTGTGGGTCTCTGTGAGTGTGAGCGTGGGTCTCTGCGAGTGTGAGCATGGGTCTCTGCGAGTGTGAGCGCGGGTCTCTGCGAGTGTGAGCGCGGGTCTCTGTGAGTGTGAGCGTGGGTCTCTCTGAGTGTGAGCGCGGGTCTCTGTGAGTGTGAGCGCGGGTCTCTGCGAGTGTGAGCGCGGGTCTCTGCGAGTGTGAGTGTGAGCGCGTGTCTCTGTGAGTGTGAGCGTGGGTCTCTGTGAGTGTGAGCGTGGGTCTCTGTGAGTGTGAGCGCGGGTCTCTGTGAGTGTGAGCGCGGGTCTCTGTGAGTGTGAGCGCGGGTCTCTGTGAGTGTGAGTGTGAGCGCGTGTCTCTGTGAGTGTGAGCGCGGGTCTCTGCGAGTGTGAGTGTGAGCGCGTGTCTCTGCGAGTGTGAGCGCGGGTCTCTGTGAGTGTGAGCGTGTGTCTCTGTGAGTGTGAGCGCGTTTCTCTGTGAGTGTGAGCGCGGGTCTCTGTGGGTGTGAGCGCGTTTCTCTGTGAGTGTGAGCGCGGGTCTCTGTGAGTGTGAGCGCGGGTCTCTGTGAGTGTGAGTGTGAGCGCGGGTCTCTGCGAGTGTGAGCGCATGTCTCTGTGAGTGTGAGTGCGGGTCTCTGTGAGTGTGAGTGTGAGCACAGGTCTCTGCGAGTGTGAGCGCGGGTCTCTGTGAGTGTGAGCGTGGGTCTCTGCGAGTGTGAGTGTGAGCGCGGGTCTCTGTGAGTGTGAGTGTGAGCGCGGGTCTCTGCGAGTGTGAGAGTGAGCGCGGGTCTCTGCGAGTGTGAGCGCGGGTCTCTGTGAGTGTGAGCGCGGGTCTCTGTGAGTGTGAGTGTGAGTGGGGGTCTCTGGGAGTGTGAGCGCGGGTCTCTGTGAGTGTGAGAGTGGGTCTCTGTGAGTGTGAGCGCGGGTCTCTGCGAGTGTGAGCGCGGGTCTCTGTGAGTGTGAGTGTGAGCGTGGGTCTCTGTGAGTGTGAGCGCGGGTCTCTGTGAGTGTGAGCGCGGCTCTCTGCGAGTGTGAGTGCGGGCGCGGGTCTCTGCGAGTGTGAGTGTGAGCGTGGGTCTCTGCGAGTGTGAGCGCGGGTCTCTGTGAGTGTTAGCGCGGGTCTCTGTGCGTGTGAGCGCGGGTCTCTGTGAGTGTGAGCGCGGGTCTCTGTGAGTGTGAGCGCGGGTCTCTGTGAGTGTGAGCGCGGGTCTCTGCGAGTGTGAGCGTGGGTCTCTGTGAGTGTGAGTGTGAGCGGGGGTCTCTGTGAGTGTGAGCGGGGGTCTCTGTGAGTGGGAGCGCGGGTCTCTGGGAGTGTGATCGCGGGTCTCTGTGAGTGTGAGCGTGGGTCTCCGTGAGTGTGAGCGCATGTCTCTGTGAGTGTGAGCGCGGGTCTCTGCGAGTGTGAGTGTGAGCGCGTGTCTCTGTGAGTGTGAGCGCGTGTCTCTGTGAGTGTGAGCGCGGGTGTCTGTGAGTGTGAGCGCGTTTCTCTGTGAGTGTGAGCGCGGGTCTCTGTGAGTGTGAGCGCGGGTCTCTGTGAGTGTGAGTGTGAGCGCTTTACTCTGTGAGTGTGAGCGGGGGTCTCTGTGAGTGTGAGTGCGGGTCTCTGTGAGTGTGAGCGCGGGTCTAAATGAGTGTGAGCGTGGGTCTCTGTGAGTGTGAGCGTGGGTCTCTGTGAGTGTGAGTGTGAGCGCGGGTCTCTGCGAGTGTGAGTGTGAGCGCGGGTCTCTGTGAGTGTGAGTGTGAGCGCGGGTCTCTGCGAGTGTGAGAGTGAGCGCGGGTCTCTGCGAGTGTGAGCGCGGGTCTCTGTGAGTGTGAGCGCGGGTCTCTGTGAGTGTGAGTGTGAGCGTGGGTCTCTGCGAGTGTGAGTGTGAGCGCGGGTCTCTGTGAGTGTGAGTGTGAGCGCGGGTCTCTGCGAGTGTGAGAGTGAGCGCGGGTCTCTGCGAGTGTGAGCGCGGGTCTCTGTGAGTGTGAGCGCGGGTCTCTGTGAGTGTGAGTGTGAGCGGGGGTCTCTGTGAGTGTGAGCGCGGGTCTCTGTGAGTGTGAGTGTGAGCGCGTGTCTCTGTGAGTGTGAGCGCGGGACTCTGTGAGTGTGAGTGTGAGCGTGGGTCTCTGTGAGTGTGAGCGCATGTCTCTGTGAGTGTGAGCGCGTGTCTCTGTGAGTGTGAGCGCGGGTCTCTGCGAGTGTGAGTGTGAGCGTGGGTCTCTGCGAGTGTGAGTGTGAGCGCGGGTCTCTGTGAGTGTGAGTGTGAGCGCGGGTCTCTGCGAGTGTGAGAGTGAGCGCGGGTCTCTGCGAGTGTGAGCGCGGGTCTCTGTGAGTGTGAGCGCGGGTCTCTGTGAGTGTGAGTGTGAGCGGGGGTCTCTGTGAGTGTGAGCGCGGGTCTCTGTGAGTGTGAGTGTGAGCGCGTGTCTCTGTGAGTGTGAGCGCGGGACTCTGTGAGTGTGAGTGTGAGCGTGGGTCTCTGTGAGTGTGAGCGCATGTCTCTGTGAGTGTGAGCGCGTGTCTCTGTGAGTGTGAGCGCGGGTCTCTGTGAGTGTGAGCGCGGGTGTCTGTGAGTGTGAGCGCGTTTCTCTGTGAGTGTGAGCGCGGGTCTCTGTGAGTGTGCGCGCGGGTCTCTGTGAGTGTGAGTGTGAGCGCGGGACTCTGTGAGTGTGAGCGGGGGTCTCTGTGAGTGTGAGTGCGGGTCTCTGTGAGTGTGAGCGCGGGTCTCAATGAGTGTGAGCGTGGGTCTCTGTGAGTGTGAGCGTGGGTCTCTGCGAGTGTGAGTGCGGGTCTCTGTGAGTGTGAGCGTGGGTCTCTGTGACTGTGAGCGTGGGTCTCTGTGAGTGTGAGCGCGGGTCTCTGCGAGTGTGAGTGTGGGTCTCTGTGAGTGTGAGCGTGGGTCTCTGCGAGTGTGAGAATGGGTCTCTGCGAGTGTGAGCGCGGGTCTCTGCGAGTGTGAGCGCGGGTCTCTGTGAGTGTGAGCGTGGGTCTCTCTGAGTGTGAGCGCGGGTCTCTGTGAGTGTGAGCGCGGGTCTCTGCGAGTGTGAGCGCGGGTCTCTGCGAGTGTGAGTGTGAGCGCGTGTCTCTGTGAGTGTGAGCGTGGGTCTCTGTGA
This sequence comes from Squalus acanthias, assembly GCA_030390025.1. Classification (NCBI taxonomy): domain Eukaryota; kingdom Metazoa; phylum Chordata; class Chondrichthyes; order Squaliformes; family Squalidae; genus Squalus; species Squalus acanthias. The sequence goes on from JASTWF010000045.1 coordinate 1,206,477, forward strand.
GTGTGAGCGTGGGTCTCTGTGAGTGTGAGCGCGGGTCTCTGTGAGTGTGAGCGCGGGTCTCTGTGAGTGTGAGCGCGGGTCTCTGTGAGTGTGAGTGTGAGCGCGTGTCTCTGTGAGTGTGAGCGCGGGTCTCTGTGAGTGTGAGTGTGAGCGCGTGTCTCTGCGAGTGTGAGCGCGGGTCTCTGTGAGTGTGAGCGTGTGTCTCTGTGAGTGTGAGCGCGTTTCTCTGTGAGTGTGAGCGCGGGTCTCTGTGGGTGTGAGCGCGTTTCTCTGTGAGTGTGAGCGTGGGTCTCTGTGAGTGTGAGCGCGGGTCTCTGTGAGTGTGAGTGTGAGCGCGGGTCTCTGCGAGTGTGAGCGCATGTCTCTGTGAGTGTGAGTGCGGGTCTCTGTGAGTGTGAGTGTGAGCGCAGGTCTCTGCGAGTGTGAGCGCGGGTCTCTGTGAGTGTGAGTGTGAGCGTGGGTCTCTGCGAGTGAGTGTGAGCGCGGGTCTCTGTGAGTGTGAGTGTGAGCGCGGGTCTCTGCGAGTGTGAGAGTGAGCGCGGGTCTCTGCGAGTGTGAGCGCGGGTCTCTGTGAGTGTGAGCGCGGGTCTCTGTGAGTGTGAGTGTGAGCGGGGGTCTCTGTGAGTGTGAGCGCGGGTCTCTGTGAGTGTGAGAGTGGGTCTCTGTGAGTGTGAGCGCGGGTCTCTGCGAGTGTGAGCGCGGGTCTCTGTGAGTGTGAGCGCGGGTCTCTGTGAGTGTGAGTGTGAGCGTGGGTCTCTGCGAGTGTGAGTGTGAGCGCGGGTCTCTGTGAGTGTGAGTGTGAGCGCGGGTCTCTGCGAGTGTGAGAGTGAGCGCGGGTCTCTGCGAGTGTGAGCGCGGGTCTCTGTGAGTGTGAGCGCGGGTCTCTGTGAGTGTGAGTGTGAGCGGGGGTCTCTGTGAGTGTGAGCGCGGGTCTCTGTGAGTGTGAGTGTGAGCGCGTGTCTCTGTGAGTGTGAGCGCGGGACTCTGTGAGTGTGAGTGTGAGCGTGGGTCTCTGTGAGTGTGAGCGCATGTCTCTGTGAGTGTGAGCGCGTGTCTCTGAGAGTGTGAGCGCGGGTCTCTGCGAGTGTGAGTGTGAGCGTGGGTCTCTGCGAGTGTGAGTGTGAGCGCGGGTCTCTGTGAGTGTGAGTGTGAGCGCGGGTCTCTGCGAGTGTGAGAGTGAGCGCGGGTCTCTGCGAGTGTGAGCGCGGGTCTCTGTGAGTGTGAGCGCGGGTCTCTGTGAGTGTGAGTGTGAGCGGGGGTCTCTGTGAGTGTGAGCGCGGGTCTCTGTGAGTGTGAGTGTGAGCGCGTGTCTCTGTGAGTGTGAGCGCGGGACTCTGTGAGTGTGAGTGTGAGCGTGGGTCTCTGTGAGTGTGAGCGCATGTCTCTGTGAGTGTGAGCGCGTGTCTCTGTGAGTGTGAGCGCGGGTCTCTGTGAGTGTGAGCGCGGGTGTCTGTGAGTGTGAGCGCGTTTCTCTGTGAGTGTGAGCGCGGGTCTCTGTGAGTGTGCGCGCGGGTCTCTGTGAGTGTGAGTGTGAGCGCGGGACTCTGTGAGTGTGAGCGGGGGTCTCTGTGAGTGTGAGTGCGGGTCTCTGTGAGTGTGAGCGCGGGTCTCAATGAGTGTGAGCGTGGGTCTCTGTGAGTGTGAGCGTGGGTCTCTGCGAGTGTGAGTGCGGGTCTCTGTGAGTGTGAGCGTGGGTCTCTGTGACTGTGAGCGTGGGTCTCTGTGAGTGTGAGCGCGGGTCTCTGCGAGTGTGAGTGTGGGTCTCTGTGAGTGTGAGCGTGGGTCTCTGCGAGTGTGAGAATGGGTCTCTGCGAGTGTGAGCGCGGGTCTCTGCGAGTGTGAGCGCGGGTCTCTGTGAGTGTGAGCGTGGGTCTCTCTGAGTGTGAGCGCGGGTCTCTGTGAGTGTGAGCGCGGGTCTCTGCGAGTGTGAGCGCGGGTCTCTGCGAGTGTGAGTGTGAGCGCGTGTCTCTGTGAGTGTGAGCGTGGGTCTCTGTGAGTGTGAGCGTGGGTCTCTGTGAGTGTGAGCGCGGGTCTCTGTGAGTGTGAGCGCGGGTCTCTGTGAGTGTGAGCGCGGGTCTCTGTGAGTGTGAGTGTGAGCGCGTGTCTCTGTGAGTGTGAGCGCGGGTCTCTGTGAGTGTGAGTGTGAGCGCGTGTCTCTGCGAGTGTGAGCGCGGGTCTCTGTGAGTGTGAGCGTGTGTCTCTGTGAGTGTGAGCGCGTTTCTCTGTGAGTGTGAGCGCGGGTCTCTGTGGGTGTGAGCGCGTTTCTCTGTGAGTGTGAGCGTGGGTCTCTGTGAGTGTGAGCGCGGGTCTCTGTGAGTGTGAGTGTGAGCGCGGGTCTCTGCGAGTGTGAGCGCATGTCTCTGTGAGTGTGAGTGCGGGTCTCTGTGAGTGTGAGTGTGAGCGCAGGTCTCTGCGAGTGTGAGCGCGGGTCTCTGTGAGTGTGAGTGTGAGCGTGGGTCTCTGCGAGTGAGTGTGAGCGCGGGTCTCTGTGAGTGTGAGTGTGAGCGCGGGTCTCTGCGAGTGTGAGAGTGAGCGCGGGTCTCTGCGAGTGTGAGCGCGGGTCTCTGTGAGTGTGAGCGCGGGTCTCTGTGAGTGTGAGTGTGAGCGGGGGTCTCTGTGAGTGTGAGCGCGGGTCTCTGTGAGTGTGAGAGTGGGTCTCTGTGAGTGTGAGCGCGGGTCTCTGCGAGTGTGAGCGCGGGTCTCTGTGAGTGTGAGTGTGAGCGTGGGTCTCTGTGAGTGTGAGCGCGGGTCTCTGTGAGTGTGAGCGCGGCTCTCTGCGAGTGTGAGTGTGAGCGCGGGTCTCTGCGAGTGTGAGTGTGAGCGTGGGTCTCTGCGAGTGTGAGCGCGGGTCTCTGTGAGTGTTAGCGCGGGTCTCTGTGAGTGTGAGCGTGGGTCTCTGTGAGTGTGAGCGTGGGTCTCTGTGAGTGTGAGCGCGGGTCTCTGTGAGTGTGAGCGCGGGTCTCTGTGAGTGTGAGCGCGGGTCTCTGTGAGTGTGAGTGTGAGCGCGTGTCTCTGTGAGTGTGAGCGCGGGTCTCTGCGAGTGTGAGTGTGAGCGCGTGTCTCTGCGAGTGTGAGCGCGGGTCTCTGTGAGTGTGAGCGTGTGTCTCTGTGAGTGTGAGCGCGTTTCTCTGTGAGTGTGAGCGCGGGTCTCTGTGGGTGTGAGCGCGTTTCTCTGTGAGTGTGAGCGCGGGTCTCTGTGAGTGTGAGCGCGGGTCTCTGTGAGTGTGAGTGTGAGCGCGGGTCTCTGCGAGTGTGAGCGCATGTCTCTGTGAGTGTGAGTGCGGGTCTCTGTGAGTGTGAGTGTGAGCGCAGGTCTCTGCGAGTGTGAGCGCGGGTCTCTGTGAGTGTGAGCGTGGGTCTCTGCGAGTGTGAGTGTGAGCGCGGGTCTCTGTGAGTGTGAGTGTGAGCGCGGGTCTCTGCGAGTGTGAGCGCGGGTCTCTGTGGGTGTGAGCGCGTTTCTCTGTGAGTGTGAGCGTGGGTCTCTGTGAGTGTGAGCGCGGGTCTCTGTGAGTGTGAGTGTGAGCGCGGGTCTCTGCGAGTGTGAGCGCATGTCTCTGTGAGTGTGAGTGCGGGTCTCTGTGAGTGTGAGTGTGAGCGCAGGTCTCTGCGAGTGTGAGCGCGGGTCTCTGTGAGTGTGAGTGTGAGCGTGGGTCTCTGCGAGTGAGTGTGAGCGCGGGTCTCTGTGAGTGTGAGTGTGAGCGCGGGTCTCTGCGAGTGTGAGAGTGAGCGCGGGTCTCTGCGAGTGTGAGCGCGGGTCTCTGTGAGTGTGAGCGCGGGTCTCTGTGAGTGTGAGTGTGAGCGGGGGTCTCTGTGAGTGTGAGCGCGGGTCTCTGTGAGTGTGAGAGTGGGTCTCTGTGAGTGTGAGCGCGGGTCTCTGCGAGTGTGAGCGCGGGTCTCTGTGAGTGTGAGTGTGAGCGTGGGTCTCTGTGAGTGTGAGCGCGGGTCTCTGTGAGTGTGAGCGCGGCTCTCTGCGAGTGTGAGTGTGAGCGCGGGTCTCTGCGAGTGTGAGTGTGAGCGTGGGTCTCTGCGAGTGTGAGCGCGGGTCTCTGTGAGTGTTAGCGCGGGTCTCTGTGAGTGTGAGCGTGGGTCTCTGTGAGTGTGAGCGTGGGTCTCTGTGAGTGTGAGCGCGGGTCTCTGTGAGTGTGAGCGCGGGTCTCTGTGAGTGTGAGCGTGGGTCTCTGTGAGTGTGAGTGTGAGCGCGTGTCTCTGTGAGTGTGAGCGCGGGTCTCTGCGAGTGTGAGTGTGAGCGCGTGTCTCTGCGAGTGTGAGCGCGGGTCTCTGTGAGTGTGAGCGTGTGTCTCTGTGAGTGTGAGCGCGTTTCTCTGTGAGTGTGAGCGCGGGTCTCTGTGGGTGTGAGCGCGTTTCTCTGTGAGTGTGAGCGCGGGTCTCTGTGAGTGTGAGCGCGGGTCTCTGTGAGTGTGAGTGTGAGCGCGGGTCTCTGCGAGTGTGAGCGCATGTCTCTGTGAGTGTGAGTGCGGGTCTCTGTGAGTGTGAGTGTGAGCGCAGGTCTCTGCGAGTGTGAGCGCGGGTCTCTGTGAGTGTGAGCGTGGGTCTCTGCGAGTGTGAGTGTGAGCGCGGGTCTCTGTGAGTGTGAGTGTGAGCGCGGGTCTCTGCGAGTGTGAGAGTGAGCGCGGGTCTCTGCGAGTGTGAGCGCGGGTCTCTGTGAGTGTGAGCGCGGGTCTCTGTGAGTGTGAGTGTGAGCGGGGGTCTCTGTGAGTGTGAGCGCGGGTCTCTGTGAGTGTGAGAGTGGGTCTCTGTGAGTGTGAGCGCGGGTCTCTGCGAGTGTGAGCGCGGGTCTCTGTTGAGTGTGAGTGTGAGCGTGGGTCTCTGTGAGTGTGAGCGCGGGTCTCTGTGAGTGTGAGCGCGGCTCTCTGCGAGTGTGAGTGTGAGCGCGGGTCTCTGCGAGTGTGAGTGTGAGCGTGGGTCTCTGCGAGTGTGAGCGCGGGTCTCTGTGAGTGTTAGCGCGGGTCTCTGTGAGTGTGAGCGTGGGTCTCTGTGAGTGTGAGCGTGGGTCTCTGTGAGTGTGAGCGCGGGTCTCTGTGAGTGTGAGCGCGGGTCTCTGCGAGTGTGAGCGTGGGTCTCTGTGAGTGTGAGTGTGAGCGGGGGTCTCTGTGAGTGTGAGCGGGGGTCTCTGTGAGTGTGAGCGCGGGTCTCTGTGAGTGTGATCGCGGGTCTCTGTGAGTGTGAGCGTGGGTCTCTGTGAGTGTGAGCGCATGTCTCTGTGAGTGTGAGCGCGGGTCTCTGCGAGTGTGAGTGTGAGCGCGTGTCTCTGTGAGTGTGAGCGCGTGTCTCTGTGAGTGTGAGCGCGGGTGTCTGTGAGTGTGAGCGCGTTTCTCTGTGAGTGTGAGCGCGGGTCTCTGTGAGTGTGAGCGCGGGTCTCTGTGAGTGTGAGTGTGAGCGCTTTACTCTGTGAGTGTGAGCGGGGGTCTCTGTGAGTGTGAGTGCGGGTCTCTGTGAGTGTGAGCGCGGGTCTAAATGAGTGTGAGCGTGGGTCTCTGTGAGTGTGAGCGTGGGTCTCTGCGAGTGTGAGTGCGGGTCTCTGTGAGTGTGAGCGCGGGTCTCTGTGAGTGTGAGCGTGGGTCTCTGTGAGTGTGAGCGCGGGTCTCTGCGAGTGTGAGTGCGGGTCTCTGTGAGTGTGAGCGTGGGTCTCTGCGAGTGTGAGGGTGGGTCTCTGCGAGTGTGAGCGCGGGTCTCTGCGAGTGTGAGCGCGGGTCTCTGTGAGTGTGAGCGTGGGTCTCTCTGAGTGTGAGCGCGGGTCTCTGTGAGTGTGAGCGCGGGTCTCTGCGAGTGTGAGCGCGGGTCTCTGCGAGTGTGAGTGTGAGCGCGTGTCTCTGTGAGTGTGAGCGTGGGTCTCTGTGAGTGTGAGCGTGGGTCTCTGTGAGTGTGAGCGCGGGTCTCTGTGAGTGTGAGCGCGGGTCTCTGTGAGTGTGAGTGTGAGCGCGTGTCTCTGTGAGTGTGAGCGCGGGTCTCTGCGAGTGTGAGTGTGAGCGCGTGTCTCTGCGAGTGTGAGCGCGGGTCTCTGTGAGTGTGAGCGTGTGTCTCTGTGAGTGTGAGCGCGTTTCTCTGTGAGTGTGAGCGCGGGTCTCTGTGAGTGTGAACGCGGGTCTCTGTGAGTGTGAGTGTGAGCGCGGGTCTCTGCGAGTGTGAGCGCGTGTCTCTGTGAGTGTGAGTGCGGGTCTCTGTGAGTGTGAGTGTGAGCGCGGGTCTCTGCGAGTGTGAGCGCGGGTCTCTGTGAGTGTGAGTGTGAGCGCGGGTCTCTGCGAGTGTGAGTGTGAGCGCGGGTCTCTGTGAGTGTGAGTGTGAGCGCGGGTCTCTGCGAGTGTGAGTGTGAGCGCGGGTCTCTGCGAGTGTGATCGCGGGTCTCTGTGAGTGTGAGCACGGGTCTCTGTGAGTGTGAGTGTGAGCGGGGGTCTCTGTGAGTGTGAGCGCGGGTCTCTGTGAGTATGAGCGTGGGTCTCTATGAGTGTGAGCGCGGGTCTCTGCGAGTGTGAGCGCGGGTCTCTGTGAGTGTGAGTGTGAGCGTGGGTCTCTGTGAGTGTGAGCGCGGGTCTCTGTGAGTGTGAGCGCGGGTCTCTGCGAGTGTGAGTGTGAGCGCGGGTCTCTGCGAGTGTGAGTGTGAGCGTGGGTCTCTGCGAGTGTGAGCGCGGGTCTCTGTGAGTGTTAGCGCGGGTCTCTGTGCGTGTGAGCGCGGGTCTCTGTGAGTGTGAGCGCGGGTCTCTGTGAGTGTGAGCGCGGGTCTCTGTGAGTGTGAGCGCGGGTCTCTGCGAGTGTGAGCGTGGGTCTCTGTGAGTGTGAGTGTGAGCGGGGGTCTCTGTGAGTGTGAGCGGGGGTCTCTGTGAGTGTGAGCGCGGGTCTCTGTGAGTGTGAGCGCGGGTCTCTGTGAGTGTGAGCGCGGGTCTCTGCGAGTGTGAGCGCGGGTCTCTGCAAGTGTGAGCGTGGGTCTCTGTGAGTGTGAGTGTGAGCGGGGGTCTCTGCGAGTGTGAGCGTGGGTCTCTGTGAGTGTGAGTGTGAGCGGGGGTCTCTGTGAGTGTGAGCGGGGGTCTCTGTGAGTGTGAGCGCGTGTCTCTGCGAGTGTGAGTGCGGGTCTCTGTGAGTGTGAGCGTGGGTCTCTGTGAGTGTGAGCGCGGGTCTCTGTGAGTGTGAGTGCGTGTCTCTGTGAGTGTGAGCGTGGGTCTCTGTGAGTGTGAGCGCGGGTCTCTGTGAGTGTGAGCGTGGGTCTCTGTGAGTGTGAGCGCAGGTCTCTGTGAGTGTGAGCGTATGTCTCTGTGAGTGTGAGCGCGGGTCTCTGTGAGTGTGAGCGCGGGTCTCTGTGAGTGTGAGCGCGGGTCTCTGTGAGTGTGAGCGCGGGTCTCTGCGAGTGTGAGTGTGAGCGGGGGTCTCTGTGAGTGTGAGCGGGGGTCTCTGTGAGTGTGAGCGCGGGTCTCTGTGAGTGTGAGCGCGGGTCTCTGCGAGTGTGAGCGCGTGTCTCTGTGAGTGTGAGCGCGGGTCTCTGCAAGTGTGAGCGTGGGTCTCTGTGAGTGTGAGTGTGAGCGGGGGTCTCTGCGAGTGTGAGCGTGGGTCTCTGTGAGTGTGAGTGTGAGCGGGGGTCTCTGTGAGTGTGCGCGCGGGTCTCTGTGAGTGTGAGCGCGTGTCTCTGCGAGTGTGAGTGCGGGTCTCTGTGAGTGTGAGCGTGGGTCTCTGTGAGTGTGAGCGCGGGTCTCTGTGAGTGTGAGCGCGGGTCTCTGTGAGTGTGAGCGTGGGTCTCTGTGAGTGTGAGCACGGGTCTCTGTGAGTGTGAGCGCAGGTCTCTGTGAGTGTGAGCGCGGGTCTCTGTGAGTGTGAGCGCGGGTCTCTGTGAGTGTGAGCGCGTGTCTCTGTGAGTGTGAGCGTGTGTCTCTGTGAGTGTGAGCGCATGTCTCTGTGAGTGTGAGCGCGGGACTCAATGAGCGTGAGTGTGAGCGCGGGTCTCTGTGAGTGTGAGCGCGGGTATCAATGAGTGTGAGTGCGGGTCTCTGTGAGTGTGAGCGCGCGTCTCTGTGAGTGTGAGCGTGTGTCTCTGTGAGTGTGAGTGCGGGTCTCTGTGAGTGTGAGCGTGGGTCTCTGTGAGTGTGAGCGGGGGTCTCTGTGAGTGTGAGCGTGGGTCTCTGCGAGTGTGAGCGCGGGTCTCTGCGAGTGTGAGCACGGGTCTCTGTGAGTGTGAGCGCGGGTCTCTGTGAGTGTGAGCGTGGGTCTCTGTGAGTGTGAGCGTGGGTCTCTGTGAGTGTGAGCGCGGGTCTCTGTGAGTGTGAGCGTGGGTCTCTGTGAGTGTGAGCGGGGGTCTCTGCGAGTGTGAGTGCGTGTCTCTGTGAGTGTGAGTGTGAGCGCGTGTCTCTGCGAGTGTGAGCACGGGTCTCTGTGAGTGTGAGCGCGGGTATCAATGAGTGTGAGTGTGAGCGCGGGTCTCTGTGAGTGTGAGCGCGCGTCTCTGTGAGTGTGAGCGGGTGTCTCTGCGAGTGTGAGCGCGGGTCTCTGTGAGTGTGAGCGCGTGTCTCTGTGAGTGTGAGCGCGTTTCTCTGTGAGTGTGAGCGCGGGTCTCTGTGAGTGTGAGCGCGGGTCTCTGTGAGTGTGAGTGTGAGCGCGGGTCTCTGCGAGTGTGAGCGCATGTCTCTGTGAGTGTGAGTGCGGGACTCTGTGAGTGTGAGTGTGAGCGCGGGTCTCTGCGAGTGTGAGCGCGGGTCTCTGTGAGTGTGAGTGTGAGCGCGGGTCTCTGCGAGTGTGAGTGTGAGCGCGGGTCTCTGTGAGTGTGAGTGTGAGCGCGGGTCTCTGCGAGTGTGAGAGTGAGCGCGGGTCTCTGCGAGTGTGAGCGCGGGTCTCTGTGAGTGTGAGCGCGGGTCTCTGTGAGTGTGAGTGTGAGCGTGGGTCTCTGCGAGTGTGAGTGCGGGTCTCTGTGAGTGTGAGCGTGGGTCTCTGTGACTGTGAGCGTGGGTCTCTGTGAGTGTGAGCGCGAGTCTCTGCGAGTGTGAGTGTGGGTCTCTGTGAGTGTGAGCGTGGGTCTCTGCGAGTGTGAGCATGGGTCTCTGCGAGTGTGAGCGCGGGTCTCTGCGAGTGTGAGCGCGGGTCTCTGTGAGTGTGAGCGTGGGTCTCTCTGAGTGTGAGCGCGGGTCTCTGTGAGTGTGAGCGCGGGTCTCTGCGAGTGTGAGCGCGGGTCTCTGCGAGTGTGAGTGTGAGCGCGTGTCTCTGTGAGTGTGAGCGTGGGTCTCTGTGAGTGTGAGCGTGGGTCTCTGTGAGTGTGAGCGCGGGTCTCTGTGAGTGTGAGCGCGGGTCTCTGTGAGTGTGAGCGCGGGTCTCTGTGAGTGTGAGTGTGAGCGCGTGTCTCTGTGAGTGTGAGCGCGGGTCTCTGCGAGTGTGAGTGTGAGCGCGTGTCTCTGCGAGTGTGAGCGCGGGTCTCTGTGAGTGTGAGCGTGTGTCTCTGTGAGTGTGAGCGCGTTTCTCTGTGAGTGTGAGCGCGGGTCTCTGTGGGTGTGAGCGCGTTTCTCTGTGAGTGTGAGCGCGGGTCTCTGTGAGTGTGAGCGCGGGTCTCTGTGAGTGTGAGTGTGAGCGCGGGTCTCTGCGAGTGTGAGCGCATGTCTCTGTGAGTGTGAGTGCGGGTCTCTGTGAGTGTGAGTGTGAGCACAGGTCTCTGCGAGTGTGAGCGCGGGTCTCTGTGAGTGTGAGCGTGGGTCTCTGCGAGTGTGAGTGTGAGCGCGGGTCTCTGTGAGTGTGAGTGTGAGCGCGGGTCTCTGCGAGTGTGAGATTGAGCGCGGGTCTCTGCGAGTGTGAGCGCGGGTCTCTGTGAGTGTGAGCGCGGGTCTCTGTGAGTGTGAGTGTGAGTGGGGGTCTCTGGAAGTGTGAGCGCGGGTCTCTGTGAGTGTGAGAGTGGGTCTCTGTGAGTGTGAGCGCGGGTCTCTGCGAGTGTGAGCGCGGGTCTCTGTGAGTGTGAGTGTGAGCGTGGGTCTCTGTGAGTGTGAGCGCGGGTCTCTGTGAGTGTGAGCGCGGCTCTCTGCGAGTGTGAGTGCGGGCGCGGGTCTCTGCGAGTGTGAGTGTGAGCGTGGGTCTCTGCGAGTGTGAGCGCGGGTCTCTGTGAGTGTTAGCGCGGGTCTCTGTGCGTGTGAGCGCGGGTCTCTGTGAGTGTGAGCGCGGGTCTCTGTGAGTGTGAGCGCGGGTCTCTGTGAGTGTGAGTGTGAGTGGGGGTCTCTGGGAGTGTGAGCGCGGGTCTCTGTGAGTGTGAGAGTGGGTCTCTGTGAGTGTGAGCGCGGGTCTCTGCGAGTGTGAGCGCGGGTCTCTGTGAGTGTGAGTGTGAGCGTGGGTCTCTGTGAGTGTGAGCGCGGGTCTCTGTGAGTGTGAGCGCGGCTCTCTGCGAGTGTGAGTGCGGGCGCGGGTCTCTGCGAGTGTGAGTGTGAGCGTGGGTCTCTGCGAGTGTGAGCGCGGGTCTCTGTGAGTGTTAGCGCGGGTCTCTGTGCGTGTGAGCGCGGGTCTCTGTGAGTGTGAGCGCGGGTCTCTGTGAGTGTGAGCGCGGGTCTCTGTGAGTGTGAGCGCGGGTCTCTGCGAGTGTGAGCGTGGGTCTCTGTGAGTGTGAGTGTGAGCGGGGGTCTCTGTGAGTGTGAGCGGGGGTCTCTGTGAGTGGGAGCGCGGGTCTCTGTGAGTGTGATCGCGGGTCTCTGTGAGTGTGAGCGTGGGTCTCCGTGAGTGTGAGCGCATGTCTCTGTGAGTGTGAGCGCGGGTCTCTGCGAGTGTGAGTGTGAGCGCGTGTCTCTGTGAGTGTGAGCGCGTGTCTCTGTGAGTGTGAGCGCGGGTGTCTGTGAGTGTGAGCGCGTTTCTCTGTGAGTGTGAGCGCGGGTCTCTGTGAGTGTGAGCGCGGGTCTCTGTGAGTGTGAGTGTGAGCGCTTTACTCTGTGAGTGTGAGCGGGGGTCTCTGTGAGTGTGAGTGCGGGTCTCTGTGAGTGTGAGCGCGGGTCTAAATGAGTGTGAGCGTGGGTCTCTGTGAGTGTGAGCGTGGGTCTCTGTGAGTGTGAGTGTGAGCGCGGGTCTCTGCGAGTGTGAGTGTGAGCGCGGGTCTCTGTGAGTGTGAGTGTGAGCGCGGGTCTCTGCGAGTGTGAGAGTGAGCGCGGGTCTCTGCGAGTGTGAGCGCGGGTCTCTGTGAGTGTGAGCGCGGGTCTCTGTGAGTGTGAGTGTGAGCGGGGGTCTCTGTGAGTGTGAGCGCGGGTCTCAATGATTGTGAGCACGTGTCTCTGTGAGTGTGAGCACGTGTCTCAATGAGCATGAGTGTGAGCGTGGGTCCCTGTGAGTGTGACCGTGTGTCTCTGTGAGTGCGAGCGCGGGTCTCAATGAGTGTGAGCGTGTGTCTCTGTGAGTGTGAGCGCGGGTCTCTGTGAGTGTGAGCGCGTGTCTCTGTGAGTGTGAGCGCGGGTCTCTGTGAGTGTGAGCGTGGGTATCAATGAGTGTTAGTGCGGGTCTCTGTGAGTGTGAGCGCGGGTCTCTGTGAGTGTGAGCGCGGGTCTCTGTGAGTGTGAGTGTGAGCGCGTGTCTCTGTGAGTGTGAGCGCGGGTCTCTGCGAGTGTGAGTGTGAGCGCGTGTCTCTGCGAGTGTGAGCGCGGGTCTCTGTGAGTGTGAGCGTGTGTCTCTGTGAGTGTGAGCGCGTTTCTCTGTGAGTGTGAGCGCGGGTCTCTGTGGGTGTGAGCGCGTTTCTCTGTGAGTGTGAGCGCGGGTCTCTGTGAGTGTGAGCGCGGGTCTCTGTGAGTGTGAGTGTGAGCGCGGGTCTCTGCGAGTGTGAGCGCATGTCTCTGTGAGTGTGAGTGCGGGTCTCTGTGAGTGTGAGTGTGAGCGCAGGTCTCTGCGAGTGTGAGCGCGGGTCTCTGTGAGTGTGAGCGTGGGTCTCTGCGAGTGTGAGTGTGAGCGCGGGTCTCTGTGAGTGTGAGTGTGAGCGCGGGTCTCTGCGAGTGTGAGAGTGAGCGCGGGTCTCTGCGAGTGTGAGCGCGGGTCTCTGTGAGTGTGAGCGCGGGTCTCTGTGAGTGTGAGTGTGAGTGGGGGTCTCTGTGAGTGTGAGCGCGGGTCTCTGTGAGTGTGAGAGTGGGTCTCTGTGAGTGTGAGCGCGGGTCTCTGCGATTGTGAGCGCGGGTCTCTGTGAGTGTGAGTGTGAGCGTGGGTCTCTGTGAGTGTGAGCGCGGGTCTCTGTGAGTGTGAGCGCGGCTCTCTGCGAGTGTGAGTGCGGGCGCGGGTCTCTGCGAGTGTGAGTGTGAGCGTGGGTCTCTGCGAGTGTGAGCGCGGGTCTCTGTGAGTGTTAGCGCGGGTCTCTGTGCGTGTGAGCGCGGGTCTCTGTGAGTGTGAGCGCGGGTCTCTGTGAGTGTGAGCGCGGGTCTCTGTGAGTGTGAGCGCGGGTCTCTGCGAGTGTGAGCGTGGGTCTCTGTGAGTGTGAGTGTGAGCGGGGGTCTCTGTGAGTGTGAGCGGGGGTCTCTGTGAGTGTGAGCGCGGGTCTCTGTGAGTGTGATCGCGGGTCTCTGTGAGTGTGAGCGTGGGTCTCCGTGAGTGTGAGCGCATGTCTCTGTGAGTGTGAGCGCGGGTCTCTGCGAGTGTGAGTGTGAGCGCGTGTCTCTGTGAGTGTGAGCGCGTGTCTCTGTGAGTGTGAGCGCGGGTGTCTGTGAGTGTGAGCGCGTTTCTCTGTGAGTGTGAGCGCGGGTCTCTGTGAGTGTGAGCGCGGGTCTCTGTGAGTGTGAGTGTGAGCGCTTTACTCTGTGAGTGTGAGCGGGGGTCTCTGTGAGTGTGAGTGCGGGTCTCTGTGAGTGTGAGCGCGGGTCTAAATGAGTGTGAGCGTGGGTCTCTGTGAGTGTGAGCGTGGGTCTCTGTGAGTGTGAGTGTGAGCGCGGGTCTCTGCGAGTGTGAGTGTGAGCGCGGGTCTCTGTGAGTGTGAGTGTGAGCGCGGGTCTCTGCGAGTGTGAGAGTGAGCGCGGGTCTCTGCGAGTGTGAGCGCGGGTCTCTGTGAGTGTGAGCGCGGGTCTCTGTGAGTGTGAGTGTGAGCGGGGGTCTCTGTGAGTGTGAGCGCGGGTCTCAATGATTGTGAGCACGTGTCTCTGTGAGTGTGAGCACGTGTCTCAATGAGCATGAGTGTGAGCGTGGGTCCCTGTGAGTGTGACCGTGTGTCTCTGTGAGTGCGAGCGCGGGTCTCAATGAGTGTGAGCGTGTGTCTCTGTGAGTGTGAGCGCGGGTCTCTGTGAGTGTGAGCGCGTGTCTCTGTGAGTGTGAGCGCGGGTCTCTGTGAGTGTGAGCGTGGGTATCAATGAGTGTTAGTGCGGGTCTCTGTGAGTGTGAGCGCGGGTCTCTGTGAGTGTGAGCGCGGGTCTCTGCGAGTGTGAGCGCGGGTCTCTGTGAGTGTGAGCGCGGGTCTCTGCGAGTGTGAGCGCGGGTCTCTGTGAGTGTGAGCGCGGGTCTCTGTGAGTGTGAGTGTGAGCGCGTGTCTCTGTGAGTGTGAGCGCGGGACTCTGTGAGTGTGAGTGTGAGCGTGGGTCTCTGTGAGTGTGAGCGCATGTCTCTGTGAGTGTGAGCGCGTGTCTCTGTGAGTGTGAGCGCGGGTCTCTGTGAGTGTGAGCGCGGGTGTCTGTGAGTGTGAGCGCGTTTCTCTGTGAGTGTGAGCGCGGGTCTCTGTGAGTGTGAGCGCGGGTCTCTGTGAGTGTGAGTGTGAGCGCGGGACTCTGTGAGTGTGAGCGGGGGTCTCTGTGAGTGTGAGTGCGGGTCTCTGTGAGTGTGAGCGCGGGTCTCAATGAGTGTGAGCGTGGGTCTCTGTGAGTGTGAGCGTGGGTCTCTGCGAGTGTGAGTGCGGGTCTCTGTGAGTGTGAGCGTGGGTCTCTGTGACTGTGAGCGTGGGTCTCTGTGAGTGTGAGCGCGGGTCTCTGCGAGTGTGAGTGTGGGTCTCTGTGAGTGTGAGCGTGGGTCTCTGCGAGTGTGAGCATGGGTCTCTGCGAGTGTGAGCGCGGGTCTCTGCGAGTGTGAGCGCGGGTCTCTGTGAGTGTGAGCGGGGGTCTCTGTGAGTGTGAGCGCGGGTCTCTGTGAGTGTGAGAGTGGGTCTCTGTGAGTGTGAGCGCGGGTCTCTGCGAGTGTGAGCGCGGGTCTCTGTGAGTGTGAGTGTGAGCGTGGGTCTCTGTGAGTGTGAGCGCGGGTCTCTGTGAGTGTGAGCGCGGCTCTCTGCGAGTGTGAGTGTGAGCGCGGGTCTCTGCGAGTGTGAGTGTGAGCGTGGGTCTCTGTGAGTGTGAGCGTGGGTCTCTGTGAGTGTGAGCGTGGGTCTCTGTGAGTGTGAGCGCGGGTCTCTGTGAGTGTGAGCGCGGGTCTCTGTGAGTGTGAGCGCGGGTCTCTGTGAGTGTGAGTGTGAGCGCGTGTCTCTGTGAGTGTGAGCGCGGGTCTCTGCGAGTGTGAGTGTGAGCGCGTGTCTCTGCGAGTGTGAGCGCGGGTCTCTGTGAGTGTGAGCGTGTGTCTCTGTGAGTGTGAGCGCGTTTCTCTGTGAGTGTGAGCGCGGGTCTCTGTGGGTGTGAGCGCGTTTCTCTGTGAGTGTGAGCGCGGGTCTCTGTGAGTGTGAGCGCGGGTCTCTGTGAGTGTGAGTGTGAGCGCGGGTCTCTGCGAGTGTGAGCGCATGTCTCTGTGAGTGTGAGTGCGGGTCTCTGTGAGTGTGAGTGTGAGCGCAGGTCTCTGCGAGTGTGAGCGCGGGTCTCTGTGAGTGTGAGCGTGGGTCTCTGCGAGTGTGAGTGTGAGCGCGGGTCTCTGTGAGTGTGAGTGTGAGCGCGGGTCTCTGCGAGTGTGAGAGTGAGCGCGGGTCTCTGCGAGTGTGAGCGCGGGTCTCTGTGAGTGTGAGCGCGGGTCTCTGTGAGTGTGAGTGTGAGCGGGGGTCTCTGTGAGTGTGAGCGCGGGTCTCTGTGAGTGTGAGAGTGGGTCTCTGTGAGTGTGAGCGCGGGTCTCTGCGAGTGTGAGCGCGGGTCTCTGTGAGTGTGAGTGTGAGCGTGGGTCTCTGTGAGTGTGAGCGCGGGTCTCTGTGAGTGTGAGCGTGGCTCTCTGCGAGTGTGAGTGTGAGCGCGGGTCTCTGCGAGTGTGAGTGTGAGCGTGGGTCTCTGCGAGTGTGAGCGCGGGTCTCTGTGAGTGTTAGCGCGGGTCTCTGTGCGTGTGAGCGCGGGTCTCTGTGAGTGTGAGCGCGGGTCTCTGTGAGTGTGAGCGCGGGTCTCTGTGAGTGTGAGCGCGGGTCTCTGCGAGTGTGAGCGTGGGTCTCTGTGAGTGTGAGTGTGAGCGGGGGTCTCTGTGAGTGTGAGCGGGGGTCTCTGTGAGTGTGAGCGCGGGTCTCTGTGAGTGTGATCGCGGGTCTCTGTGAGTGTGAGCGTGGGTCTCCGTGAGTGTGAGCGCATGTCTCTGTGAGTGTGAGCGCGGGTCTCTGCGAGTGTGAGTGTGAGCGCGTGTCTCTGTGAGTGTGAGCGCGTGTCTCTGTGAGTGTGAGCGCGGGTGTCTGTGAGTGTGAGCGCGTTTCTCTGTGATTGTGAGCGCGGGTCTCTGTGAGTGTGAGCGTGGGTCTCTGTGAGTGTGAGTGTGAGCGCTTTACTCTGTGAGTGTGAGCGGGGGTCTCTGTGAGTGTGAGTGCGGGTCTCTGTGAGTGTGAGCGCGGGTCTAAATGAGTGTGAGCGTGGGTCTCTGTGAGTGTGAGCGTGGGTCTCTGCGAGTGTGAGTGCGGGTCTCTGTGAGTGTGAGCGTGGGTCTCTGTGAGTGTGAGCGCGGGTCTCTGCGAGTGTGAGCGCGGGTCTCTGCGAGTGTGAGTGCGGGTCTCTGTGAGTGTGAGCGTGGGTCTCTGCGAGTGTGAGCGTGGGTCTCTGCGAGTGTGAGCGTGGGTCTCTGCGAGTGTGAGCGCGGGTCTCTGTGAGTGTGAGCGTGGGTCTCTCTGAGTGTGAGCGCGGGTCTCTGTGAGTGTGAGCGCGGGTCTCTGCGAGTGTGAGCGCGGGTCTCTGCGAGTGTGAGTGTGAGCGCGTGTCTCTGTGAGTGTGAGCGTGGGTCTCTGTGAGTGTGAGCGTGGGTCTCTGTGAGTGTGAGCGCGGGTCTCTGTGAGTGTGAGCGCGGGTCTCTGTGAGTGTGAGCGCGGGTCTCTGTGAGTGTGAGTGTGAGCGCGGGTCTCTGTGAGTGTGAGCGCGGGTCTCTGCGAGTGTGAGTGTGAGCGCGTGTCTCTGCGAGTGTGAGCGCGGGTCTCTGTGAGTGTGAGCGTGTGTCTCTGTGAGTGTGAGCGCGTTTCTCTGTGAGTGTGAGCGCGGGTCTCTGTGAGTGTGAGCGCGGGTCTCTGTGAGTGTGAGTGTGAGCGCGGGTCTCTGCGAGTGTGAGCGCGTGTCTCTGTGAGTGTGAGTGCGGGTCTCTGTGAGTGTGAGTGTGAGCGCGGGTCTCTGCGAGTGTGAGCGCGGGTCTCTGTGAGTGTGAGCGCGGGTCTCTGCGAGTGTGAGTGTGAGCGCGGGTCTCTGTGAGTGTGAGTGTGAGCGCGGGTCTCTGCGAGTGTGAGTGTGAGCGCGGGTCTCTGCGAGTGTGAGCGCGGGTCTCTGTGAGTGTGAGCGCGGGTCTCTGTGAGTGTGAGTGTGAGCGGGGGTCTCTGTGAGTGTGAGCGCGGGTCTCTGTGAGTATGAGCGTGGGTCTCTATGAGTGTGAGCGCGGGTCTCTGCGAGTGTGAGCGCGGGTCCCTGTGAGTGTGAGTGTGAGCGTGGGTCTCTGTGAGTGTGAGCGCGGGTCTCTGTGAGTGTGAGCGCGGGTCTCTGCGAGTGTGAGTGTGAGCGCGGGTCTCTGCGAGTGTGAGTGTGAGCGTGGGTCTCTGCGAGTGTGAGCGCGGGTCTCTGTGAGTGTTAGCGCGGGTCTCTGTGCGTGTGAGCGCGGGTCTCTGTGAGTGTGAGCGCGGGTCTCTGTGAGTGTGAGCGCGGGTCTCTGTGAGTGTGAGCGCGGGTCTCTGTGAGTGTGAGCGCGGGTCTCTGCGAGTGTGAGCGCGGGTCTCTGCAAGTGTGAGCGTGGGTCTCTGTGAGTGTGAGTGTGAGCGGGGGTCTCTGCGAGTGTGAGCGTGGGTCTCTGTGAGTGTGAGTGTGAGCGGGGGTCTCTGTGAGTGTGAGCGCAGGTCTCTGTGAGTGTGAGCGTATGTCTCTGTGAGTGTGAGCGCGGGTCTCTGTGAGTGTGAGCGCGGGTCTCTGTGAGTGTGAGCGCGGGTCTCTGTGAGTGTGAGCGCGGGTCTCTGCGAGTGTGAGTGTGAGCGGGGGTCTCTGTGAGTGTGAGCGGGGGTCTCTGTGAGTGTGAGCGCGGGTCTCTGTGAGTGTGAGCGCGGGTCTCTGTGAGTGTGAGCGCGTGTTCTGCGAGTGTGAGCGCGGGTCTCTGCAAGTGTGAGCGTGGGTCTCTGTGAGTATGAGTGTGAGCGGGGGTCTCTGCGAGTGTGAGCGTGGGTCTCTGTGAGTGTGAGTGTGAGCGGGGGTCTCTGTGAGTGTGAGCGCGGGTCTCTGTGAGTGTGAGCGCGTGTCTCTGCGAGTGTGAGTGCGGGTCTCTGTGAGTGTGAGCGTGGGTCTCTGTGAGTGTGAGCGCGGGTCTCTGTGAGTGTGAGTGCGGGTCTCTGTGAGTGTGAGCGTGGGTCTCTGTGAGTGTGAGCGCGGGTCTCTGTGATTGTGAGCATGGGTCTCTGTGAGTGTGAGCGCGGGTCTCTGTGAGTGTGAGCGCAGGTCTCTGTGAGTGTGAGCGTATGTCTCTGTGAGTGTGAGCGCGGGTCTCTGTGAGTGTGAGCGCGGGTCTCTGTGAGTGTGAGCGCGGGTCTCTGTGAGTGTGAGCGTGTGTCTCTGTGAGTGTGAGCGTGTGTCTCTGTGAGTGTGAGCGCATGTCTCTGTGAGTGTGAGCGCGGGACTCAATGAGCGTGAGTGTGAGCGCGGGTCTCTGTGAGTGTGAGCGCGGGTATCAATGAGTGTGAGTGCGGGTCTCTGTGAGTGTGAGCGCGGGTCTCTGTGAGTGTGAGCGTGTGTCTCTGTGAGTGTGAGCGCGGGTCTCTGTGAGTGTGAGCGTGGGTCTCTGTGAGTGTGAGCGGGGGTCTCTGTGAGTATGAGCGTGGGTCTCTGAGAGTGTGAGCGCGGGTCTCTGCGAGTGTGAGCGCGGGTCTCTGTGAGTGTGAGCGCGGGTCTCTGTGAGTGTGAGCGTGGGTCTCTGTGAGTGTGAGCGTGGGTCTCTGTGAGTGTGAGCGCGGGTCTCTGTGAGTGTGAGCGTGGGTCTCTGTGAGTGTGAGCGAGGGTTTCTGTGAGTGTGAGCGTGGGTCTCTGTGAGTGTGAGCGCGGGTCTCTGCGAGTGTGAGTGCGGGTCTCTGTGAGTGTGAGTGTGAGCGCGTGTCTCTGTGAGTGTGAGCGCGGGTCTCTGTGAGTGTGAGTGTGAGCGCGTGTCTCTGCGAGTGTGAGCACGGGTCTCTGTGAGTGTGAGCGCGGGTATCAATGAGTGTGAGTGTGAGCGCGGGTCTCTATGAGTGTGAGCGCGGGTCTCTGTGAGTGTGAGCGAGTGTCTCTGCGAGTGTGAGCGCGGGTCTCTGTGAGTGTGAGCGCGTGTCTCTGTGAGTGTGAGCGCGTTTCTCTGTGAGTGTGAGCGCGGGTCTCTGTGAGTGTGAGCGCGGGTCTCTGTGAGTGTGAGTGTGAGCGCGGGTCTCTGCGAGTGTGAGCGCATGTCTCTGTGAGTGTGAGTGCGGGACTCTGTGAGTGTGAATGTGAGCGCGGGTCTCTGCGAGTGTGAGCGCGGGTCTCTGTGAGTGTGAGTGTGAGCGCGGGTCTCTGCGAGTGTGAGTGTGAGCGCGGGTCTCTGTGAGTGTGAGTGTGAGCGCGGGTCTCTGCGAGTGTGAGAGAGAGCGCGGGTCTCTGCGAGTGTGAGCGCGGGTCTCTGTGAGTGTGAGCGCGGGTCTCTGTGAGTGTGAGTGTGAGCGGGGGTCTCTGTGAGTGTGAGCGCGGGTCTCTGTGAGTGTGAGCGTGGGTCTCTGTGAGTGTGAGCGCGGGTCTCTGCGAGTGTGAGCGCGGGACTCTGTGAGTGTGAGTGGGTGCGTGGGTCTCTGTGAGTGTGAGCGCGGGTCTCTGTGAGTGTGAGCGCGGGTCTCTGCGAGTGTGAGTGTGAGCGCGGGTCTCTGCGAGTGTGAGTGTGAGCGTGGGTCTCTGCGAGTGTGAGCGCGGGTCTCTGTGAGTGTTAGCGCGGGTCTCTGTGCGTGTGAGCGCGGGTCTCTGTGAGTGTGAGCGCGGGTCTCTGTGAGTGTGAGCGCGGGTCTCTGTGAGTGTGAGCGCGGGTCTCTGCGAGTGTGAGCGTGGGTCTCTGTGAGTGTGAGTGTGAGCGGGGGTCTCTGTGAGTGTGAGCGGGGGTCTCTGTGAGTGTGAGCGCGGGTCTCTGTGAGTGTGATCGCGGGTCTCTGTGAGTGTGAGCGCGGGTCTCTGCGAGTGTGAGCGCGGGTCTCTGCGAGTGTGAGCGTGGGTCTCTGTGAGTGTGAGTGTGAGCGCGTGTCTCTGTGAGTGTGAGCGCGGGACTCTGTGAGTGTGAGTGTGAGCGCGTGTCTCTGTGAGTGTGAGCGCGGGTCTCTGTGAGTGTGAGTGTGAGCGCGTGTCTCTGCGAGTGTGAGCGCGGGTCTCTGTGAGTGTGAGCGCGGGTATCAATGAGTGTGAGTGTGAGCGCGGGTCTCTGTGAGTGTGAGCGCGGGTCTCTGTGAGTGTGAGCGGGTGTCTCTGCGAGTGTGAGCGCGGGTCTCTGTGAGTGTGAGCGCGTGTCTCTGTGAGTGTGAGCGCGTTTCTCTGTGAGTGTGAGCACGGGTCTCTGTGAGTGTGAGCGCGGGTCTCTGTGAGTGTGAGTGTGAGCGCGGGTCTCTGCGAGTGTGAGCGCATGTCTCTGTGAGTGTGAGTGCGGGACTCTGTGAGTGTGAGTGTGAGCGCGGGTCTCTGCGAGTGTGAGCGCGGGTCTCTGTGAGTGTGAGTGTGAGCGCGGGTCTCTGCGAGTGTGAGTGTGAGCGCGGGTCTCTGTGAGTGTGAGTGTGAGCGCGGGTCTCTGCGAGTGTGAGAGTGAGCGCGGGTCTCTGCGAGTGTGAGCGCGGGTCTCTGTGAGTGTGAGCGCGGGTCTCTGTGAGTGTGAGTGTGAGCGGGGGTCTCTGTGAGTGTGAGCGCGGGTCTCTGTGAGTGTGAGCGTGGGTCTCTGTGAGTGTGAGCGCGGGTCTCTGCGAGTGTGAGCGCGGGTCTCTGTGAGTGTGATTGGGTGCGTGGGTCTCTGTGAGTGTGAGCGCGGGTCTCTGTGAGTGTGAGCGCGGGTCTCTGCGAGTGTGAGTGTGAGCGCGGGTCTCTGCGAGTGTGAGTGTGAGCGTGGGTCTCTGCGAGTGTGAGCGCGGGTCTCTGTGAGTGTTAGCGCGGGTCTCTGTGCGTGTGAGCGCGGGTCTCTGTGAGTGTGAGCGCGGGTCTCTGTGAGTGTGAGCGCGGGTCTCTGTGAGTGTGAGCGCGGGTCTCTGCGAGTGTGAGCGTGGGTCTCTGTGAGTGTGAGTGTGAGCGGGGGTCTCTGTGAGTGTGAGCGGGGGTCTCTGTGAGTGTGAGCGCGGGTCTCTGTGAGTGTGATCGCGGGTCTCTGTGAGTGTGAGCGCGGGTCTCTGCGAGTGTGAGCGCGGGTCTCTGCGAGTGTGAGCGTGGGTCTCTGTGAGTGTGAGTGTGAGCGCGTGTCTCTGTGAGTGTGAGCGCGGGACTCTGTGAGTGTGAGTGTGAGCGTGGGTCTCTGTGAGTGTGAGCGCATGTCTCTGTGAGTGTGAGCGCGGGTCTCTGCGAGTGTGAGTGTGAGCGCGTGTCTCTGTGAGTGTGAGCGCGTGTCTCTGTGAGTGTGAGCGCGGGTGTCTGTGAGTGTGAGCGCGTTTCTCTGTGAGTGTGAGCGCGGGTCTCTGAGTGTGAGCGCGGGTCTCTGTGAGTGTGAGTGTGAGCGCGGGACTCTGTGAGTGTGAGCGGGGGTCTCTGTGAGTGTGAGTGCGGGTCTCTGTGAGTGTGAGCGCGGGTCTAAATGAGTGTGAGCGTGGGTCTCTGTGAGTGTGAGCGTGGGTCTCTGCGAGTGTGAGCGCGGGTCTCTGTGAGTGTGAGCGCGGGTCTCTGTGAGTGTGAGTGTGAGCGGGGGTCTCTGTGAGTGTGAGCGCGGGTCTCTGTGAGTGTGAGCGTGGGTCTTTGTGAGTGTGAGCGCGGGTCTCTGCGAGTGTGAGCGCGGGTCTCTGTGAGTGTGAGTGGGTGCGTGGGTCTCTGTGAGTGTGAGCGCGGGTCTCTGTGAGTGTGAGCGCGTGTCTCTGCGAGTGTGAGTGTGAGCGCGGGTCTCTGCGAGTGTGAGTGTGAGCGTGGGTCTCTGCGAGTGTGAGCGCGGGTCTCTGTGAGTGTTAGCGCGGGTCTCTGTGCGTGTGAGCGCGGGTCTCTGTGAGTGTGAGCGCGGGTCTCTGTGAGTGTGAGCGCGGGTCTCTGTGAGTGTGAGCGCGGGTCTCTGCGAGTGTGAGCGTGGGTCTCTGTGAGTGTGAGTGTGAGCGGGGGTCTCTGTGAGTGTGAGCGGGGGTCTCTGTGAGTGTGAGCGCGGGTCTCTGTGAGTGTGATCGCGGGTCTCTGTGAGTGTGAGCGCGGGTCTCTGCGAGTGTGAGCGCGGGTCTCTGCGAGTGTGAGCGTGGGTCTCTGTGAGTGTGAGTGTGAGCGCGTGTCTCTGTGAGTGTGAGCGCGGGACTCTGTGAGTGTGAGTGTGAGCGTGGGTCTCTGTGAGTGTGAGCGCATGTCTCTGTGAGTGTGAGCGCGGGTCTCTGCGAGTGTGAGTGTGAGCGCGTGTCTCTGTGAGTGTGAGCGCGTGTCTCTGTGAGTGTGAGCGCGGGTGTCTGTGAGTGTGAGCGCGTTTCTCTGTGAGTGTGAGCGCGGGTCTCTGAGTGTGAGCGCGGGTCTCTGTGAGTGTGAGTGTGAGCGCGGGACTCTGTGAGTGTGAGCGGGGGTCTCTGTGAGTGTGAGTGCGGGTCTCTGTGAGTGTGAGCGCGGGTCTAAATGAGTGTGAGCGTGGGTCTCTGCGAGTGTGAGCGTGGGTCTCTGCGAGTGTGAGTGCGGGTCTCTGTGAGTGTGAGCGTGGGTCTCTGTGAGTGTGAGCGTGGGTCTCTGTGAGTGTGAGCGCGGGTCTCTGCGAGTGTGAGTGCGGGTCTCTGTGAGTGTGAGCGTGGGTCTCTGCGAGTGTGAGCGTGGGTCTCTGCGAGTGTGAGCGCGGGTCTCTGCGAGTGTGAGCGCGGGTCTCTGTGAGTGTGAGCGTGGGTCTCTCTGAGTGTGAGCGCGGGTCTCTGTGAGTGTGAGCGCGGGTCTCTGCGAGTGTGAGCGCGGGTCTCTGCGAGTGTGAGTGTGAGCGCGTGTCTCTGTGAGTGTGAGCGTGGGTCTCTGTGAGTGTGAGCGTGGGTCTCTGTGAGTGTGAGCGCGGGTCTCTGTGAGTGTGAGCGCGGGTCTCTGTGAGTGTGAGCGCGGGTCTCTGTGAGTGTGAGTGTGAGCGCGTGTCTCTGTGAGTGTGAGCGCGGGTCTCTGCGAGTGTGAGTGTGAGCGCGTGTCTCTGCGAGTGTGAGCGCGGGTCTCTGTGAGTGTGAGCGTGTGTCTCTGTGAGTGTGAGCGCGTTTCTCTGTGAGTGTGAGCGCGGGTCTCTGTGAGTGTGAGCGCGGGTCTCTGTGAGTGTGAGTGTGAGCGCGGGTCTCTGCGAGTGTGAGCGCGTGTCTCTGTGAGTGTGAGTGTGGGTCTCTGTGAGTGTGAGTGTGAGCGCGGGTCTCTGCGAGTGTGAGCGCGGGTCTCTGTGAGTGTGAGTGTGAGCGCGGGTCTCTGCGAGTGTGAGTGTGAGCGCGGGTCTCTGCGAGTGTGAGTGTGAGCGCGGGTCTCTGTGAGTGTGAGTGTGAGCGCGGGTCTCTGCGAGTGTGAGTGTGAGCGCGGGTCTCTGCGAGTGTGAGCGCGGGTCTCTGTGAGTGTGAGCGCGGGTCTCTGTGAGTGTGAGTGTGAGCGGGGGTCTCTGTGAGTGTGAGCGCGGGTCTCTGTGAGTATGAGCGTGGGTCTCTATGAGTGTGAGCGCGGGACTCTGCGAGTGTGAGCGCGGGTCTCTGTGAGTGTGAGTGTGAGCGTGGGTCTCTGTGAGTGTGAGCGCAGGTCTCTGTGAGTGTGAGCGCGGGTCTCTGCGAGTGTGAGTGTGAGCGCGGGTCTCTGCGAGTGTGAGTGTGAGCGTGGGTCTCTGCGAATGTGAGCGCGGGTCTCTGTGAGTGTTAGTGCGGGTCTCTGTGCGTGTGAGCGCGGGTCTCTGTGAGTGTGAGCGCGGGTCTCTGTGAGTGTGAGCGCGGGTCTCTGTGAGTGTGAGCGCGGGTCTCTGCGAGTGTGAGCGTGGGTCTCTGTGAGTGTGAGTGTGAGCGGGGGTCTCTGTGAGTGTGAGCGCGGGTCTCTGTGAGTGTGAGCGCGGGTCTCTGTGAGTGTGAGCGCGGGTCTCTGCGAGTGTGAGCGCGGGTCTCTGCAAGTGTGAGCGTGGGTCTCTGTGAGTGTGAGTGTGAGCGGGGGTCTCTGCGAGTGTGAGCATGGGTCTCTGTGAGTGTGAGTGTGAGCGGGGGTCTCTGTGAGTGTGAGCGCAGGTCTCTGTGAGTGTGAGCGCGTGTCTCTGCGAGTGTGAGTGCGGGTCTCTGTGAGTGTGAGCGTGGGTCTCTGATAGTGTGAGCGCGGGTCTCTGTGAGTGTGAGAGCGGGTCTCTGTGAGTGTGAGCGTGTGTCTCTGTGAGTGTGAGCGTGTGTCTCTGTGAGTGTGAGCGCATGTCTCTGTGAGTGTGAGCGCGGGACTCAATGAGCGTGAGTGTGAGCGCGGGTCTCTGTGAGTGTGAGCGTGTGTCTCTGTGAGTGTGAGCGCGGGTCTCTGTGAGTGTGAGCGTGGGTCTCTGTGAGTGTGAGCGGGGGTCTCCGTGAGTGTGAGCGTGGGTCTCTGTGAGTGTGAGCGGGGGTCTCTGCGAGTGTGAGCGTGGGTCTCTGCGAGTGTGAGCGCGGGTCTCTGCGAGTGTGAGCGCGGGTCTCTGTGAGTGTGAGCGCGGGTCTCTGTGAGTGTGAGCGTGGGTCTCTGTGAGTGTGAGCGTGGGTCTCTGTGAGTGTGAGCGTGGGTCTCTGTGAGTGTGAGCGCGGGTCTCTGTGAGTGTGAGCGTGGGTCTCTGTGAGTGTGAGCGGGGGTTTCTGTGAGTGTGAGCGTGGGTCTCTGTGAGTGTGAGCGCGGGTCTCTGTGAGTGTGAGTGCGGGTCTCTGTGAGTGTGAGTGTGAGCGCGTGTCTCTGTGAGTGTGAGCGCGGGTCTCTGTGAGTGTGAGTGTGAGCGCGTGTCTCTGCGAGTGTGAGCGCGGGTCTCTGTGAGTGTGAGCGCGGGTATCAATGAGTGTGAGTGTGAGCGCGGGTCTCTGTGAGTGTGAGTGTGAGCGCGGGTCTCTGTGAGTGTGAGCGGGTGTCTCTGCGAGTGTGAGCACGGGTCTCTGTGAGTGTGAGCGCGAGTCTCTGTGAGTGTGAGCGCGTGTCTCTGTGAGTGTGAGCGCGTTTCTCTGTGAGTGTGAGAGCGGGTCTCTGTGAGTGTGAGCGCGGGTCTCTGTGAGTGTGTGTGTGAGCGCGGGTCTCTGTGAGTGTGAGTGTGAGCGCGGGTCTCTGCGAGTGTGAGTGTGAGCACGGGTCTCTGTGAGTGTGAGCGTGGGTCTCTGTGAGTGTGAGCGTGTGTCTCTGTGAGTGTGAGCGCGGGTCTCTGCGAGTGTGAGTGTGAGCGCGGGTCTCTGTGAGTGTAAGCGCGGGTCTCTGTGAGTGTGAGCGTGTGTCTCTGTGAGTGTGAGCGTGGGTCTCTGTGAGTGTGAGCGTGGCTCTCTGCGAGTGTGAGCGCGGGTCTCTGCGAGTGTGAGTGCGGGTCTCTGTGAGTGTGAGTGTGAGCGCAGGTATCAATGAGTGTGAGCGCGGGTCTCTTCGAGTGTGAGTGCGGGTCTCTGTGAGTGTGAGCGCGGGTCTCAATGAGTGTGAGCACGTGTCTCTGTGAGTGTGAGCGCGGGTCTCTGTGAGTGTGAGCGTGGGTCTCTTTGAGTGTGAGCGCGGGTCTCTGTGAGTGTGAGCGTGGGTCTCTGTGAGTGTCAGCGTGGCTCTCTGCGAGTGTGAGCGCGGGTCTCTGCGAGTGTGAGTGCGGGTCTCTGTTAGTGTGAGTGTGAGCGCGGGTATCAATGAGTGTGAGTGTGAGCGCGGGTCTCTGTGAGTGTGAGCGCGGGTCTCTGTGAGTGTGAGTGTGAGCGCGTGTCTCTGTGAGTGTGAGCGCGGGTCTCTGTGAGTGTGAGTGTGAGCGCGGGTCTCTGCGAGTGTGAGTGTGAGCGCGTGTCTCTGTGAGTGTGAGCGCGGGTCTCTGTGAGTGTGAGCGCGTGTCTCTGTGAGTGTGAGTGCGGGTCTCTGTGAGTGTGAGTGTGAGCGCGGGTATCAATGAGTGTGAGTGTGAGCGCTGGTCTCTGTGAGTGTGAGCGCGGTTCTCTGTGAGTGTGAGTGTGAGTGCGTGTCTCTGTGAGTGTGAGCGCGGGTCTCTGTGAGTGTGAGTGTGAGCGCGGGTCTCTGCGAGTGTGAGTGTGAGTGCGTGTCTCTGTGAGTGTGAGCGCGGGTCTCTGTGAGTGTGAGCGCGTGTCTCTGTGAGTGTGAGCGCGTTTCTCCGTGAGTGTGAGCGCGGGTCTCTGTGAGTGTGAGCGCGGGTCTCTGTGAGTGTGAGTGTGAGCGCGGGTCTCTGCGAGTGTGAGTGTGAGCGCGGGTCTCTGTGAGTGTGAGTGTGAGTGCGGGTCTCTGTGAGTGTGTGCGTGAGCGCGGGTCTCTGCGAGTGTGAGCGCGGGTCTCTGCGAGTGTGAGCGCGGGTCTCTGCGAGTGTGAGCGTGGGTCTCTGTCAGTGTGAGCGTGTGTCTCTGTGAGTGTGAGCGCGGGTCTCTGTGAGTGTGAACGCGGGTCTCAATGAGTGTGAGCGCGTGTCTCTGTGAGTGTGAGCGCGGGTCTCAATGAGTGTGAGCGTGTGTCTCTGTGAGTGTGAGTGCGGGTCTCAATGAGTGTGAGCGCGTGTCTCTGTGAGTGTGAGCGCGGGTCTCTGTGAGTGTGAGTGTGAGCACGTGTCTCTGTGAGTGTGAGCGCGGGTCTCTGCGAGTGTGAGTGTGAGCGCGTGTCTCTGCGAGTGTGAGCGCGGGTCTCTGTGAGTGTGAGCGCGTTTCTCTGTGAGTGTGAGCGCATGTCTCTGCGAGTGTGAGCGCGTGTCTCTGCGAGTGTGAGTGTGAGCGCGTGTCTCTGTGAGTGTGAGCACGGGTCTCTGTGAGTGTGAGCGCGGGTCTCTGTGAGTGTGAGTGTGAGTGTGAGCGCGGGTCTCTGTGAGTGTGAGTGTGAGCGCGGGTCTCTGCGAGTGTGAGTGTGAGCGCGGGTCTTTGTGAGTGTGAGTGTGAGCGCGGGTCTCTGTGAGTGTGAGTGTGAGCGCGGGTCTCTGTGAGTGTGAGCGTGGGTCTCTGTGAGTGTGAGCGCGGGTCTCTGTGAGTGTGAGAGCGGGTCTCTGCGAGTGTGAGCGCGGGTCTCTGCGAGTGTGAGTGTGAGCGCGGGTCTCTGCGAGTGTGAGTGTGAGCGTGGGTCTCTGCGAGTGTGAGCGCGGGTCTCTGCGAGTGTGAGCGCGGGTCTCTGCGAGTGTGAGCGTGGGTCTCTGTGAGTGTGAGCGGGGGTCTCTGTGAGTGTGAGCGGGGGTCTCTGTGAGTGTGAGCGGGGGTCTCTGTGAGTGTGAGCGCGGGTCTCTGCGAGTGTGAGCGCGGGTCTCTGCGAGTGTGAGCGTTGGTCTCTGTGAGTGTGAGTGTGAGCGCGGGTCTCTGCGAGTGTGAGCGTGGGTCTCTGTGAGTGTGAGCGTGGGTCTCTGTGAGTGTGAGTGTGAGCGGGGGTCTCTGTGAGTGTGAGCACGGGTCTCTGTGAGTGTGAGCGCGTGTCTCTGTGAGTGTGAGCGTGGGTCTCTGTGAGTGTGAGCGTGGGTCTCTGTTAGTGTGAGTGCGGGTCTCTGTGTGTGTGAGCGTGGGTCTCTGCGAGTGTGAGCGTGGGTCTCTGTGAGTGTGAGCGGGGGTCTCTGTTAGTGTGAGCGGGGGTCTCTGTGAGTGTGAGCGTGGGTCTCTGCGAGTGTGAGCGCGGGTCTCTGCGAGTGTGAGCGCGGGTCTCTGCGAGTGTGAGCGCGGGTCTCTGCGAGTGTGAGCGCGGGTCTCTGTGAGTGTGAGCGCGGGTCTCTGCGAGTGTGAGCGGGGGTCTCTGTGAGTGTGAGCGCGTTTCTCTGCGAGTGTGAGCGAGGGTCTCTGTGAGTGTGAGTGCCGGTCTCTGCGAGTGTGAGCGCGGGTCTCTGCGAGTGTGAGCGCGGGTCTCTGCGAGTGTGAGCGCGGGTCTCTGTGAGTGTGAGCGCGGGTCTCTGCGAGTGTGAGCGCGGGTCTCTGCGAGTGTGAGCGGGGGTCTCTGCGAGTGTGAGCGTGGGTCTCTGTGAGTGTGAGCGTGGGTCTCTGCGAGTGTGAGCGCGGGTCTCTGCGAGTGTGAGCGCGGGTCTCTGCGAGTGTGAGCGCGGGTCTCTGTGAGTGTGAGCGCGGGTCTCTGCGAGTGTGAGCGGGGGTCTCTGTGAGTGTGAGCGCGTTTCTCTGCGAGTGTGAGCGTGGGTCTCTGTGAGTGTGAGCGCGGGTCTCTGCGAGTGTGAGCGCGGGTCTCTGCGAGTGTGAGCGCGGGTCTCTGCGAGTGTGAGCGCGGGTCTCTGCGAGTGTGAGCGCGGGTCTCTGCGAGTGTGAGCGCGGGTCTCTGTGAGTGTGAGCGCGGGTCTCTGCGAGTGTGAGCGCGGGTCTCTGCGAGTGTGAGCGGGGGTCTCTGTGAGTGTGAGCGCGTTTCTCTGCGAGTGTGAGCGTGGGTCTCTGTGAGTGTGAGTGCGGGTCTCTGTGAGTGTGAGCGCGGGTCTCTGCGAGTGTGAGCGCGGGTCTCTGTGAGTGTGAGCGCGGGTCTCTGCGAGTGTGAGCGCGGGTCTCTGCGAGTGTGAGCGTGGGTCTCTGTGAGTGTGAGCGGGCACACATGTATACAATGAGGACAGAACACCGGGAGAACACCCTGCTCTTCCCCCAGTATTGCCGTGGGGGAATCTTTAACATTCGGAAGCGGGAACGCTGGCTCATTTCCCAGCACCGCCCCCCGGCCCGGTCTACCCCAGGGGGCACTGAGGCCAGTTGTCGAGCCCCAGCTGCCTTTGCGACTGCATTAAGCGATATCAATGCAGACTGGGAGGTGCGGAGGGGGGGGACCATAAGTGGCAGCTCCCTGGCGATTATCTCCTCTCCTTCGGCAACAGAAAGCCAGGGTGAGTTCCGCAAATATTCGCACACACCTTTTGGCAAATATTTTAACAGCATTTGTTTCTTAGTCAAAGGAAGCATTTGAAAAAGCCAGGGACGGCCTTGGGGTGTGGGGGATGTGTTGGTGGGCCCGGGAAGGGGGAGGCGGGGGGATTCCTTCTCAGTGCAGGAACCTGCTCGAAGCACTGGGTGAATTGCGGGATTTACACAGGAATCCTTTAAAGGGGGAGGGGTGGGCTTGCTGACAATTTCCTTCGATACGAAGGCCACCTCACATTCCACTTTAATGTAAAGGTTAATGCTGATGGAGGGTTGGGAGTGAGGCTCGCTGTTTGCATTCTTTGATTTGTTTAATGGCCGGGGTCTGTTTACTGTCCTTCGAAGGCAGATTAATCCTGCAGATTTGTTAGATTTACTACGGGGGGCCGAGGAGGGGGGGGTGGGTCGGGGGTGAGGGGCGGACAGAGACAGTGAGATTATCTCATGTGGTCCCAAGCACCCAGAGGGCTGAACATCTTCCCCCTTCCTCCCCCTTCCCCCTTGGGTTCCACCTCCCTCACCGCCAGCAATGGCGGCCGCTGACATCATCGCGACTGCCGCCTGCGCCCTTCTGGTCAAAACCCTCCGCGGCCCTCGCCCCCCACCCCCACTCCCCTAGCTCTGCAACCTCCTCCAGCCCCGCAACCCTCCCGAGATCTCTGCAACCTCCTCCAGCCCCACAACCCTCCCGAGATCTCTGTAACCTCCTCCAGCCCCGCAACCCTCCAAGATCTCTGTAACCTCCTCCAGCCACACAACCCCTCCGAGATCTCTGCGCTCCTCCATATCTGGCCTCTCGCGCATCCCCCGATTTCCATCGCTCCACCATTGGCGGCCGTGCCTTCAGCCGCCTGGGCCCCAAGCTCTGGAATTCCCTCCCTGAACCTCTCCGCCTCTCTCTCCTCCTTTAAGATGCTCCTTAAAACCGACCTCTTTGACCAAGCTTTTGGTCACCTGTCCTAATATCTCCTTATGTGGCTCGGTGTCAAGTATTGTCTGATAATCGTTCCTGTGAAGCGCCTTGGGACGTTTTACTAAGTTAAAGGCGCTATATAAATACAAGTTATTGTTGTTGTGGTACAGCCAAGTTTGCCTCTGACAGTAAGTTCGGAAGCCCGTTAGGAGACGGGAGCAGAAAGTTGCAAAGGGAGGTGCTGTCAAAGAATCCTTGGCAAGTTGCTGCAGTGCATCCTGTAGATAGTCCACACTGGTGCGCCGGATGGGGAGGGGGAGGATATCGAGTCCGGTGGGAGGGAGGGTGTGAATCAGGCAGCCTTGCTCTGTCCTGGATGGTGTCGAGCTTCTTGCCTGTCCCAAGTTTGCAGATGACACTAAATTAGGGTCGTAGACAGACCTAAGTGAGTGGGCGAAACTGCAGCAGATGGAGTTCGATGTGGGGGAAGGGTGAAGTCTGCTGGATCCGAGAAAGGCAAATCGGGAATATTTTCCGAATGGGGAGAGACTGGGAAGCTGTGGAGGAGCAGAGAGATGTCGGGGTCATAGAAGATAGGAGCAGGATTCGGCCATTCGGCCCCTCGAGCCTGCTCCGCCATTCGATGAGATCATGGCTGGTCCGTGTACAGAGATCAGTAAATGTCAGTGGACAGATTCAAGAAGCGATCAAAGAGTCTAATGGAATGTTGGCCCTTATCTCAAGGGGGCTGGAATACAGTTGTATAAAGCTCTGGTCAGACCCCATCTGGGGCACCGCGTTCAGTTCTGGGCCCCGCACCTCAGCAAGGATATACTGGCTTCGGAGAGGGTGCAGGGCAGGTTCACCAGAACGATACCCGGGGGCTAAAAGGGTTAAATCCTGAGGACAGGTTGCACCAGACCGGACTCGTACTCCCTCGAGTTGAGGAGGTCGAGGGGAGCGCTGATCAAGGAGTTGAAAGTGTTCAAGGGATTCGATAGGGTAGCTGCTGATGTAGTGCCAGAGTGTGAGAGAGTGTCTGTCTTGCTACTTAGTGGGCGCTCCGAATTTTTGAAGGAGGCTAGGCCATCACGGGATACGGGCAAATGAAACAGATCGGCCAACATCTGACTGAACGCCGGAACAGGGGCTCGAGGGGCTGAATGGCCTCCTCCTGTTCCTATGCTCCATACTGCATACAGTTTTGGTGTCCATACTTAAGAAAAGACATACTTGCTCTCGAGGCAGTACAAAGAAGATTCACTCGGTTAATCCCGGGGATGAGGGGATGGACATATGAGGAGAGGTTGGGTAGATTGCGACTCTACTCATTGGAGTTCAGAAGAATGAGAGGCGATCTTATTGAAACATATAAGATTGTGAAGGGGTTGGATCGGGTGGATGCGGGGAGGATGTTCCCAAGGATGGGTGAAACTAGAACTAGGGGACATAGTCTTAGAATAAGGGGCTGCTCTTTCAAAACTGAGATGAGGAGAAACTTTTTCACTCAGAGGGTAGTGGGTTTGTGGAATTTGCTGCCCCAGGAAGCTGTGGAAGCTACATCATTAAATAAATTTAAAACAGAAATAGACAGTTTCCTAGAAGTAAAGGGAATTAGGGGTTACGGGGAGCGGGCAGGAAATTGGACATGAGTTTGAGTTCGGATCGGTCGAGGCCCTGTGGGTGGCGGAGCGGGCCCAGGGGCCGAGTGGCCTGGTCCTGCTCCTACTTCTTGTGTTCTTTAGATTTGAGGTGAGGATCAGATCAGCCATGATCTTATTGAATGGCGGGGCAGGCTCGAGGGGCCGATTGGCCTACTCCTGCTCCTATTTCTTATGTTCTTATATTCTCCCAAAAGACCTTGAATTGGGTTAAACGTTCCGTATTGGGTGACGTTCCGCCCCAGATTCTCTGGGAAACCCTGACTATTACGGGCCCGGTTCTTAAAATGGCCGTGCGTCCCCGTCCTTAAAATCGGGGTGAGACGGTTGAAAGCAGGGGCCGGTGGTGGCTCTTAGCAACCAACCTGACAGGCCCCCCCACCCCCGGGGTTGAAGGGTCACTGGGTCACGACCTCTCGATAAACCTCTCACGTCGTCTCCTGTGTTGACAATCAGTGCCGGGCGCACTCTGCCAGATAGCTCCTGCTGCTGTCAGTGAGCGTTCCATCCCCCCCCCACAACACCGCCCCCACCCCCCCCACTCGCCACCACCTCCCTTTTCCTGGAATGTTCCTCTTTCCGCCGCTTCCTTTCCTTCGCCAGCCAGAACAATATCAGGAAACCAAAGTGAATGAGCTCAGTGACTGCTGGGAGGAGATGGCTTCTCAGAGCCTCGGGGGGGGCCCAGGCCTCGCTCGCTCTCCCTGTCTCCCGTGCGGTTTTGGTGAACCCTGACTCGCGCGCACAGGCAGCCCGGCCAACGCCCGATCCACCGTCTCGCTTCTGCCCATCGCCTCCCCTGCCACAGGTTCTCTTGCTGGCAGGCTGCCACTCCGATCTGGGAGCAGGGCCAAAAAAAAGAGGGCACAGCCAACACAGCGAGGAGCACGGCCCCCCCGACACGCACCAATAGAAAAAGCTCGCAGAAAGGGATTTCGACGTGGGGCGAGCGTGGAAGAATATGGAGGCCGCGTACTGCTCGGAAAATAAGAGTCTCAATGGGGGTAGAGGAGCAAAGGGATCGAGGTGTACAGAGACACAAATCATTAAAAGGAGTGATGTAGGTTAACAAGGCCATAAAAAAAAGGCAAACTTGCATTTTCTACAGCGCCGTCCACGACCTCAGGATGTCCCAAAGCGCTTTACAGCCAATGAAGTACTTGTGAAGTGTGGTCACTGTTGTAATGTGGGAAACGCGGCAGCCAAAATTGCGCACAGCAAGCTCCCGCATACAGCAATGTTGATAATGACCAGATCATCTGTTTGTTTTAGTGACTGGGCCCCAGATTCACAAATCATTAAAAGTAGGTTAACAAGGCCATGAAAAATGCAAACTAAGGTCTGGGGTTTATTTCGAGAGGGATCGGTTTGAAAAGCAGAGAGGTGTTGTGTTAAACTTGTACCGAACCTTGGGTTAGACCACACTCGGAGCACTTGCGCACAGTTCTGGTCTCCGTGTTATAAAAATAATATAGAGGCACTGCAGAAGGTGCAAAGAAGATTTACAAGGATGACTCCAGAACTGAGAGGTTTATAACTATCAGGAAAGACTGAACAGGCTGGGCCTCTTTTCTCGAGAAGAGAGAAGGCTGAGGGGTGATAGAGGTCTTAAAATTATGAAAGGGATTCGATAGGGTCGATGCAGAGAAGATGTTTCCACTTGTGGGGGAGACCAGAACTAGGGGGTCATCAATATAAAATAGTCACTGATAAATCCAATAGGGAATTCAGGAGAAACTTCTTTACCCAGAGAGTGGTGAGAATGTGGAACTCGCTACCACAGGGAGTGGTTGAGGCGAATAGTATAGATGCATTTAAGGGGAACAGCAACAAGAACTTGTATTTATATAGCGCCTTTAACGTGGTAAAACGTCCCAAGGCGCTTCACCGGAGTGTTAAAAGACAAAGAAAAGCGAGATAAACAGGTGAGGGAGGAAGGAATCGAAGGTTATGTTGATGGGGGGAGATGAAGAGGGGGTGGGAGGAGGCTGGTGTGGAGCATAAACCCCGGGCATGGACCAGTTGGGCCGAATGGCCAGTTTCTGTGCCGTATATACCGTCTAACAGAATATCCTGTGCAGACACTAATGACATTTTCCCCCACTCTCCTCTACCTATCGGACAGACTCTGTGGGCCCCCTCCGCCCCGCTGATCAACCTCTAATTGGATCGACTCAGCCCCCCTTTCTATCGGACCGGGTCCCCAATGTGATCGAGCCCCTCTCCTCCTGTTAAACCAACCCCCCCCCAACCATCAGCTCAAATCCCCTTCCTCCCAGTGGATTGACCCCCCCCGCCGCCCCCCGCTGCTTCTATCAGATCGACTCCCTGCCTCCCTCAGACCAAACTCCCAATTGTGATCCATCCCTCTCGTCCTATCCGATTGCTGCCTTCTCCTCCTATCAGATGGAGCCTCTCCTCCTATCAATCGATCCCTCCCATCATGTCAGCCGTGTCCCAGCGTGCCGCACTCTCTCTCGCCTCTGAGTCAGAAGGTCGTGGGTTCGAGTCCCACTCCAGAGACTTGAGCACAAAAATCCAGGCCGACACTCCCGGTGCAGTACTGAGGGAGTGCCGCACTGTCTGAGGTGCCGTCTTTCGGATGAGACGTTAAACCGAAGCCCCGTCTGCTCCCTCAGGTGGATGTAAAAGATCCCACGGCCACTGTTTCGATAGAAGAGCAGGGGGCAGTTCCCCCCGGTGTCCTGGGCCAATATTTATCCCTCAATTAAACATCATTAAAACCAGATGATCTGGTCATTATCACATTGCTGTTTGTGGGATCTTGCTGTGCGCAAATTGGCTGCCGCATTTCCTGCATCACAAGAGTGACTCCACTTCAAAAAGTACCTCATTGGCTGTAAAGCGCTTTGGGACGTCCGGTGGTCGTGAAAGGCGCTATATAAATGCAAGTCTTTCTTTCTTTCATCGGTTCAAACCCCTCTCCGATTGGATTGGCCCCTCTCCTCCTATCAGATCGATGCTCCGCCTATAGGATTAGTCCCCCTGCGAGGATTTCGCCTTCCCGCCTCTCCCCCCCCGACCCCACACCCCCAGCGCCCGCCGCGCCCTGCTCCTATAGGATCACGGCCTCCCTCTAGACATCTCGGGCGGGCCTGGTGCTTGTCCGAGGTGTGGCGGGACAGACCGATTAAGGGTTTGTTTCTGGACCAGAGTTGGCCAATACATGAGCCACCAGCTGGGGCGAACTGGGAATCCAGATGTGGCTCGGCTCGGCCGGGCCCGCGATCTCAGTCCTCACATTCGCACGGGGTGTGCGTGCGAACTTTAACCTCTTTGTGCGTTGGTTGGCAAAATGATAAGATGACAAGCAGAGATTGCGAGTGTTTTCCGAGCGCTCTGAATGCTTTACATCCCTGGTTACTGAAAGGTGGCGGACGTTAAGTAAATATACAGATGTGAAGTGCATTTGACCTGTTTTGCGCGCGAGGTGTTCTCGACGAAAATGAGTGCGTGTGGCTGTAGACACAACTGTGATTCTGCATTTAGTCCTGGGCCCCGCACCTCAGGAAGGGTGTCCTGGCCTTGGAGGGGTGGAGCGCAGGTTGCACCAGACTAGGCTTGAATCCCCTGCAGTTTAGGGGCCAGAAATTCGGTGCCTTCGCGCCTCCCGTCAGCGCCTTCGGGGCAGCGATAACGGGGCGCGAAGGACCTTCCGCCGCGGGCGCGGCGATCTTACCGCTAACCCCTGGCGCCGCCATCTCCTGCGGCCCGGAGGTCGTGAGGTCATCCGGCTGCGCGTCGCCCCGGTAACGCCCCCCGGACACCGGCAGCTGCAGGAGGCGTTGATCGGGAGGCCGGGCGCCTCGGGGCGGGGTGTGGGGTGAGGGGGGGGCCGCGATACTTGAGGGCGAGGTGGCCGAGGTCGGTGAAAAAAATCGGAAACGCTCTTTCTTTCTCTTCCTTCGCTCCGCTACAGCGCATCGGGCCGATCGGGCCGGATCGTGGCTGCCCTGGGGGACCAGGTAAGTTTTCCCCTTGCAGAGCCAGCAGCGATGACCCTTCCCTTTAAGAACATAAGAAATAGGAGCAGGAGTTGGTCATTCGGCCCCTCGAGCCCGCTCCGCCATTCAATAACATCATTGGCTG
The DNA here is from genome assembly GCA_030390025.1 of Squalus acanthias. Classification (NCBI taxonomy): domain Eukaryota; kingdom Metazoa; phylum Chordata; class Chondrichthyes; order Squaliformes; family Squalidae; genus Squalus; species Squalus acanthias. The sequence continues at coordinate 1,241,512 of JASTWF010000045.1, forward strand.
ATCTGATCTTGGCCTCAGCTCCACTTCCCTGCCCGCTCCCCATAACCCTTGACCCCCTTATCGTTCAAATATCTGTCTCTCTCCGCCTTGAATATATTCACTGACTCCGCCTCCACAGCTCTCTGGGGAAGAGAATTCCAAAGATTCCCGACCCTCTGAGAGAAGAAATTCCTCCTCATCTCCGATTTAAATGGGCGACCCCTTATTCTGAGACTATGCCCCCTAGTTCTAGATACCCCCACTAGGGGAAACATCCTCTCAGCATCTACCCTGTCAATCCCCCTCAGAATCTTGTATGTTTTCAACAAGATCCCCTCTCATTCTTCTAAACTCCAACGAGTACAGGCCCAACCTGCTCAACCCTTTCTCACAAGACAAACCCCCGTCATCTCAGGAATCAACCCCGTGAACCCTCTCTGAACTGCCTCCAATGCGAGCATAGCCCTCCTCAAATAAGGAGACCAAAACTGTACGCAGTACTCCAGGTGTGGTCACACCAACGCCCTGCACAGTCGCAACAGGAATAACAACAGAAAACGCTGGAAAAACTCAGCAGGCCAGGCAGCATCCGTGGAGAGAGAAAGAGAGTTAACGTTTCAGGTCGATGACCTTTCATCAGAACTGGGAAGAGCCGGAAATAAAATAGATTTAAGGCCAGGGTAAAGCTGGGAAAAGGGGGAGGGGATAAAGGAACAAAGGTGGAGATGAAGAGACATTAAGAGACATTAAGAGATATGCAAGGCTAGAGGTGGTGTTAATGTGACAGATTAAGGCTGAATGAAGTGTGAAATCCACTGGCAGAATGAAGGACAGCTGCCAGCTTCTAGGAGGAAAAAAAAGGTGGGGGGGGGGACAAATAAAAGGGTGGATAAAATAAAATATAAATGTGATTGGAGCTGAGGTTATGATCTAAAATTGTTGAACTCGATATTGAGTCCAGAGGGCTGTAGCGTGCCTAAACGAAAGATGAGGTGCTGTTCCTCGAGCTTACGCTGAGCTTCCGTGGAACAGTGTAATAGGCCGAGGACGGTGAGGTCAGAGTGGGAGTGAAGCGGTGAATTAAAGTGACAGGCCACCGGGAGCTCGGGGTCCCCCTTACGGACTGAACGGAGGTGTTCCGCAAAGCGGTCACCCAATCTGCGTTTGGTCTCCCCAATGTAGAGGAGTCCACATCGTGAGCAGCGAATACAGTCGCAACAGGACCTCCTTAAGGGAGGGAAGGGGCCTTCCAATGAGGCAGCGCCGCACACCTACCGCCCCGCCCCGCCTGCTGCGCCCCAGGAAGTAAGTGGAGCGCTTGATTTTGGCTTCCTTCCTGGAGCACAAAAGCGAATTTTCCAAAAGCTGGGAACCATTAGCGCCTGGCGCTCGGTTTCCCAGCTTTGGAAAGTTACCGCCCCCCCCCCCCCCCCCCCCCCAAACGGGGCGATACCGAATTTCTCCCCCTAGATGTTTGAAGGGTGATCGAATCAAGGTTTTTAAAATTCTAGAGGGATTCGATAAAGAAAGAAAGACTTGCATTTCTATAGCGCCTTTCACGACCACCGGACGTCTCAAAGCACTTTACAGCCAATGAAGTACTTTTTGAAGTGTAGTCACTGTTGTAATGTAGGAAACGCGGCAGCCAATCTGCGCACAGCAAGCTCCCACAAACAGCAATGTGATAATGACCAGATAATCTGCTTTTGTTCGGTTGGTTGAAGGATAAATATTGGGCCCAGGACACCGGGGAGAACTCCCCCCTGCTCTTCTTCGAAATAGTGGCCGTGGGATCTTTTAACGTCCACCTGAGAGAGCAGACGGGGCCTGGGTTTAACGTCTCATCCGAAAGACGGCACCTCCGACAGTGCAGCACTCCCTCAGCACCGGCACTGGGAGTGTCAGCCTAGCTTTATGTGCACAAGTCCCTGGAGTGGGACTTGAACCCACAAACCTTCTGCCCTCAGAGATGAGAGAGAGATACCCACTGAGCCACGGCTGACACTGAAGGGTAGATAGAAACTATTTCCTCTGGTGGGTGGAGTCCGGAACAAGGGGGTGTAACCTTAAAATTAGAGCCAGGCCGTTCAGGGGTGATGTCAGGAAGCACTTCTTCACACAAAGGGGCGTGGAAATCTGGAACTCGCTCCCCCAAAAAGGCTGGGAGTTGCTGGGGGTCAATTGGAGCTTTCGAGACTGAGATTGATAGATTTATGATGGATATGGGTAGCAAGGGATTATGGAGCAAAGGTAAATGGGGTTGAGGTACAGATCGGCCTTGATCTCATAGAAACATAGAAACATAGAATCTAGGAGCAGGAGTAGGCCATTCGGCCCGTCGAGCCTGCTCCGCCATTCAATACGATCATGGCTGATCATCCAAATCCAGTACCCTGTCCCTGCTTTAATCCCCACAGTACATATATCCCACCCTACCCCCGTAACCCCACGTATTTAATTCCCCCTAACATATCCCATCCTATCCCCATAACCCCACATATTTAATCCCCCCTAACACTAAGGGTCAATTTATCATAGCCAAATCAACCTAACCCACACATTTTTGGACTGTGGGAGGAAACCGGAGCACCCGGAGGAAACCCACGCAGACACGGGGAGAATGTGCAAACTCCACACAGACAGTCACCCGAGGTCAGATTCGAACGCGGGTCTCTGGCGCTGTGAGGCACCAGTGCTAACCACTATGCCACCGTGTTGCCCATCTCATTGAATGGCGGAACAGGCTCGAGGGGCCGAATGGCCTCCTCCTGTTCCTATGTTTCCACACTGCAGTCCCAGTTCAGAACTCAACATATGATCATTTGCAATTAACGGGCATTAACGCAATGTAAACCCTGCAATCTGGATCTCATGACAACAACAATGACAAGAATTTATACGGCGCCTTTAACCTGGTAAAACGTCCCAAGGTGCTTCACAGGAGCGATTATCAAACAAAATTTGACACCGAGCCACATCAGGAGATATTGGGACAGGTGACCAAAAGCTTGGTCAAAGAGGTAGGTTTTAAGGAGCGTCTTAAAGGAGGAGAGAGAGGCGGAGAGGGTTAGGGAGGGAATTCCAGAGCTTGGGGCCCAGGCGGCTGAAGGCACGGCCGCCAATGGTGGGACGACAGAAATCGGGGATACGCAAGAGGCCAGAATGGGAGGAGCGCAGAGATCTCAGAGGGTTGTAGGGCTGGAGGAGGTTACAGAGACAGGGAGGTGGTGAGGCCGCGGAGGGATTTGAAAACAAGGACGAGAGTTTGAAGTCCTCAAGCTTAAGACGACCATGCTGGCCCCAAGTTTATCGGGGCTGATAGTCGCGTAACGTTGGTGAAGCAGGACTGAGATGGGGTGATCACAGCATGAAGCAGTTGGCAGACCCTCCCCACCCCGAGAACTCTCCTCTGGAAAGTTGGCCCTACATTGGACCAAGCAAAGCATGGTCATCAAGCATTTATGCTTACCTAAAGATATGATGTGGAGATGCCGTATTTTGCTATTGTCTTTGATGTAATGTTTCCCTGACTGACCTGTTTGGACACCATCCACACCTTTGATTGCCGTGATTGTCTCTCTGCCGAGGTGTGATAAAGGGCAGTTGGAAAGATTAACTGTAGTCACCTGGCAGTGTTCTCTGACTATATATGCTGTGCCTATATGCATCTCTTCACTTCACCTGATGAAGGAGCAGCCGCTCCGAAAGCTTGTGATTTCAAATAAAACTGTTGGACTATAACCTGGTGTTGTGCGACTTCTCACTTTTTACCTAAAGATAGAACTTGCCTTTGTCCAGCCTCTTATCTCATCCTCAGGATATCCCAAAGTGCTTCACGAAAGAGCAAGAAAGGACTTGCATTTCTTTATAGCACCTTTCATCATCTCAGGACGTCTAGAAGCGCTTTACAGCCAATGAAGTACTTCTGAAGTCTAATCAATGTTGTGATGTAGGGAACGTGGCAGCCAATTAGCACCCAGTAAAATGCACTTTAGTTTGTTTTAGTGATGTTGATTGAGGGATAAATATCAGGCCCAGGACACCCCCCCTGCTCTTCTTCCAATACTGGCCGTGGGATCTTTTACATCCACCTGAGAGAGCGGACGGGGGCCTCGGTTTAACGTCTCATCCGAAAGACGGCACCTCCGACAGTGCAGCACTCCCTCAGCACTGGCACTGGGAGTGTCAGCCTGGATTATGCGTTCAAGCCTGAGGGAAGGCAGAGGCTTGAACCCACAGACCTGTCAGGGTTCTGAGGTGAGCGTGCTACCCACTGAGCCACGGCCAACACCGAAGGGTAGGGTGGCCAACTGGGGTTGGACGGGAGGTTTCGTCACGTGACCTCCCACCTCCAACCGCCCTGCCCCCCCCCCCCCCACCATTGGTCACCTGACGCGTCCATCCTGGGAAGCGAGCAGGCTCCGCGCTGCCTGACGGCGCGACTGCCAACCGAACAATCTTCCCCTCCGCCCCGCTGTCTCCCAACATTCATAGAACTAATCAACAAAAGTGAGTGAAAAAGCATTTTTCTTCGACGCCTCGCCGGTGTTTCTCCCTGGCTGCTCGCAGCAGTGAGAGATTAGCGAGAGCGCGAGATTAATCTTCCATTCAGGGAGACGTCAGGTCAACGGCATGGCCAACCTTACTGAAGAAGACAAGATCAGCTGCAACCGTTCATCTCGATCAAAAATGAGCAGAGACACTGGGGCGCGATCTTGCCAGCCCTGGGGAGGCGGGTATGGAGGCGAGACTGCCGGGAAAATGGCAGAATCTGGGGGGCAGGGTGTCCATCCCGCCCCCAACCTGCCTCCGTGCCATCTTCCCGGGAGGCGGGTAGCCGACCCGCGCCGGGTCCCGTCTCCTGGAGGCGGGAAGTGGATTACAGCCACTTAACTGCCTGTTAACAGGTAGTTAAAAGGTAGTTAAGAGGATTATCCCCATTTTTCCAACAGAGGCGCGGGCTTCCTGACGTCGGGAAACCCCGCCAGGGTCACCGAGGCGAGCAGTGGGTCTGCGGGGGTCGGAGGGGTGCAAACATGCGCTGTGGAGGTAAGTGATGGGTGCAAGTGTGGAGAGGTGAGAATGTGAGGTGAGTGGAAAGTAATAGAAAATGTTTACTTACCTTTGTTTCTTCCTGCAGGCTTCAACAGTTGGGGATGCGGAGACTCCCCGCATCTCACCGGCAGACATGACAGATGGCTGCTGCATTCACCGATGCAACATCCATCTAATTTCTGCTCACAAAAGAGGTTTGATGAGCCTTGAATACAAGAACTTATCAAACAACAGAGAATGTCAGTGTTTGACAGCTTCACAGAGCTGTCAAACGATGACAATTCAAAATTTTTGACAGATGAAACGTTATAGGCCGACGTGCTCTGTAACCGGCTTCCCCTTAATTGGCCTGCTCAGCCCGCTGGGCGGTCAATCAAGGGAAATTAGCGTGGGTTGGCCATAAGTCGATGGAGGCGGGACTAAAACCCGACAAGCAGCAGTCCCGCCTCCAACGCGCCCCCCATTGACAAAATCACCCCCACTATTTCGAAGGAAAGCGCTTTCCAAGGATGTCTTGGAGAGACATTCGTTCATCCATCAACCAACCATCACGAAATAAAAATCGATCACCTGATGTCAGCTGTGGCTCAGTGGGTCGCACTCTCGCCTCTGAATCATGAATGGTCGTGGATTCAAGTCTCACTCCAGGGACTTGAGCAGAAACATCTAGGCTGACGCTCCCAGTGCCAGTACTGAGGTTGTGCTGCACTGTCGGAGCTGCTGTCTTTTGGACGAGACATTAAACCAAAGCCCTGGTCTGCCCTTTCAGGTGGATATAAAACATATAAAATTCTGACAGGTCTGGACAAACTAGATGCAGGAAGAATGTTCCCGATGGTCGGGGAGTCCAGAACCAGGGGTCATAATCTAAGGATAAGGGGTAAGCCATTTAGGACAGAAATGAGGAAGAATTTCTTCACCCAGAGAGTGGTGAACCTGTGGAATTCTCTACCACAGAAGGTAGTTGAGGCCAAGTCATTAAATATATTCAAGAATGAGTTAGATATATTTCTTAAAGCTGAAGGGATCAAGGGATATGGGGAGAAGGCAGGTACAGGGTACTGAGTTTGGATGATCAGCCATGATCTCATCGAATGGCAGAGCAGGCTCGAGGGGCCGAATGGCCTACTCCTGCTCCTATCTTCTATGTTTCTATGTATAAAAGGTCCTATAGCATTATTTTGAAGAAGAGCAGGTGACAGGGTAGCTTCTGAGAGGTTGTTTCCCCCTGGCTGGAGTGTCTAGCACTAGGGGGCACAGTCTCAGGATAAGGGGTCGGCCATTTAAGACTGATCTGAGGAGGAATTTCTTCACTCAGAGGGTGGTGAATCTTTGGAATTCTCTGCCCCAGAGGGCTGTGGAGGCTCAGTCGTTGAGTATATTCAAGGCTGAGACAGATAGATTTTTGGGCTCTCGGGGAATCAAGGACTATGTGGATCGGGTGGGAAAGTGGAGTTGAGGTTGAAGATCAGCCGCGATCTTATTGAATGGCGGAGCAGGCGCGAGGGGCCGTACGGGCTACTCCTGCTCCTAATTCTAATGTTCTAAAAAAAAAAATTCTCCCCGGTGCCCGAGCCAATATTTATCCCTCAATCTGCTGAGTAAGCTGTTTGTGGGAGCTTGCTGTGCGCAAATTGGCTGCCGCGTTTCCCCACATTACAACAGTGACTGCCCTTCAAAAGAAGTGCTTCATCGGCTGCGAGGCGCTTTGGGACGTCCGGCGGTGGTGAGAGGGCGCCGCACGGTCTTTCCTTTGATTCATCTCGTGACTCTCGGTGGGATCTTGCTGTGCTGGCCTCCCGTAACCAACGGCGACTGACTCCGGGAAAAGCACTGAATTGGCTGCGAAGCGCTCGGGGGGGACCTCCCGCGGACAAGGGGAGGCGAGAGCCCGAGTGCAAACGCGTTCTTACATTGCGGTGATGTCAGTGTGGGCAGACCTCTGTTCGAAAGGGAGTGGGAAAAGGGAAGGGTGAACGCCTTGCCAATTTACGAGTTCACAAAGCCACTACCTGCCTGTGTTAGCCGCAACCCAGACAACCCCTAATTAACAAACTCTTTAATCTTCCTTAATTTAGCCCCTCAGCTCTGGGATTCCCTCCCTAAACCTCTCCGCCTCTCTCTCTCCTCCTTCAAGACGCTTCTTAAAAGCTATCTCTTTGACCAAGTTTTTTTGGTTGCCGGTCCCAATGTGTGGCTTGGCGTCAAATTTGTCTCGTTAAGCTCCTGTGAAGTGCCGAGGTTTCACTATGTTGCAGGCTCTGTATGAAGTAGTTGTTAAACCGAGACAGAACTCAAAACAGGGAGGGACGGGAAATAAGAGTCTTTGAGACTGTGGAGAAATCATTATTTTTCCAAAACAGTAAAGGTTCTAGTTCATCTCTCATCACCAACACCGCCTAATTCTACCTCCGTAACGTCGCCCGTCTCCGCCCCTGCCTCAGCTCATCTGCTGCTGAAACCCTCATCCTTTGTTACCTCTAGACTTGACTATTCCAACGCACTCCTGGCCGGCCTCCCACATTCCAGCCTACGTAAACGTTAGGTCATCCAAAACTCGGCTGCCCCGTGTCCTAACTCGCACCAAGTCCCGTTCACCCATCACCCTCCCTGTGCTCACTGACCTACACTGGCTCCCGGTTAAGCAGTGCCTCGATCTCTGCGCTCCTCCATATCTGGCCTCTCGCGCATCCCCGATTTTAATCACTCCACCATTGGCGGCCGTGCCTTCAGCTGCCTGGGCCCCAAGCTCTGGAATTACCTCCCTAAACCTCTCCGCTTCTCTCTCCTCCTTTAAGATGCTCCTTAAAACCGACCTCTTTGACCGAGCTTTTGGTCGCCTGTCCCAATATCTCCTTATGTGGCTCGGTGTCAAATTTTGTTTGATAATCGCTCCTGTGAAGCGCCTTGGGACGCTTTACTACATTAAAGGCGCTGTATAAATACAAGTTGTTGCTTTATTTTACGCGCAATGTTCGTATTGCAATGGAATTTTTTCAAAACGTGCAGCAGGCAGTCACCTCGAGTCTTCGGAATGTTCAGGGGAGTGCAATCTATTAACTGTTTTTTCCCTGGATTTCCTCCTTGTCACGGAGGTAAAACAAACAATGTTTCAATGATTGAATTTCCTGCGCAGTTTGACTTCCTTTTTTTCGCATGAGAGCGACGTCGCAGAGTAAGAAATACCAGCTGACACTCTGGGAGTCTTTTCCCTTGCCTGAGTTAATCCTAATTTCCCCGGGGGGGGGCGGGGTTCAATTCCCCCGCACCTCTCCCGCCCCACTTCAGGTCATGATCAAATAAAGAAAGATCTTGCATTTCTTCTTCTTCTTAGACAGTCCCTCGGAACCGAGGATGACTCGCTTCCACACTAAAAATGAGTTCTCAGGTGACTGATGAGTCCAATGCAGGACCTACAGTCTCTGTCACAGGTGGGGCACACGGTGGTTGAAGGGGTGGGTGGGTGGGGTGCTTGGGTTGACGTGCACTCCTTCCGCTGCCTGCGCTTGGCTTCCGTTTGCTCCCGGCGAAGAGACTCGAGGAGTTCGGCGCCTTCCCGGATACTTCTCCTCCACTTTGTACGGTCTTGGGCCAGGGATTCCCAGGTGCCGGTGGGGATGTTGCACTTTTTCAAGGAGGCTTTGAGGGTGTCCTTGAAGCGTTTCCTCTGCCCACCTGGGGCTCTCTTGCCGTGTCGGAGCTCCGAGTAGAGTGCTTGTTTTGGGAGTCTCGTATCGGGCATGCGGACGATGTGACCCGTCCATCGGAGCTGATCGAGCGTGGTCAAAGCTTCGATGCTGGGGATGTTGGACTGAGCGAGAACACTGACGATGGTGCGCCTATCCTGCCAATGGATTTGCAGGATCTTGCGGAGGCAGCGTTGGTGGTACCTCTCCGCCTTTAACGACCTCAAAACGTCCCAAAGCGCATCCCAGCCAATGTAAAGTACTTTTTTCAAGTGTGGTCGCTGTTAGAAATTAGGGAAGCCAGCATGCAGGTGCAGCAAGCAGTTAGGAAGGCAAATGGTATGTTGGCCTTCATTGCAAGAGGATTTGAGTAGAGGAGCAAGGATGTCTTACTACAGTTATACAGGGCCTTGGTGAGACCACACCTGGAGTACTGTGTGCAGTTTTGGTCTCCTTACCTAAGAAAGGATATACTTGCCATAGAGGGAGTGCAGCGAAGGTTCACCAGACTGGTTCCTGGGATGGCAGGACTGTCGTATGAGGAGAGATTGGGTCGACTAGGCCTGTATTCACTAGAGTTTAGAAGAATGAGAGGGGATCTCATTGAAACGTATAAAATTCTGACAGGGCTAGACAGACTGGATGCAGGGAGGATGTTTCCCCTGGCTGGGGGGTCCAGAACGAGGGGGTCACAGTCTCAGGATATGGGGTAGGACATTTAGGACTGAGATGAGGAGAAATTTCTTCACTCAGAGGGTGGTGAACCTGTGGAATTCTCTACCACAGAAGGCTGTGGAGGCCAAGTCACTGAATATATTTAAGAAGAAGATAGTTAGATTTCTAGACACAAAAGGCATCAAGGGGTATGGGGAGAGAGCGGGAATATGGTATTGAGATAGAGGATCAGCCATGATCATATTGAATAGCGGAGCAGGCTCGAAGGGCCGAATGGCCGACTCCTGCTCCTATTTAACGTCTCACCTGGAAGACGGGAAATTTCAGCTGGGCTGCCGGACCAGAATTACTCACCCAACCCAGATTGCAGTTCACCGGCCAAGTGGGCGGAAACTGTTCAAAACTGTTCAGACTGCCCCTCCGAGTACCGAGAAACGAGTGCCCGGGAAAGGCTTCGGGCCTTCTCCTGCTCCGTTGCCATGACGCCAGTGGCAACCCCGCGCGTGACCAAGTTGCGGCGGCGGAGCGGGAGAAGCCGCCAGGCAATCCCCGTCGAATGGGAGATGTTCAACTGTGGGAGGCAACGTACAGAAGAGCCATGAGGCCAACCCGCGGGTCAGGGGGTCTGAGTTACTGGAATAGGCCCGAGAGACTAAGAACATAAGAACATAAGAAATAGGAGCAGGAGTAGACCATTTGGCCCCTCGAGCCTGCTCCGCCATTCAATAAGATCATGGCTGATCTTCGACCTCAACTCCACTTTCCTGCCCGATCCCCATATCCCTTGATTCCCTTAATATTCAAAAATCTATCGATCTCTGTCTTGAATAGACTCAACGACTGAGCCTCCACAGCCCTTTGGGGTAGAGAATTCCAAAGATTCACCACCCTCTGAGTGAAGAATTTTCTCCTCATCTCAGTCCTGAATGGCCGACCCCTTATCCTGAGACTGTGACCCCTGGTTCTAGCCTCCCTGCATCTACCCTGTCAATCCCTGTAAGAGTTTTGTATATTTTAATGAGATCACCTCTCATTCTTCTAAACTCTAGAGAATATAGGCCTAGTCTACTCAATCTCTCCTCATGGGACAATCCCCCCATCCCAGGAACAGTCTGGTGAACCTTCATTGCACTCCCTCTAAGACAAGTATATCCTTCCTTCGGTAAGGAGACCAAAACTGTACACAATACTCCAGGTGTGGTCTCACCAGGGACCTATATAATTGCAGTAAGACGTCTTTACTCTTATACTCCAATCCCCTTGTAATAAAGGCCAAGCAAGACTTGGGCTATTCAACTTGGAAAGGAGGCGTCTGAGAGGAGATGTTCTGGAGATACAGGAACAGATAAAGTTATATGACTTGAAATTAAATTCTGAGATTTAGGACCAGGGGGCACAGGTTCAAGTTGGCAAAAAGGTAAATTTAGGAGTGATCTGAGGAAATTCCTCTTCACACAGAGAGGGAGCGGCACGTGGAATGGACTTGATGCGAGAGGAGTGGAGGAGAAAACTCTGGAACCACTTAAGCAGCAATCGGATGTTGCAATAGGAGGGGAACGATGAATGAATTAAGATGGGCCCAATGGCCTTCCTCATCTGTAATTTCTCTTGTGATCTCTCCTGGTTAATGGGCCCAACTCCTGGACACACCGCCCCCCCCCCCACCCTCAACTACCCCTCGTCTTCACCCCCCCCGCCCCACAGACCCACCTCTCCTCTCCCGGACCCGGGCCCCCCCACTCCTGTGAGCCAGGTGCTAACCTGCCCACCCCAACTGAGGTAGAGAGGCCCAATTCAGGGAGGAGGAGGAGGCATTGGGCCTGATCCACCCTTAAGCACGTAATTGGTTACGCCAGCCCACCATTCAATTAGCTCACGGCTGATCTGTGACCTCAACTCCATCGACCTGCCTTTGCTCCGTATCCCTCGATACCCTTACCCAACAAAAGTCTATCCATCTCAGTCTTGAAAGCTCCAATTGACCCCCCCCCCCAGCATCCACAGCCTTCTGGGGGAGGGAGTTCCAGATTTCATTCCGAAATGGTCTGTCTCTAATTTTAAGATTCTGGACTCCCCCCCCTCACCAGAGGAAATAGTTTCTCTCTCTATCTACCCTATCGAATCCCTTCATCATTTTAAACACCTCGATTAGATCACCCCTCAACCTCCTAAACTCCAGGGAATACGAGCCTAGTCTGGTGCAACCTGTCCTTGTGATTTAACCCTTTTAGCCCCCGGGTATCATACTGGTGAATCTGCGCTGCTCCCCCTCCAAGGTCATTGAAGATAGGAGCAGGAGTAGGCCATTCGGCCCCTCGAGCCTGCTCCGCCATTCGATGAGATCATGGCTGATCATCCAAACTCAGTACCCTGTACCTGCCTTCTCTCCATATCCCTTGATACCTTTAGCTTTAAGAAATATATCTAACTCATTCTTGAATATATTTAATGACTTGGCCTCAACTACCTTCTGTGGTAGAGAATTCCACAGGTTCACCACTCTCTGGATGAAGAAATTCCTCCTCATCTCAGTCCTAAATGGCTTACCCCTTATCCTTAGATTATGACCTCTGGTTCTCGACTCCCTGACAATATATCCTTGCTGAGGTGCGGGGCCCAGAACTGAACGCAGTGCCCCAGATGGGGTCTGACCAGAGCTTTATACAACTGTATTCCAGCCCCCTTGAGATAAGGGCCAACATTCCATTAGACTCTTTGATCGCTTCTTGAATCTGTCCACTGACATTTACTGATCTCTGTACACGGACCCCTACATCTCTCTGCTCCTCCACAGCTTCCTAGTCGCTCCCCATTCGGAAAATATTCCCGATTTGTCTTTCTCGGATCCAGCAGACTTCACCCTTCCCCCACATCGAACTCCATCTGCTGCAGTTTCGCCCACTCACTTGGTCTGTCTACGACCCTACCTTAGTGTCATCTGCAAACTTGGACAAGGCAAGAAGCTCGACACCATCTAGGACAGAGCAAGGCCGCCTGATTCACACCCTCCCTCCCACCGGACTCGATATCCTCCCCCTCCCCATCCGGCGCACCAGTGTGGACTATCTACAGGATGCACTGCAGCAACTTGCCAAGGCCTCTTCAACAAGCACCTCTCTTTTGCCCCCCTCTCCGTGACCTCCAGCACTGAGAAAGACAACAGCAGTCGAGGGAACTCCAACACCTCTGAGCCGCAGACCACCATCCTGACCTGGACATGCTTGGCCGTTCCTTCATCACTGGTTCGGTATCTCAGAACTTCACACCATGGTGGGAGCGCCGTCACCACACGGACTTTAAAAAAAATTCGCTTATGGGATCTGGGCATCGCTGACAAGGCCGGCATTTATCGCCCATCCCTAGTTGCCCTTGAGAAGGTGGTGGTGAGCCACCTTCTTGAACCGCTGTAGTCCGTGTGGTGAAGGTACTCCCACAGTGCTGTTAGGGAGGGAGTTCCAGGATTTTGACCCAGCGACGATGAAGGAACGGCCGATATATTTCCAAGTCAGGATGGTGTGTGACTTGGAGGGGAACTTGGAGGTGGTGGTGTTCCCATGCGCCTGCTGCCCTTTTCCTTCTAGGTGGAAGAGGTCGCGGGTTTCGGAGGTGCTGCCGAAGAAGCCTTGGCGAGTTGCTGCAGTGCATCTTGTAGATGGTACACACTGCAGTCACGGTGCGCCGGTGGTGGAGGGAGCGAATGTTTAAGGTGGTGGATGGGGTGCCAATCAAGTGGGCTGCTTTGTCCTGGATGGTGTCGAGCTTCTTGAGTGTTGTTGGAGCTGCACTCATCCAGGCAAGTGGAGAGTGTTCCATCACACTGGTGCCTCACAGCGCCAGGGACCCGGGTTCGAATCCGGCCTCGGGTGACTGTCTGTGTGGAGTTTGCACATTCTCCCCGTGTCTGCGTGGGTTTCCTCCGGGTGCTCCGGTTTCCTCCCACAGTCCAAAAATGTGCGGGTTAGGTTGATTTGGCTATGATAAATTGACCCTTAGTGTTAGGGGGGGATTAAATATGTGGTGTTACGGGGATAGGATGGGATATGTTAGGGGGAATTAAATACGTGGGGTTACGGGGATAGGGTGGGATATGTGTCGGTGCAGGCTCGATGGGGATTCTGTGTGGGAAAGCAGGGACAGGGTACTGGATTTGGATGATCAGCCATGATCGTATTGAATGGTGGAGCAGGCTCGACGGGCCGAATGGCCTACTCCTGCTCCTAGTTTCTATGTTTCTATGTTTCTATGTTACTCCTGACTTGTGCCTTGTAGATGGTGGAAAGGCTTTGGGGAGTCAGGAGGTGAGACACTCGCCGCAGAATACCCAGCCTCTGACCTGCTCTTGTTGCCACAGTATTTATGTGGCTGGTCCAGTTAAGTTTCTGGTCAATGGTGACCCCCCCAGGATGTTGATGGTGGGGGGATTCGGCGATGGTAATGCCGTTGAATGTCAAGGGGCGGTGGTTAGACTCTCGCTTGTTGGAGATGGTCATTGCCTGGCACTGGTGTGGCGCGAATGTTACCTGCCACTTATCAGCCCAAGCCTGAACGTCGTCCAGGTCTTGTTGCATGCGGGCACGGACTGCTTCATTATCTGATGACAGCAGTTCAAGGGAGAAGGCCCACCGCCAACGTTCCCTTTCGGCTCACCGGCTTCTAAGTGGGAAGAACGGCGCCTGCGGGGGATTTTGAATGGCCCGTGCCGCCAATTAAAGGGGGCGCGCACACCATAACACAAATTAAAGGAGCACCACCTTGGCAAGGTGGGTAATAAATGCCAGCCTTGCCGGCGACACCCACATCCTGAGAGCAATGGAAAAAATATTTTTCAGCTTCGCATTTCCATGGGATTTCAAGGTAGCGTTTCAATGGGATTTCAATGAATTTTGAGTCTTGGTCTCACAGAAGTCGAATCCACAAAGGGTTGCCCGCCCCCGCCCCCCCCCGAGCCCTCAGCCAATCACGGCTCGAGGTCTGATTCTCAGCGTCCCTTATTAAACGGCTGAGTTGCCGTGATTGATTAACTGTAATTTTCCAAGACTCGTGAACCCTTTAATCTTAATCAGATCCAGCCTCGGGGGGATTGTGGGGAAGAAAGGGAGGGGGGGTGGGGGGGGCTGCTGCCGCGATCTGGAGGTCCCACAGCTGTGAGCCAGCTGTTGATGAGGTACGCTGCCTCATCTGGCTGTGGGCAGACACAGGGGCCGAGGATGGAGACTGGGATCGCAGCTGGTCCCGAGTCCGACTTGCGGTGGTCTTTTCCCCTCGATTTTTTTTATTTTTTCCCTTTTTATCGTAAGCCTTATTATTCTTATCACTGTCCCATAAAGTGGCTTGTTTTCCCAGCCATTACGCGAACTAATTGCATCCATCAGTTTGAATGAAGTGAAGCCGCCCTTGACGCAGCGAGCTGGGAAGCTGCAAAAGCAGCAGCATTCGAACCAGATAATGGGAAAAGGCAGTAAGGGAGGAGGGTTTTATTTAACTTAAGGTATCAACGTCCTGCTACTTCCCCCCCCACCCCCACCACCTCTTCTCCTGGACTATTGCTGGGGTACATTTCCAGTATCACGCCCAAGCCAGGCCCCCCACTAACTGTGACGGTCTGCGCACTATTCGACTGTGTGAGGCATCACATATGGCCACTATCTTCTCCTCCCGCCCTCCACCGATCGCCCCCTCGCCAGTGGCTCAGTGACTAGCACTCTCACCTCTGAGTCTAGAGGTTGTGCGGTTCAAGCCTTACTCCAGAGACATCAGGACATCAGAAATAAGAGCAGGAGTAGGCCATACGGCCCCTCGAGCCTGCTCCGCCATTCAATAAGATCACGGCTGATCATCGACCTCAACTCCACTTTCCCGCCCGATCTCCATATCCCTCGATTCCCCGAGAGTCCAAAAATCTATCGATCTCAGCCTTGAATATACTCAAAGACTCAGCATTTCATAGCCCTCTGGGGCAGAGAATTCCAAAGATTCACCACCCCCTGAGTGAAGAAATTCCTCCTCATCTCAGTCTTAAATGGCCGACCCCTTATCCTGAGACTATGCCCCCTGGTTCTAGACTCTCCAGCCAGGGGAAACAGCCTCTCAGCATCTACCCCGTCAATCCCCCTCAGAATCTTGTATGTTTCAATGAGATTACCTCTCATTCTTCTAAACTCCAGAGAGCATAGGCCCAATCTACACAACCTCTCATCATAGGACAGCCCTCTCATCCCAGGAATCAATCCAGTGAACCTTCGTTGCACCGCCTCCAAGGCAAGTATATCCTTCCTTAGATAAGGAGACCAGAACTGTGCACCATACTCCAGGTGTGGTCTCCCCAAGGCCCTGTACAATTGTAGCAAGACTTCCTCACTCTTATACTCCAACCCCCTTGCAATAAAGGCCAACATGCCATTTGCCTTCCTTATTGCTTGCTGTACCTGCATGTTAGCTTTCTGTGTTTCTTGCACGAGGACACCCAAATCTCTCCGAACACCAACATTAGAAAGCTTCTCACCATTTAAAAAATATTCTGTTTTTCTATTCTTCCTAACAAAGTGAATAACCTCACATTTCCCCACATTATACTCCATCTGCCACCTTACTGCCCACTCACTGAGTCTATCTATATCCCACTACAGACTCTTTGGGCTTGATTTTGCCAGGCCCGAGGAGGCGGGTTTGGAGGCGTGAGTTGTCAAAATCGCAAAAAATGGCGGCCGGACCCGATCCCGCCTCCATCCCGCCTCCGAGCAATTTTCCCACATTCGTGTTTTCAGACCCCGTTTCCTCTTGGAGGCGGGATAGGCCCTTAAGGCCCTTAACAACCACTTAATTGCCTCTATAATCCCATTTTGAGAGGCCTTTCTGATTTTTAGACATTTCCCCCATCCTACACGTCTCCTCTGGAACATGCCAGTGAATCCTGGCGGCCTCACAAGTGGATGGCTTACTAACAGTTGCAGCTCCACCATTACAAAGGAGTTTTCACCAATGATCATTTGCAGGTGGCAGAACTTTGTTGTCTCAGGTCTGGGGGAGCTTTTAGCAGGCATACTCATTGTTGTGGAAGTTTGGAGCCTGACACCCATCTCCAGTGTGACCTCCTGGGAAACCCCTCTCGCCACCTTGACTGAGCGCTTCCTCAACTGAGGCATATACCAGAAGCATGGGAACCATTTATTTCCTTTCCTCCTGGACATCAGATTTGGACAAAGACCAGCCGTGGCAGCAGCAGAACCATGAACAACAGCAGCACCAACAGCAGCAGCAACAACAGGAGCGCCAAGCTGCTGCTCACCCACCTGAAGCTGCACAGGCCAGAAGGGCACCAGTGCGCGACCACATTGCTGGCCGGGATGCAAGGGACGCACTCATGTTGGCCAGATTTGCTTAGCCTGCACAATCAAACACTTTTGCCTCGCTCCCTCTTACCAGACCATCGACAATGGACAAGAACCTACGGATTCCTATCACTCTGACCACCATACTGACAATTGCAAGTCGCTCTAAGCCCTCAATGTGGAAGTCCCATTTGCAAAATGACACAGGCCACAACGTCAACAGTTTGCCATCAAATCTGTTTATGATACCATGACAAGGATGGCTGGTCAAAATACAATACATCACAGCACCCAAGTGACTACCCTTGTGACTACTTGTGCTTTATCTTCCTCTTACACGTGCTCCTACGTGATGCTTCCCCTGTGGTTTCAGCAGATGTGGAGGCCCCTTTGCTCACTTTCTTGCTGCTCCTGTCTCGACGCCTTTGGCGAGCGTCCTCTGGGGTTGCGAGCCTGTGAGGGCTCGGCATCAGTCTCCACTCCTGCGGCTGTGCAGGGGCTGAGACGCCCATCTCAGTTGGGTGAGGACTCTGGTGGGGCTCTGACCGAGGGCTCTGCAGTGGCATGGTCGTGTGAGCGCTTGGAGAGGAGCCCCCACTTCCTTGTTGTCTGCCACCAACATCCCTCTCATGGGTCAGCCCCGCTTCAGAGCTAGCAAGTGGTTTGACAGCACCTTGCTGCACTGCAGGGGGGTCATGAGGACCCGTTTCTGCACTGGAAGTCCTACTCCCGAGGACTTGCCTGAAGGTCTGGTTTGTTTGCTCAATAGCTAACCATCGCTCCTCAAGAGATGTCAGTCTATTCTGAACAATGATCATGTTTTCAAGGCCCTGGCGACTAAGCTCCTCCATGGCCGTAGCCATCCTCTCCTCTACGGTAGCCAGCCTTACCACGGAGGTAGCCATCCTTTCCACGGAGGTTGCCATCTTTTCCGTGGTGATGCGTTCATGCGCCAACGCCTCCACAAAGGCTCTGCTCATGTTCGCAATGGACTCCTCCATTCGCTCCACACTCGCAGTGACCCTGGAGACAAAACCTGCCAGAGACTCCTGCACCTGTTCCTGGAGTTCCAGCACCGCTCTCATTCTGGATGGACCCGGAGGCAGAGGGTCGACATGCAGCTGAGCCGAGCTGGCAGAGTCCTGCGCCCTCCGACTAGGACTCTCCACTGCTGTCCCTGTCTCCACCATCTGCTGATGCTCACTTGTGAGCTGTGATACACCAGCTGACAACACTACTCTATCTCGCGAAGGTCCCACCGAGGTGTGAGTGTCTGCGCTGGTGCTGGCTGCGCTGAATTCTGCTGACGCTGTGCCCTCAGAGGTTGCAGCTTCCTCTGCGGAGTCTGGAAGCTCAGGCTGTTCCTCCTGGACAGTGGGGACGGGGGCTTTCGATGGTCCTGTGGGGGAGTAAAGGAAAGAGTTAGAGATGTGAGGCCAAGGTTACATGCACATTGAATAGTGCAGATGATCATAAGTCAATGTGTTAGAGCATCAGATTCATTATCAGTGACTCATGCAATGTCAATGAGAGAGATGCCAAACTATTCTGTCACCAGCTTCCTGTGATGCGTCCGCGTGTCCGTCCCCCACTTGGGAATCGTCCTCGATCCCGGCGATTTCCAGGGCCGCCTCCTCCCAGGCGGTGAGCTGGGCTACTGAGGGTGGCCCTCCTCCTGTCATGGCTCTTTCCCTCTTATTGTGGGCTCTCTTTTCCTGCAATGAGGGACACAAGTGGAGTTTGAGTGAGAATGAAGGAGTGACTGTAGAGAATCCATAGCATAGATGCTTAGAAGGAGACAAAGGGCCCTCCCTGTGTGTTGTAGTTGTTGTCATTGCATCACAGTGATAGGGAGTGTGAGGGCTGCATGGTCGAATAGTTAAGTGAATGTGACCATAGAGAGAGCGGGAATGGGTAAGGGTGCAGGGATGTAAGTCTCAAGTGGGATGTGGAGGAAGAGGTTGGCAAAGCAGAGTGCTGGTGAGGAGAGGCGATGGGGATCAGATTGAGGGAGATGAGAAAGTCATACTCACTTTTCCTGTGTGGAGAAGGTCATGAAACCTCTTCCTGCACTGCAGCCAGGTTCTGCAGCACATAGAGATGGAGTTGACCTCCTGGGCCACTTGCAGCCACACAGCTTTAGTCTGCTGAGGAGGCTTTTTTCTCCCTGAGGAAGGGAAGAGCACCTCCTTATTGGATCTTGCTCCCTGCACCAGAGCTTGGAGGGAGGGCTCATCGAAGCGTGGAGCACACTTTGGCCTGCTGGTGGACATAGTCGATCAATGAATTCCTTACTACAATGGCCAGAAAGTTTGCAGTCTCCAGAGGAAGCAAGGCTACTTGCAGGCCTTAAATCCAGCAGCATTGATGACGTCATGGGAGGCGACTTTCTGGCTGAAAAGACTCATTGGGCCAGGGGTTCCCACACGCTGGAAATAAATTGCCCAATTAGGGGAAAATCCCACTTTTTTCCCACTTCACTTCGGAGTCGGGGTCCTGACAGGAATGCCACCTGACACGCCCCCAGCCCGCCCACACTGGCCAAATCGAGCCCCCTTTGTGTTCTCCTCACAGCTTACTGTCCCACCTAGCTTTGTATCATCAGCAAACTCGGATACATTACACTCGGTCCCTTCATCTAGGTCATTAATATGGATCATAAATAGCCGAGGCCCCAGCACTGATCCTTGCGGCACCCCACTAGTTGCAGCCTGACAACCTGAAAAAGACCCGTTTATCCCTGATCTCTGTCTTCTGTCCGTTAACCAATCCTCAATCCATGCTACCAGAGATGGAAAATGGACAGAAAACAGAGAGTAGGGATGAATGGGTCCTTTTCAGGTTGTCAGGCTGCAACTAGACTTAGCATAAAATCTCGGCTGACGCTTCAGTGCAGTACTGAGGGAGTGCTGCACTGTTGGAGATATTGGCCCAGAAATTAGGCTCCCTGGCTTCCCGCGGGTGCAAGGATCCCGTGCGCACCTACCTACCGTGCCTGCCGTGGACCTCTGGGCCCACGGGGACTTCAGCTCCTGGGCCTCCTGCAGCTGCCAGCGTGCAGTGCTTGTGTATCCCAGGGGTGTAGTTAGTGCGATGCGTCCCCTGGGATCACGTGGGCCATGGAGAGCCAATGGCAGCAGACCATCTTTCATTCATAGATTTGACAGGAAGACCTGTCAAATCTGTGAATTGAAATCGGCCCCAAAACAACACCTAAACTTCAAATAAATTTTTTAAAAAACCATCACATTTTTTAAAATAACTATAAGTTAAATAAATTAACTACTTTAAACAAAAATTTAAATTTTTGAAAAAATTAAATTACTTTTTAACAGTGCTAAAAATAAACTTACCTTTCTTTAAAGTATCTAAAAAAGATAAACCTGTTGAAAATTTTTTTAAATTGTAATTAATGAACCACTTACCTTGTTAAAAACGGGTCCTGCGCCTCCTTTTTAAAAGCGCAGCTTCTTCATACTTACCTTCCCGGAGAAACCTGGAAAAAACCCGAAGTTTGCTGCGTGCGCGCAGCCTCTCCCGCGCACGCGGTTCACCTAGGAACCACCCCCTTCACCAGACCGGAAGTTCCAGTTTCCTGCGCATGCGCAGTGCATGCAGGAAACCGGCACTTCAGGGGGCCTTACGGGTGAGTACACAGCGCGTACTCACCCGGCAAGTGCCGAATTTTTGGCCCATTGGCTTTCAGATGAGAGGTTAAACCCAGGGCCCCGGCCGCTTTCTCAGGTGGACATAAAAGATCCCGTGGCATGATCTGAACACTTGCAAGTCTTTCTGTCAATAAAATAACTTGCATTTCTATAGCGCCTTTCACCACCTCAGGACGTCCCGAAGCGCTTTACAGCCAATGAAGTACTTTTGAAGCGTGGTCACTGTTGTGATGTGGGAAACGCGGCAGCCAATTTGCGCACAGCAAGCTCCCATAAACAGCAACGTGATAGTGAGCAGATAATCTATTTTAGTGAGTGTTGATTGAGGGATAAATATTGGCCCCGGGACACCGGGGATAAACTACCCTGCTCGTCTTCGAAATAGTGGCCGTGGGATCCTTCCCGTCCACCTGGGAGAGCAGACGGGGCCTCATCCGAGAGACGAAATTGAAGTCCCATTTCCCCATGACCTGCGCCCATAATCCGGGCTGACACTCCCGGTGAGGTGCGCTGTTGGAGGTGCCCCACCCCCTCCACTTCCTAGTCTGATGCTAAACCACCTGCTTTCCCACTTTCCCATGGGATTGCGGGCAACGCTGGCAGGGCCACGTTGAACGCCCGTCCCTCGATCCCCGATGAAGGTGGCGGTCGGCCTCTTTGGTTGGCCATCGCCCGCGCAACCCGGCGCCTCATGCCAGGCCTCTTCAAGGCGTCCCTTCGAAGAGCCAACCACCTCGAGTAAGGGCTGGAGTGGTGTGTGTGTGGGCCCAGACTGGGCAAGGGCGGGCGGGTTCCCTTCCCCGAGGGGCACGGGTGAAGCAGTTGGGTTGTCAAGGTCACCTACCTCCTCCCACGGCGCCAAGAGAAGGCAAACGCTCCTCCCCCCCCGGCCAAACCCGTTCGCCTCGTGGCCGCTTGTGGGATCTTGCTGCGCGCGTGAAGATCCGCCACGGGTTTGCCCCAAATAAGTCACCTCATTGGACGTCAAGCGCTACGTTTCTGCGCTCCCCAAATTCTGGCCTCTTGCGCGTCCCCCCCCCACCACCCCCCCCACAACTTATTTCCTTCACTCCACCATTGGTGGCTATTGGTGCCTTCAGCTGCCTAGGCCCTGAACTCTTGGAATTCCCTCCCTAAACCTCCCCGCCACTCTCTTGTGTCAGCCGTGGCTCAGTGGGCAGCACCCTCTCCTACGGGGTCAGAAGGTTGTGGGTTCGAGCCCCACTCCAGACCCTTGAGCACATAAAGCTAGGCCGACACTCCCAGTGCAGCGCTGAGGGAGTGCTGCACTGTCGGAGGTGCCGTCTTTCGGGATGAGACGTTAAACCCAGGGCCCCGTCTGCCCTCTCAGGTGGACGTTAAAAGATCCCATGACCGCTATTTCGAAGAAGAGCAGGGGGGTTAACCCCAGTGTCCTGGGGCCAATAATTATCCCTCAATCAACATCACTAAAAACAGATGATCTGGTCATTATCACATTGCTGTTTGTGGGAGCTTGCTGTGCGCAAATTGGCTGTCCTTTTTTTCCTACATTACGACAGCGACTACACTTCAAAATAAGTACTTCATTGGCTGTAAAGCGCTTTGGGACGTCCTGAGGTGGTGAAAGGCGCTGGAGAAATGCCAGTCTGTCTTTCTTGAAGAAGCTCCTTATAACCTAACCCTGTCCTAATATTTCCTTGTGTGAGTCACTGTCAATTTTTTTCTCATAATCGCTCCTGTGAAGGCAGGAAAACAAAATCAACAGGCAGATTAAAACGCACGACATTTTTCAAAAGCTCCAGCGACACGCAGCAGCAGATTTATGCAAAAATATTTCAGCGACGGGTAGTTTTGTCAGCTGTGATTGTGCATCTAGCTGGGAAAGACAGTTTGTTGTTAAATTAGCCGCTGTTTCAGTCCCAGCAGTGAGCGATCGTGTGAATATTGTAAAGTTACGACATTTAAATTCCAGTTATCGCACCAGCGGCGCTTTTTTCAAAGGCTCCTCTTTTATTTCATTCCAAAAAAACCTTCAGCTGTCCCCCGTCTGACCTCTGCACAGTTCCTGCACAGATTTATATTTTTGCACTGTTACTTGGCAGCCTGTTGAAGAGAGTTTCTCGGCTTTGCGTTCCCGGAGTGCTGACTTTCTGACACTGCGCTCTCTCTTGTCCATGCTGCTCCCCTCCCACCCCAAGGCCCTACTCCCCGCACTCCCCATTACCCTACTCCCTCTCTCCATTACCCTGCTCCCTCTCCCCATTACCCTGCTCCCTCTCCCCATTACCCTGCTCCCTCTCCCCATTACCCTACTCCCTCTCTCCATTACCCTGCTCCCTCTCTCTCCATTACCCTGCTCCCTCTCTCCATTACCCTGCTCCCCCTCTCCCCATTACCCTGCTCCCTCTCTCCCC